>VXAZ01005857.1:81813-224728 GCA_013399875.1 Gymnorhina tibicen
AGCCGCGGCTCCCCGATCCCGGCCGGCCTCGGGGCTTGGAGCCGGAGCCGGAGCCGGGGCCACGGCGGCCGCGGAGCGCGGCTCGTCGGGCCGGGCCGGGCCGGGCCGCCAACCTGCCTGTGTCCGCAGCACCACCCACTGGGCAGTGTGCGGACACGGACCGGCCGCACCGGGCTGACCGGCCTCTTCGGGCTGCTCGGCTATGGTCCTAAGCTTCCCCGGGGCTGGTGTCGACTCGGCCACTCGCGATTCTCCCCTATTTCTCCCATTAATGAACCTTTAACAAAACGAATAATAACCGTAATGAAATACGAAGTACCTAGAATTTACAGAAATGGTGCTGTTGGCATTTCTGTACAATGCAGCCCCACCTTCCTGCAAGGGACAGGTCATCAAAGCGTTTTGGAGAGGCTCTGCCCTTTGTGGCTTATGCTCTGGCACTTGATTTGGGAAAGGCTGAATGATTATGGTGACAAAACACGTCTGACAGCATACACTGAATACTGGCTTGGTGTGAAGAGCACATGTAAGTGCTTCGTATTTGATGTGCTTAATGTGGTCACATAGTGCTCAGTATGATATTCAGCTGATTAATTGTAACTCACTTTTGGGTTGTGCTTTGCCTTCCTGTGTTTTTGCTAAAACAGTGGGTTGTCTTTCGCTCTTTTTAGAAGAATACTAGAGGAATAGCCCTTTAGTTGCACAAAAGTCTGGAAAGGGGGAAGATAATACTCTCATATTCTTAAATATAAGACACTTTCTAGAAAGGCCAGAAGTAAAATATTCTGAAATTAAAAAATTTCCCTGGTTGCACACCTTTTAACATGAAAAAATCTTTGCTTGCATTGAAAAGTGCCTGCTGGGTTTTACTAAAGATTATTAGACTACTGTGGAACTTGTCAGCAATGTATTTCCTCAAGTATGTAAACACTACTGAGTATACAAACAAATTGCATTCAAGTACATGAAGATAATGGAATGGTCACTTTGCCCGAAAAAGTTAAAGTTTTCCTGGTGCAGCTGGTGAAACTTGGAACAAAAGTAAAACTGCTGGGAAAGGAGTTTTCCAGCAGCATGAATTTCATAGGTTCAGGACCAATGGGCGTCCATGGACTAATCAAGCTTTGTGGTCACTGTGACCGTGGAGTAACAGCTGTAGGTCACGCTTTTGACTGTTGTTGAAAGGTGGTGGGGATGGGCAATGGGCCTTGTGTCTGTTCTAGGGGAAGCCCACTTACACCATTGGTGAGAACATTATCTGTGTTTTGAGAACGTGCTTAGCTGTGCTCCATTGCTTTAACACATTTCCACTGAGTGGCCACTGACCTATTTGTAATCTGTTTCGCAGAGGTTTTATTTTGAATGTGGTAAGTGGTGAGTTGCAGGGACATCTGGGCATGATCTTCCCCCTCCCTCAAAGGAGGCACCTTCAGTCAAGCTTTGGGCTATCTAACGTGTTGGATTATCCTTAGCTAATGTCATACTGTCCTGCTGTTACGGGTAATAAATAAATAAATCCCCTCCAGACTGTCAGATCTTTCAGCAGCCTTGTAAGAGTAACTGCCAGGTGTCAGTGATAAGGCCGTGGTCCTCGGCAGCACGTTAGGGTACTGTCCATGAGATGCTGGGGTAGTTCCTGGAAAAGCAGGATTTTATAGAGGGATTATAGGTATTTGTTCATCTAAATGGGTCAGGGTGCTGCTGCTTCCCCTATGTCCCTCTCAAAACACAGTATGAATATTGGGTTGCAGATGGCAATTTATACTTCACTCAGAAGTATAAATTAGAAGGACTAGAGGATACAGCCAATGAAACTCTCTACCTCCTTTGCAGTTGTCTCTGGGTAACTGTCCTGGTTACCAGATGGTTCACTTGGGGTTTGTTTCTTTTGTTTGTTTTCAAAGAGCTGTATGCAAGTTGCAGTGAACAGTGATGTTAAGGGACAAAAAACTTGCACTTGACACAGGGATTAAATTTTAGGTACCCATCAAAGCAGAAACATGAAGATTCTGCAATATAATTGGTAGTCTAAAGCATCTCAACTAAAATTTAGTGATCAGTTTACTGTCACAAAGTGATCTTTAGGGTTTTTTTTTTCCCAAAAAATGAATTATTTCTTTACATCATTAATGCTTGTTAAGAAGTGAGTAATGACTGCCAAAAAGTTGGTCTTAGTTACAGAGTTTATAGGGTAAACTTACTAAGGGGAAATTTTTGCATGTTTTTAGGTTAACTCAGAGAATCTGTAGTATGGGAAGTGAAAATTATGTTGAATGAGTGCCACCAAGTGTCCTCCTGCAGTATATGAAAGCCCAGGTCTTAAGTGGGAGCCAAAACAACACTGCACCACAGAGTTCTGTAATGTTAAGTGGGACATCTCAGAGGCAGTGAATTCTGTTAGAGTGAGAGGAGTTATAGTTATTATTCCATTGAAATGCAAGAGCAGCCTCTGGAAATCTGCTAAAGGTGAAATGTCTGTGGTAAGGGCAGAAAAAAAAAGACATAATTCTGGATATCCGTCCAGTTTGTCTCTCTGTTCCATTTTGCTTATCTTCTGAGTGCTCAAGGCGGACACTGCGCTCTCTGTGTCTTTGGTGTGCTGTGTCAGATGATGGTATGATACACCTTATCTCTCTGTAGCAGGGCTGGTGTGTGTCACAGGACCTCCTAACAGGTAACGTAAGTTACAGATCTGGCTGTTAACAACTCCATTTTTTCCCTTCTTCTGCTACTATTGATCCCAATGCTGACCATATCAATAGCTGCCCTGGGGGCAAGGCCGAAACTTGTGTGTATGAACATCAGAGATTCAACAGAAGAAACAAGCTAGGTGTTGTCAAATGTCCTCCGAGATGGTTTCATCCTGGCTTCCCTGCAGATTAGATGTTCCTGATGGATCTTTAGGTTTTCAGTTTATGCATGAGTGTGACTAAAGAAGGAGGATTTGTATCAGTCTTACAACTTTCTGAATTTCAGTTGAGTCAAGAAATAGATACCCAAGTGTGTTGAAACTCCAGCTGCATTTCTCTATGCTGGATGTTGGGGCAAAAAAGGGGTGCCAAAAAGCCATCTTACACTGCACACAGTAATCACTGCTCCTTGGCATGCTGGAGTTCATTGCCTGAATTTCCACACTGCAGCCAGTGAGTGAATGTCCAAAGCAGCTACACAAAGTTGTGGTGGGTAGCAAACTGATTATCTCTCCTCAGGAATGCGAAGTGTCTTTTGTTCTGGTTAAACAGCAGAAGGGGAGTAGACTAGGACAAGGGTCTAGCCAAAGAGACTGTTTACTGCAGGGTTTCGGTAAGTACTTACTTGGACAGTCAGGTCACGAAATGTGCTGAAGCCTGCATACAGAAATTGAACATTTTTTTTCTGGAATATATTTTTACATGTAGATGAACTGATCAGTCTGTGGTACATGGCACCCGTAACACTTGGAGGAGTGCCAGGGAGCAAAGAGCACCATACATTTTGGGGACTCTGGGCGGTGAGTGAGCAGGCACAGAGTCTCTGTTTAATCAGCAGCCCATTGTATGTTTCAGGGCCTTTCCACACAAGTTAATGGGTGAACAGATTTCTGCAGGTACAAATTTTCCATTGTAGCACTCTTTGTTCTGCTCTGTTTTATTATTTCACTATAAATTAACTTAAAAGAGTCAGGTTTACCATTGTCTGAGCATGCTGTGAAAAAACTCATCTTTGAAACCATGTATAACTCTTCTTTGCGTGATGAAGGGTGGAACTGCAAAGTAGAGAGACAGGCTTCAGTGTATTGACCTTGAACTATTTGGGAGGACTTTCACTATTCGTATGGGTGATGAATATTTTGTGGTACCTGTTGTGTCCAAAGGGGGCAACTCTCAAGTGATTTGGTCTCACTGCTTGTAAAATTCATGCTATTGATTTGGTATTTACCAGTATGCAGGGCTGTCTAAGCACCACTGTGTGGTGTGATGGATAACTAGACTGCCCTCTGTGTGTGGGTAGGCAAAGCAAAGCGCTAGACGTATATGAACAAGGTGAGAAGTACCTTTTTAGGTTCAGATAAATGTCTGAGCTTTCATTTAGTCAAAATTAACTTTCTATACAGAACTTTAAGTAATTAGCTGTCCTTTTCCTCTTGTGCCCTTTCCAAGCACAATAGACAAAGTTATCAGTATTCTTTCCAGTAATTCACCTATTATCTCAGTTTAAAAGTATTTCATTGTTTCAAGTTTTTAATATACTGGAGAATGTTCCTGTCAGGCTGTGATATCTGGGCATGATCTCACCATTCATTCAAGAGGAAGAATAAAAGCTTCTTCTCTGAAATGGCCAACCTTACTACAGCTTTAAAAGCACTCTTTGGGGAGCTGAATAAAAGCAAATGGCAACTGAAAGGTGTTGCTAAGGAACAAATCCAGATGCTTCCAGATTTTATGAAAAAAAAAAAGACACAAGGACACACCCACTAAATTGGACTAATGATGACTAAAGGGAAACTATCGGAGAAGTATTCTTCTATTATCCAACACTGCTAGTTTACTAAATAAGGAGATCATAAGAAAATAAGAGCTTTGAGAGCCAGTATAATTAAGAAACATGAATGAGGAGGCTCTCCAGAGGAAAAGATTTGCACAGGACCTGAACTTAAAGTAAACGTTCTACTTTAATAATGTCTGTGGAAAATCACTTAAACAAGTTGCACAGTTGATTGGACATGTTGCACTGGAGAGAATCAGGTGGAAAACCCACAGTAATGGTCTACTTTGACTCAAGGAAAGTTTGTGTTGTCATGACGACTAATGTGTGATATGTGCAGACATGCCCTGCTAAGCAGTCCCACACTCCCAGCCACTTACCTGTAGCAAAGGATGCTCTCGGCTTCCACTTTTCAGCTATTCAGTAGTTGTAAGAGAATGACCTCACAGCTGTAGCTGTTCCCAGATAAGCTCCTCCTTAATGCACAAAGCTTCAGGTGTTTGGTTTTCTGTGTTACCTATCAGAATTTCTTCATGTTTCTACTGAGCTTGGCTGGCTGACAAGGTTTGGTTTTCCTTTGATTCTTGGTCTTCTAACAGTGTGGTTTTTCTCATTGCACGTATGAAGGACCATGTTTATGTATCTTAATATCTGGCTAAAATTATACAAAACAGTTCATGAATGGCTGATGCCCAAATAAATCCTATTTTTTTTTTTAAATGTGAAATCCTGTACTCATCACAACTTGCTACAAGAAATGTTACCTGTGAACAAGTAAATGATGGAAGTGCAGACCAGTGGGCACAATTTACCAAAGTAGAAAGCTATGGAATACCTCTCAAAATGAAATGACCAGTTTATTTTTGGTCTTGGAAAAAACTATGGTTACCTTAGATTTTATTTAATTAAATAACATAGGAATATATTGATCTTGTGACTCTGTTCTCCCAAGTTTTTCTTAATGCAATTATACCTTTATGACTTTGTCAAATCTTTTTTTCCCAAGACAAACAGTTAATATTTTTTATTACACAGAATTGTGTTAAAATGTAGAAATTATTTTAAATAATTACACCTGATTTCCCTCCTTCAACAATGAAAATATTTCCATTTCTAGCTAACAGCAACAATAAAAAATTGTTTATTTTGTTGAGGACAGCTTTACTAACACCATGCTAATTGATGCTTAATCCAACTTCTTTTGAAGTACTTCTGCTAAAGGCATTTGGAATGGACTCTGAAATACTGGTTCATATGGAGGAAGATAGTTATTTTGACTTTTTTTCTTAAGGTTTATTGGACATCCCTTTGGCTGCAGGCTGAAAAAAGTTGGCGTTCTTCAAAGAGCAATTTCCTTTTATTAAAATCTGCAGTCAGAGAAACACAGTGCTCATTGTGCTTTCTCTTACCTGAGTCATGTTCTCAATGGGTGATTGATCAACACTTTGTCAAGCCTGGACATGGTAAACTACAAAAGCAACATGATGAATGGAATTTAAAATGTGTCTCAAAATAGAGCTCCTTCTTTATGATCAAAATGAAAGAAAATATTCCACCAGCACCTCGGATCCAAAATAAAACTGCCAAGTTAAACACGGCAAAGTTAATTTAAGATTATATTCTGACTGCCATGTAGACATTGAAGGGAAGACTCAAACAGAATAAGACGGATCAACAAGTGGACTAAGCAATGTTACCTTTGGATCTCGTAATTACTCAAGCATCTTGAAAAATCAAAAGAAAAGTGATGGTACTTGACCACATTCCTGGACTAAACTGTCTCTCCTGTCTCTCCTCCTATCATGTACCTCTAGTCCAGATCTCTGTGGATAGTGTCCAGAAGGAAGATGGGAGTTCTGTGTCCTTGAATGTGAGGTTTTTGATTACTGTGATTGATTACGAATATTTCGTCTTCTGGTTTAATTATATTTTTCTTATTTTTTTAAGAAATGGCACCTGGAGGTATCAGAATATTCTTCTTCCTTTAGATGCCTTTCTTTTTTTCCCAGCTACTAACCTCATGTCTCATCTTGCAACACAAGGTGACACCTGCATTTACCTTCAGTCCTATGTGTATTCTTGCCATTTTGGATAAGATTTCTGGGATAATTCCTTTCCCAAACAGCTGCCAAAGGGCAGCATGATCTTGACTAAGTTCTTAAACATGATAGCATAGTAAATAATGAATAATGAACAGCTTTTTTTAATCTATAATAGCAGAGCTGGATTTTAGTGTGACAGGTTCTTGAAATAGGGATGACAACATTTTACAAAGTTACTATCAGGCAGCTGCCAGTAAGTAGTGGCCTGATAGAAACACCTTGTGATCAATGTCCCCAGGAGTGGCAGTTTCAAAGGTACCCATGGCAGAATCTCATGGCTGATGAATGTTGGTATCCTAACACTGAGACACGTGCTTCTAGTCATCCAACACGTACGACTTGGATGTGCTCATTGTTAGATTATGTGATTTTTTTATGGGATTATGTGTGGCTCCTCAGCCTGACTGGGCAGCCCAGTGTGCTGCTGGAATGGTGGAGAGCCCCACAAACACTGTGAGAGACCCTGCTCCATGTCCCCTGGGCTGCTCCAGGGAGCAGCTGGACCTGCTGGAGGGATCTGTATCGTGTATGTATACGGATACGTTTCTCACTAAGGGACCTCATCCTGACTAAACCAGCAAGGGCACAAGACGAGGTTGCTGACAGTGTTTGTGTTTGCGTGAGGGCTGAGCATGCCTGTGTGTGTGGTTGGCCCTGCCCTCACACTCGCTGTACTGGGGCACACGGGGTGGTGTCACCCTGACCTCTATCAGGCCACCAGCTCTGTCAGCCCCAAGGTTTTGTAAATCCTTTGCACGTCAGTGGCTTGCTGTTAGCAGGGAAAGTGACACAATACAGCCGTTCCAAGATATTTCGGATGTCTTCACAATAACATGTCTGAAAGCTTAAAATGCAAATAATGCCTATTTATACATTTTATTAGGAAGTTTAGATTGCATGCATAAAGTTACTGGAAGTATGCTCTTGTAGTTTGATTAATAATATCTTTTTTCATAAATGGGTTTTGAATGAATGGTGATTGTTTTTTTCAGTGTCTTCTCACAGGAGACTTATCAGAGTTTGCATAGGCTAACTTAACTTTCCTGTATCCCAAGAAGAAACATGCAAGAAAATCCTTTGATAAAGTTGAAATGCACATTATTTTGTTTGGTGGATACTGTTGCCCCCTGGAGGCCATTTCTCAGTTATCACAATATTAGATTGAAACTTAAATTAAAACTTAGAAATGTTTGCTATTATAAACAAAATATTCCCTTTAGCAATTAAAAATATTGTGACTTTAATTAAAAGGGTTTATGAGCTTATCAGAGAAATAACTGATTTCTTACTATGCTAATTATTTTTCTACATTTGCTGTTTAGATTTGCAAATTGCTAGAGAGTAAAATTTAATTGGTTTTTAAGGGAGATGAATATTTAATTTGAATACAGTACTTGGGAAAAATAAGGATTTTGTGAATATGTGTGTGTGTTTTTTAAACAGTATAGATAATCAGCCTAGGGAATGTGAATGTCTCCGCATGCACTGTAGACAGGTTTGTACGCAATGCTCATAGAAGTTGCTCATTTTGCTCATATTGCTCACAGAAGTGCAAGAGAAAGGGCAGTGCAAGGTTGTGAGTAAAGGCAGCACTGGGCCTCACTCAGGCTTTGTAGGTGCTGTACTGCACCTGGATGGAAACAGCACTAAAGTCGAAGGCAATTCACGGAGCTCAGAACTTTGTGTGGCCAGTGACAGCAAGGCTTCGGCTAATGGCCAAGTAGGCAGCGACTCAAACCTCACATCCATCTCCTTCTCCACTACATGGCCTCCTGGAAAGGGAGCCCTGCTGGGCTTCATTCCGGAGGCACACAGAGTGGCCTTCTGAAGTGGAAACAACATCTCTTCATTTGTGTGAAAAGTGCGTCCTCTTTTCCCTTTGTTTCTGGGTCTGCTAGAGTCTTTGGGCTCTTTACAACAGTTTGGTGCATGGCTATCTGCAACTGACATTCAGCCTAGACAGCAATGAATGTCGCTGTGATGTGTGTCACTGGCACTGGAGTAAAATCTGAACTACTGACCCAATTGCATTGTTAAAAATTAATTGGTCTGCTCATGCAGAAAGATTTTATTTTGTGTGACTACAAGCCTATTTCTAAATATTTAGTTCTTACTGGCATTTCTAAACGTTGTCACTAATGGTATGAATTAAGTGTTAAGTTATACATATTAAATTGTTTAGCTTTTGTAATTATTGCCTTGCCTATGCTTGTAATAGACTTTTTTCTTCATAAGGGCTGTACCACTCAGCTGGTGCTCTGATTTCTGCTGCCTGTCCAGCTCTGTGGGGTGCTGGAGTTAGTTTTTCTATTCTGCACCAGGCTTCCTGCCCTGGTAAGCACCAGCATTTCAGGACATAGCCATGCTAGCAAGTAAATAACTCCGTGCTAGTGCAAAGAGTGTCAGGTCAGTGAAGGGAACAGAATAAGGGCAGTGCTGGGTACTGCTTCTCCTATGTATTGTCTAAGCCCAGTGAGACCGACATATCTGGTGGTTAATGAGCCATACACCAGGACAGACTCCCTGTTCTAGACCCCTTCTTGGTATTTGGCTGTTGCTTTCCATCCTCACATCAATCCCACGCAGCAGGAAGTCTGGCAGCTTTCTGAGCAGGCATATGGAGAGCATTTGTTTCTCCTTGCAAACTCTTTGTCTGAAGGCTGTAAGTGTCCCTCCTTCTCCTGCTCTTTCTTTTCTTCCTCTCCTCACCATGGGTTCAGTACTTCACTTTATGCAAAATGTAGTCTGGTCTGCTGCACTGAACTTCATTAGCACTTCATCTAAGATGACTTATGGTCTTTAAAAGTGCTGAAAATCAAAGAAAGGGTGCCTGTTAAGGAGTGCACCAACTGGGCTTGAACTGGTCATTTTCTGCCAGTAATGTCAGTGCCACATGCAGTAGGTTCAAGTATGATAGTACAGCAGGATAATATCAGTTCAAATTATTACTGTTTTTTCTGGGCACACTTGTGAATAAAGGTTTCACATAATATGGGATGCCAGGAATTTGTAGTCAAAGCTCTCTTGATATGCTTCCTAACTGATTAAAAGAATTAAATTTTCTGCTGGTAGAAATGTTCTGTCCATGACAGAGCTCAGCAGTGTTGATAAACTGAAAAATATTTAAATTTTGAGGATGATCTGATGATTTGAGTCTTATCACAGACATATGCTTCCACCTTGTTTTTACGTATCTCTTGCATATATTAAGTTTAAACACTTATATGTAAACCAACATTAACAGTGTATTTCTGTTCCTTCCAAAATTCTAGCTTTAGAAATTAGGACATACACAGACAGAAGAGCATTGAGGATGCTCATTACAGTGAATGGAAAAGTCTTTACTCTCCTGCCTCTCGACAGATTCCCTCTTTTTCTTCCTGAAGACTCTCAGCCTGCTTCTACAAACCTAATCCTCCAGCCGGAATCCTTATGTTGCTTTCAGTAGATACAAATATACATAAGCATAAACACAAACATAAATCTTTTAATTCTCCCCTGTTCCTGAAAGACCCTAGATGTCTAATAAATGAGGTTACCCCACAGTTGCCTCCTGCATTCCTACTACAGAGGTGCTGGCCCAGCCTGGGCAGATGGGGATCCTGGCTGAGGCCACAGCCCAAGGGATCTGAGCAGCAACTTTCCAGACTGAGGCAGAGAAGAACATCAGAGAAGGAGGAGGATGTAACATGGAAGGAAGGAGAGGACTGCAGAGACTTGCACCCTGTAAACAAGCCAGTTCAGAAACAGGTGAAGTTCTCTTTAGAGAACGTCTGGAACAGACCTGCCAAAATTGTCAGAATAGGTCTGATTGATGGATCTTAGATTGGGGTGCAAAGGGGCATTTAAGGTGCATGTGATTAAGTTTCACCAGGTTGAAAATGGATGAAATATCCATTTGCTATCTTTTTGAAAGGGAAAAATATAAATCTATGCATTATTCACAAGCAGGAGGCTTAAAATGATGAGCAAATGTTTTGCTTTCACCTGGGATACAGTGATACAATTTTCTTCTGAGTAGCTGTGGTTTGAATTCATTATGATAATAATGTTGATAACACACCTATGTTTTGGTTGTTGCTAAGTAGTGCTAACCCTAAGTCAAGGACAGCTGGCCTGAACTGGTAGAATGTCATGCCCAGTGTAAAAACTGGGGAGAGTTTTGTGAGAGCTGCTGATCTTTGCTGCAAGATGGGCTGGGCATCAGTCAGCAGGTGGTGACATCACTTGTCCTTCTTGAGTTTTATTTCTCTCTCTGTTTTTTGACTCCCTTTTAATTACAGTTAGTATTATATTTATGTTATTATTGTATTTTATTTCAAGTATTAAACTCTTCTTATGTAAACCCACCTCCACATTCCCACTGGTGTTTAGGGTGCCGTAAGTGAGTGGCAGTGTGGTACTTAGTTGCCTACTGGGGCTAAACCATACCAGGGAAAAATAATTTTTGCTTTCAAAATGTCATTTTTAACCTTGGTACACTTGAGACCTTGGTCATGACATCTCTTGAGAAATAAAGACTGCGTGTGAAATGAGGTCTCTTGGGAAAATGAAAGGGCTCAGGCCTAGGACTGAAGCTGAAGGAGGGTGACCAAGGTCAAGGCACATCAACAGCACCATCTGCAAGATGATCCTGCCCAGCTTTCTTTCCAGCGAATGTGAAAAGAGAGCCTTTACCATAATATTTAACACATAGGGAGTGCTTTCCCAGGAAAGTCTTTGACAAACCTGAACAGCCACTACGGGGAGGCTAAGGCACAGAGGAAAAATGAGGTGTCTTCCCACAAGGCAACAGAGTCTCAGAGATAAATAATCCTGATATGCTGACTTCTGCTCTGTGTTTGTTCTGTTGGTTAAAAAGCTGGGGAGGGGGAAGGTAGATCTTAAGGCCATATTGCTTTGGAGAAGAGAGGAAGTTAAAATATCCACCACTGTTTGAAATATGCCTCTTTTTCCTGTTAAAACCTCCAGTTTTAGGAACAGGGCTTTAACAGTCACCACAAGGAAGGTTTAGGCTAACCATGGTAGCACGGACAGCTAATCCCATCTTCTGTTTCTGCTCTGACCACAAAATGCAAACCCTAAGACGTTTATAGGCAGCAATGAGGCAAGAACTGCCCTGCCTGCATGCTGGGTGGTATTTACAGCTGCAGAAATATGAATAAAGCGTGCTCCAGAGGGGCGTTAATTGCCATCAGTTATGAATACTGTAGCAGGAAGGAGAACTAAAACCAGAATGCGGCTTCTTGTGTTGGTGATGGAGGGCAAGTACAGCCACAAGATGAAGATTTGTGAGAGAAAGAGGTATTTGTAATTAACAGCAAGGAGGAATTCTAAATTGGAGCAACTTTATGGTGACCACAGTGCAGGCCTGGGGCCATCAGAGCTGCCAGCATGGCTGGAGCTTGACTTTCTCTGCCATGGCAAATGAGTGGATAAATAGAAGATGACACTGCTGCATGTGTGCACATGAAGCAGCTGATCAATTGGCAGGGCTTCCAGCACTTTTCTCCCTGCTAGAAGAGAAGTGGAAAAAAACCCAAAATCAAGTAGACTTACTGACACAAAGAGGTGTTGGGCATTGTGATGCACCAGTAGCCCCATCCTTAAAACCCCTGATAATCAGTAGCTCAGGGTTCTTCTTTCTGGGCCTAACTTACTCAGCCCAGTAAACCCCAAGCCTGTGCACAGCTGTTCTGGTCTGAGTCAGTGTGACTGACTAGGGGAAAAAACCACATAAGACCTTTGGAAGGTCCCTTCACATAAATTGCTTCCAATGAATTATTTACAGTTTACATTAGCAGCCACACTCTATGTGACATCGTTAAATTTTACAAGGCTGTGTATGAACAGCTGCATCTTACACAATATTTTTTCATCTTTGCATGTAATACACTGTTTTTTTCAAGGCTGTTCCCTAGGCAAGTAACATTATTTTTTCATTCAGCCACAGGGGAAGCTGCCATTACTTCCTTGAAAAATTGTACCCCTCTTTAGTGTGAAGTATTAACAGTATTTCTTAAAAGCTAGTTTACTTTGGCCTTACAGGTAAGGTGTGTGTGGGGGAAATGCTCTCACAATAATTCAGCAAATGAGTTTATTTCAGAGTTATGGTTACAGTTTACAGTGCTAATGATTCATGGCATAGAAATCTTCTGGTGAATACCTGTGTTGGAGAAAACTCCCTTGCCTTCATTGCCATGTTAACATGGGAACTTAGGCAGCTGTTAGATCAAAGGCTCCAGGTGCTTAGAGACTGGAGATGCTCTAAGCTTGGGCAAACAGCCTGGTGGGGTTATGGTGTTGAAGTTGGTTTTGCTTATATGCAAGCTGAAACAACTCAAGGGGAGTCCAAGGAGATCTAGTACCTGGGATCTGACTGTTACAGGGCTTTCTATATATAGGGGCTAAGGTAGACAGGGTCTCCTGCAATGGACTTGAAAGGAGTCTAGTCCCTAGATGCACCTGGCTGAATGTGAAGATCAGTGAGGACAAACGTAAAATCAGTTATTTCCTGTAATCCTAAGAGTGGAAATGTTAACTGGAATCCATACATCTGTGTGCCAGTGACTGGATAAAGCTGTCATAGCAGATGTACCTGAAACAACTGTGTAGCAGCCACACATGGGCATCTGCCAGACTCTTAACCTCTCCCAGATTTCAAACTAAGAGACAGGGCCTGGAGGTTCCTTTACATCTTGAAACACCTTCACTGCAGAAGGGATATGCCCATACTTCCCTTCCCATTCCAGGCCCTCCTTCTTGAAGAGACCTGACATAAGGATTTCCAAACCAGAGGACAGATCAAAAATGCGTCACTTGGGAGAGGGGATGATGGACAGAGATGGACAGGTGCCCTAGGCCACTGCTAGCTAGCTTTTCCCAAATGTCTTGCACATTTGTAATTTGTTTCTGACTTAAGAAACAGCATCCAAGTGTGATTTGTTAACTGACAAATGACAAGAGATTAGGTGGCTGCTCTTCTGATTTCTCTTCCTTATAGGCAAGGATTCCCGTACCCCCTGCTGCTCAGCACAAATAAACAATATTCCTTGGGACAAAATGTAGCTTTCCTCTAGCTCTCCACAACACTTAGCTCATGGCAGTTAATGCCATTAGTCAGAGATCTCCAATTTAAGTGTCATAAAATATCAATTATAAGGCGCTCAATGTCTCTCCCCAGGTGTACCTGCTCAAGATGCTGCTGAAGTCCCGTTGGTGAATTATGGGGACAGAAGGAGCAAGATGTTTTGTTTGTGCTGTGGAGGAGGTTAATTAGAAAACTTCTCACATTATTGGTGAACTAAATTAATTTGATTACTTTAGAAGAGAGTCCTGATTACACCTGGAAAAGAATAGCTCAATAGCAAATTATGGGTAATTTGATACAAGACCACTCAAGTTTATGGTAACATGGCAACTGCATGTTTTGCTGCCTTTTGAGTAAGAGTAGTGACTAAGACCTGGGCAGAGGGAGCGGCACAGAATATCCATGGGTCAGAAACCACCTTGTTCTGGTTTCCTGGGAGAAAGTCCTGATGATTTCAGAGAGTAAAAGAGAGTGTTGCCATGGAAGGAGACTCACTGGTCATTCCCTATTTTTACTAAGCAAATTATATCTGGAAATCACCTTTCCAATGATAGTATTTGTCAAACCTTAGCTACTTGCCCTATGTTTAAACTCTATTACACGGTATTAATAAACTTCTTTCTTTATTCTGTCTGTGTGTTTATAAATAACTAGATTTTGGCAGAGATGTTATGCACATAAACTTAAACAAGCTCTAAGTTTCTATGATTTTCAACCACCCTTCTACACCTGTCCTTTGTGAAAATGTATTTCAAAAGCCATTTTCCAGCCAGTGGCTGAGCTGGTGATACGTGGGATTTCATTAGTAAGGCAGACAGATACAAGCTGATGTCTTGGTTGAATCAGCTATTGGAGCTGGGGGTTACAGAAGATCCGTAGGGATGTGCAAATAGGCACATTGGTGAAACCACCAAAGAAAAGAGCAATATAAAGAAAGTCTATGTCTTTAATATTTCTCAGATCTGTGGTAGTTGTCCCAAAGGTTAGTCTGGCTTTGGAACTACTGTCTGAATGTGAAGAGAAGCCCTCTTAAACGAAACACGTCTTTTGTTTTTGCAGCATCTCCTTCCTCGTAACACATTAACTAAACCTTGCATGTTAATGTGATAAATACACTGTTAGACCTGGCTTGCTATTGCCTGTTGCTATGAGATCCTGGGAGGCTGGCAGAGCTTCCCAAGGGTTCACCAGTGATGGCAAGAACCCCTGAGGTTTTTGGGGCATTCCTTCCCTTAGCTGCCAATCCCAGTCTGGGTTCTGGTAGCACAGGGTGGGGGAGCAGGGCTTCCTGGGCATGTGCCGCCCCATGCCACTGTGACATGCAGCAGGGCATGATCTAAAGGCCTGAGATGCTCCATGGAACTGGGAGGCTGTATGTGAGCATCTGGATGCCTTGAGTGGTCAAACAGGGGTTCTGTAGTGAAATGAAGGAAAAATGAAACCTCTTCTAGCACCTCAGTTAATACAACAGGGAAGTTTTTTCGTGTGAAGTATTTCCCTTCAGCTGTGTTGGCAATTACTGGCGCTTTGCCAAACTGATCTTGCATCTAGAGTTTTTGCCACTGTAAGTGTGTCAGGCAGGGAATGAAAAAGAAATCAAAGCTGTGCTGACAGTACCTTTCAACACTGATGAGGAATCACATACAGAGATGGAGGTGAGTAAGCGACTCGAGGCCACATTCTGCTCCAGCTATGCAGAGACAATATGCTGAAGAACAATAAAGTGGAGCAGTTTGCTTAGGAAAGTCTCTCAGGGCTGTGGGATTTTGGATATGTGCCCCTATTCTTTTGGAAAGTAATAGCATTAAGTCATGGAGAAGAGAAAGGAAGACACAGAGTCTTCTGAAAAAACTGCCTATTTAGTGTCTGGTTTTCTTTCTCTCAGTCCAGGGAAAATATTGTGCAATACAGGTGATGGATGTGTTGCATTTACAGTATCAAAAGATGAAAAGCCAGTTCGTTCAAAACTTAAACTCAAGTTGGGATGTGTAAGAGAACAGACTTGATATTGCACATGATCTGATCATGAGTGGTAAGTTGTACATGTACTTCCATGTTTCCATAGATCAGGGATTTGTAGCAGATTGTATCCTGCCCCACCAAACTTTCATGCTATTAGTAGAGTTAGATGGTGTGAGACAATTTCTGTCAGGAAGCTTTGGCAAGCAGAGTCTCCAGCTGCTCTGGGCCTTGCAGCATCAGCCTGAGTGTTTGTGACATGCAAAATTTCAATCTACAAAATTTGAAGTGTTCAGGTTTGCACATGAACTGACAGTCTTGCAGTCTTGTCTTTATGCCATGGTTTAAATCTTGTGAGTGGGATCTCAATAAAAGACAAATGTCAAGTCTTTGTATAAGCATTATTAGTCTTTGTTGGATATGTAATGTAAGTACTGAAGTCTGACATTCTGCCCACTTCGAACTATCAAACCCATTCCTATGTCAAAACTTACATCACACTGAATATTTACGTGCTATAACTGTCCCGTATAAATTGTAGTAATGCCACTTTAAAAATATTCCTTTTAATGCAGAACTAACATGACTGTAAGGCATAGTTTTTTTTTTTAAATTCAGTTGCTAAAGATCTGGCTGTTCTGTACCTACTAGCAAGTACTGAAATGTTTATAATCATGCCAAGCTGAACAGCCATAAGATGTTCAGGAACACATCCAAAAAGAGTGAGACCAGCCTGCATATTTAGTGGAGAGTATTTCTGTAAACAGAGAAGGAAATCAAGCACGCAGATGTTTGGGAACAAGTTTCTTAATTTATGGAACTCACTGGTGCCCACTGGAAGCTAGTGAAGCTGTGGCAGTTCATTCCCTGCAGCAGATCTGCCTTTTGGCTTCTGCAAATGTGTCTTTGTATGGATAACGTGGCACAAGATGAATGTGGCCATTCACAGTGATTAATGTCCTCCCATGGGAATAGGGCACTGCTGTCAAAACCGTAACTTTTGCAAAGTTACTGTGTGCTGCATAGAAACTGTTTTCTTTTTGGCAATGCAATACAATGATGCTACAGCCTGCACTCAGACTCTATTTCTTACCAGTTTCTTCTTAAAAGCTCTCAAATTACATCAGTGGTAAAACTCCTGTTGCCTGAGAGAAACTATCTGGCCAAACCAGAATACATCTAAGAATTTCAGCACATATCATTACAGATAAGAATATGAAATTACCTTTCAGGGTGTTGGCATTGAAGACCCCACCACACCTCCAGGTCTTACTGATTCAGACCTCTAAGAGGAACACTATTAAATAGGTTCAGGAAAGGTATCAGTATTCATCTTCACATCTTTGTATGGATTTACTGTTACTAATTGGTTTTCTGAGGCAGATAATTTTGCCAGCATGTGGAAATGAATTTGGCCCTAAAAGAAAAAGAAAAGGGAAAAATCCATAGTTGTAAACCAGAACTACTTACAATGAACTTGTAAAGGAAAACTGTTTGCTATCCCTTGCTCAAAACACAGTGTAACTTCTCTAAATTGATTCCTACTCCTATTCTTGTCCCTGTTGGTTATCACATGAAGGAACAGAATCAAAGTAAGGGATGAAAGACTTAGGCAGGGCATTAAAGCAGAGATAGTGAAGTGCTGGGACAGACTTCCTGGAGAGGCTGTGGAATCCCCATTACTGGTGTTTGATGTTTGTCTTATCTTGTCTAAAATAAAACAAGCATTTTTAGAGAATGACAGAGGTAGTGATTTTGTCCTAAGAAAAAGAGTGGATGGCTTCTTGGAATCTCTTCCAGAGTCTTGCCATCCTCCCCTCTATTTTCCCTGTGATTTACATTTCCTTAGGGTTTCTGCCTGCCCTCTCCTATTTTCTTAACTGTGCATTATGGATGCCTCAGATATAATTGTTGAATATTTGAGTGCAACAAGCTGTTTTTCATTTTCTTTGATTTTCCAACTACATTTTGTTACATATGCGAAATATCATATGACCTTGTTAAACTGCAGTTCAGTAAACCATGGTTTGGAACGAAGGATGCAGATTTGGATTTTGTGTTCAACAAAGAACAAACCAATCTCATGCCACTGTCCTGCCAAGGAAAAATGCGGTATGTTTGAGGTGAGGATCCTCAGAAGCTGCTCAGAGACCAGTGAGCCATCTCCTCAGCCACAAAGTATATGGGTTGGATCATAGGGAGGGTATTAACCATGGGATCATCTGGGTGGTCTTCATGCCTCAGCCTGGCTGGTTCGCAGACTGTGCAAATTCTCACTCGGCAGAAGAGCAAATGAAAAAATGGAAGACTACTTCTTTTCATGGTAGGTAAACAACATATTTCACTCTGCCCTTCAATCATGTCACTTGAAGACAAGTGGTTGAGTCATGAAGCCAAAGGAACCACTCTGTTCCCCTGTGATGTTGAAAAGCTAAAATACATTCTCCAAAAATAGTTTTGCACGAACACATTGAGATGCCCTTTCTTGAGGAATTTTACAAAATGTCCAGTGTAGAATTTCAAGGTTATTCTCTCTTTAATGCACATATACATACATATATGGGAATATGTCTATGGCTAAGTAAGCCTAGGCCAGCCGTGGGTGCTGCAGCTCTTACACAGATAATCCCCTGACTTCATTTTGAATATGTGCCACAGATAAAGCAAAAAGACTCAGGAGGACTTACAAGTCTTGACTGCACACTACCTTCTCAAGCCTCAAACAGCATTACCTCTGAAAACAAAACATCTGTGTGTTTCATCTCACTGCAAGCACAAGTGACAAGTGCCATTTCTGCAAGAAGCAGAGCAATTAGATTGTGACAAGGTTTTCCTTCTCTCATCCAAAGTACAGTGAGTCAATCTGAAAAACCATCTACTGCTTCCTTGCCCACCCTTTGTGCTTGGAGCGCCCACTGATGCTGACAGATAGTGGTTTAAGAGTATGGATACCTGGGTTTCAGAGAGTGGCCTTAAGCACTGGATTTCACATCACAAAATTAACCTTAAGAATCAGCTACGAAAATAATGCAATGGTTAAAGTGAAGAAAAAGAAAAAAAATACATTGAGGCTATTACTGGTTATTTGTATTGTGCTGACGTGAAGGAACCAGTGCCTGAAACTGGCACTTGAATGATTGTATTTGAGAAAGTGAGTGCGAATGTGTGTGGGGGGGGGGCAGGGTATTTTTCTGTTAATACAGATCAGGACTCCCCTACAATTACAGGCTGCAGGTCACGTGGTCCTGCTATAACCATGCTTGCTCTTCGTCTCCTCACTCAAAAATAGGATTTGGGGAAGCACAGAGATACGTGGGGGATGTTGCAGGTTTTGGTTTTTGTGAAAGGGGTACCTGACATAGTAACACTGAGCATGATTTATATCAGTTCAAAGCAAGCTGGTTTGTTGGTTTTTTGTGGCTTCAGCAACCAGCAGCATGAGGCTGGCTGAGCTGTGTACAAAGGGTGTTTGGTTTCCAGCAGATGTCTCAGATGCCAAGCCATTAGATGCCACCACAAAAATAGTTGTGTAAAATGTTTGTGCGTTGGCCGGACTGTTCCCCTTCACTGAGTGTGTTGAAATATCCCTTAGGCTGTGGCTTCTGTCCAGCAAGCCTTCTTCCTCCATGGGATGGCAAGGTTCCTCTGCATGGGAATGAGAAACAGAAGAGATATGTGGGAGCTTTCCCTTCATTTTTACAGTTGTGCTTTTAAAAACTGACATGCATTTTCCTAGCAGGCTTCTGGCACCTAGGTTTGCCACCAGGAGGGGTAGGAGAAGGAAAACAGCAAGGCCTAAGGCTTCTGACTACTTTTAGGGGTGTTGTTTGGCTTCAGGAATAAAAGGACCTATGGCCAAACCCACAGCTGATGCCAACTGGCAGAGACCAATGATAGCAGCACTGGGAAATTGATTTACACTGTCTGGGCATCTGGCCCTGCAGAAGAAGAGTGTTTTGCACTGCAGAATATGAGATAATTTGGAGCCTGCACACTCAAGAGCACTTTTGTGTCAAGACTGCTGTTGGTCATTCTTCTCTTTTCAGTGTCATGTGCTTCCCACCTGTGGCCTTTCCTAGCCTTGCCAGGGGCAGAGCTGTGCTTTGCAGAACTGGAAGATGGTGACCACTATTGACCACCATTTACACATATTTTTCAGCCAATCTCTCTATAAAAATCATGCCACAAATTCTCCCAGTTTCATTCAAATCAGTGAAATCATTCAAAACTGCTGCTTTTGAAAACAAAATATTCGTAGGCAGAAGTGGCCGTATGTTTTATTTAGGGGGTTCCAGACATGGCTGAAATCTGTGTCTGGTGTCTTTGTTGTTCTTGGCTTTATGGGATGTGTACTGTCAAACTGAGCTGTTAAAATCGGCCAGGCACCACACCCAGAGAAGCAATAACCCGGCACCCTCATCAGCAAAGTGATGGCATCACTTGTGCCTCTGCGTGTGACAAAACCTATGTTGCTTGATTCACAGGCAGACTGAACTTCCCCTTGGGAAGTTCAAATGTGTTGCAGCCACATATGCACATGGTTTTTACAACCTTCACAGCCTACAAGAGGCAGTATTTTATGGTGTGCTAGCAGTTTGTTTGTTTATTTCTTTTAGAAGAATCTTTAACCACGACAAATTTTTACATTTTCTACAAGAAGCACTATAGGACAAGAGTGAGAGTACGAGCAATGGGAGAAAAAAGTAACAGGTTAATAGAGTAGTAGAATCATTTAGGTCAGAAAAGATCTTTAAGATTATTGAGTAAAACAGTTAACCTAACACTGCCAAGTCCACTACCAGACCATGTTCCTAAGCACCATGTCTTTTAAATACCTCCAGGGAGGGTGACTCAACCACTTCCCTGGGCAGCCTGTACCAGTGCTTGACAACCTGTCTGCTGAAGACATTTTTACTAATATCCAATCTAAACTTCACCCAGTGCAAATAGAGGCCATTTCTTCTTGCTCTGTCTCATCACCTGGGAGAAGAGACTGACACCCACATCACTACACCCTCCTTTCTGGCAGCTTTAGAGAGCAATAAGATCACCCCTGAGACTCCTTTTCTCCACGCTAAACGACCTCAGCTCCCTCAGCTGCTCCTCACAGGACTTTTGTTCCAGACCCTTTACTGCCTCTGTTGCCCTCCTCTGCTCCAGCAACTCAACGTCTTTCTTGTAATGAGGCATCCAGAACACAGGATTTGAGGTGCAGCCTCACCAGTGCCAAGTTTGGGGGCCATCCGTGCCCTGGTCCTGCTGGCCACACTATTGCTGCCACAGTCCAGGATGCCATGGGCCTTCTTGGCCCCTGGGCACAGCTGGCTCCTGGTCAGTTTCTGTTGACCAGCACCCCCAGGTCCTTTTCCACTGGGCAGCTTTCCAGCCACTCTGCCTGAAGTCTGTGGCACTGCCTGGGGTTGTTGTGACTCAAGTGCAGGACATGGCGCTTGGCCTTGTTGAACCTCGTACAGCTGGCCTTGTGCCATTGATCCAGCCTGTCCTGATCCTTTTGCAGATGCTTTCTACCCTCCAACAGATCAACACTCCCATCCAACTTGGTGTCATCTGAGAACTGAGGGTGATCCCCTCACCCAGGTCAGGACTGGCCCTGATACTGAGCCCTGGAGAACCGCACTAATGACCACCCATCAGGTGGATGTAAATCCACTCACCAGTCTCTGCATCTGGCCATCCAGACTGCTCTTAACTCACCAAGGAGACCATCTGCCCAAATCATGGGAAGCCAGTTCCTCCAGGATACTATCTGGGAAATGGTGTAAAATGCTTGGCTAAGGTCCATGTGGAGAACACCCACAGCCTTTCCATCATCCACTAGGTAGGTCACCCTATCACAGAAGGAGATCATGCTCGTCAATGAGGATTTGACTTTCCTAAATCCATCCTGGTTGGATTTCATCACCTGGTTGTCCTGTACTTATTGCATGATGGCACTCAGAATTATCTGTTTCATGGCCTTCCCTGGCACTGTGATCAGGCTGACAGGCCTACTGTTCCCTGGGTGCCCCTTCTCAGGGAACTTGTAGACAGGCATCACATTTTCTAATCTCCAATTACCTGGGACCTCCTTGGTTAACCAGGACTGATGGTAAGGGATTGACAGTGGCTCAGTGAAAGCTTCACCAGCTCCCCCACTATCCTTTGGTGGATTCCATCTGGTCCCACAGACTTGTGTATGAAAATCACGTAGCAGGTTGCTGACCACTGCTCTTTGGATCATGGAGCTTCATTCTTCTCCCCATCCCTTTCTTCCAACTCAGAGGGTTGGGTACTTGGAACACAACTGGCCTTTCTATTAAAGACTGAAGCAAAGAAGGCATTAAGCATCTCAGTCTTTTCCACATCCTCAGTCTCTCTGTTTTTTCCCTGCATCCACTAAAGGATGGAGAGTCTCCTTAGCCCTCCTTTGCTGATGTATTTATAGAAACAAGTTTCATTGTCTTTTACATCTGCAGCCAGATTAAATTCTAGTTGGCCTTTGGCCCTACTAATTTTCTTTCTGCAATATCTCACTAGGTCTGGAAAGCAAGAAAACTAAACTGACAGTAAAAAACCAACCACATGTGTTCAGAAGAAAAAAATTAATCCACTCACATGTCCTGTCTCTGACATACACTTAGACCAGAAAAAGCACATGCTCCTAGAGCATTCTCCTACCAGCATTCTAGCAACCAGTCAGGCTCAGAGACTTGCCGTGCTGGAAGTTGTTGCCTCTCTCGCTTCAGTAGCTGTTTTAAGGACCTTCCATCCCTGGCTTTCCTTAATGGCTTTCTGAAACTTTTTATAATTCTGTTAGACAAAGTGTCTTGTGGTGGTGAGTTTCTCCATTTCGTGAAATGAGGACAGAGTGAGGGGCTGTCATTCCTCAGCCTGCTGCAGGAGCATGGAAGCACAGAGACCACAGGGAACCTCACTGGATGTCAGCACCAAGCACTGATGTGAAAATCAGAGATGTAAGGTGGAGTGGGATTTGTCTTGTGCCATGGACCAGCAACACCTACTACTAAATAAATATTCTTTCTAGCTTCCTTCTGGGTTAGAATGGTACAGAGGGCTGGTGCCAGGTCCCGGTCCTAGGTGAGATCCTGACTGCTAGGATATCAGTAATATCGATCAGTTTTAGTCCAGCAGTACCTATAGGCCTTGGATCTGATCTGCATTGTTCAAAGCAGCAAAAAGGCAGCTCAATTCACCAGAGCTGGCCATTGGAGAGCTTAGTGAAAAAGAGCAGGCAGATTTCAGTGGGTGCTGTAGAGAGCCCTTACCTTTCTTTAGCTGTTTCTGTATTTGCTGGATGCCTGATTTGGTCCTGGACTGATCAGGTTTCAGAAACACCTGTTAGACCACAACCAGAGAAATGAGGAGTACCAGTTGCTTTCTCAGCAACTTATGATGCCCTTTGAAGCACCCTCTGCCCTGGGATGAAGTATGGGGCTTTGTCTGATGTATCTGCCAAATTCATTTCTGCTCCTGATATGCCCGGAAGGTGTTAGTTCAGTCAAAACTGAGACTCTTTTCTTGTCAGCACTAGTCTCTCAGAAAGGCAAGAAGTGTGTATCTGCATGCTAGCCAACACAGAGCTTCCCTGTGAAGGAGTTTAAAGGGGTGGGTGCCCAGATCAGTGTCTTTGCTCTTTGCCTTCTCCGAGACGTTTCAAGTCTGAATCGTTGTCTGACAGTGAAGAAAACACAGCTTCTTCCTCTGCTAGCGGTAGGGTGTTTTGAAGTAGGTTGCCAATTTCCCTACTAGTGATAAGAACATAATCCCTATTAACTTTTTTTTTTGTTAATAGGATGTGTCTGAACAACCACGCACAACTGATAGCTTACAAATACTTTTCTATAAGGATTGAAGCTATTTAGGAATTTAAGTTGCAACAGATATCTAAAGGTGTGTTTCTGACAAGCACCTGAAGTGTCATTGACACCCTTGCAAGTGCATGTTTCATATGCAAGTGCATTAGTCCTAAAAAGAGTTTCTTGTAAACCACCTGCAAAAACTGTGACATGCTGTAGAAAAAAAAAGCAGCAACAATTGTATTTGTACGGTAAGTACACACAAAGGATTTGTACCTTTTCAGGTTGACTTTCAGATCAGAGTTGAAGAACTGCCAGGAGACTTCTGCAGGCAGAAAATTCTTGTGGGAACAGGGTGGAAATGGCTCCAGTTGTTGAAACAAGCCAAAACAAGATAATTTATTCCTAGATAATTGCATCAAATGAAGTTTGACGTACATGCAATTGTGCCTGTGGAGGGAGATAATATAATGTAGCTAATATAGAATAGGAACACAGACGTCATGAGCAAAATTAATTCCTAATATAGCTTCAGTGAAATTGGTAGATATTACCCAGGCAATGAATATGACTCAACTTATCATATAGAAATGATATATGACTGCAACCCTTTCAATAGATATGAAAAAGACCTTTTTTAATATGTTAGTAATCCTTTTCAGTGATGCTGTTATTAAATGCCGTATTTCCTAATGAGTTAGCTGGTGTGTCGTAAAAACAGTTCTCTAAGAATTTTTTTTAAGTCTTGGGAGAGGTGCAGCAAAGTGGAACACCTGCTTATTACTACAGCATTTTGAAGTGATACCATAGGCCATAGTATGTTCTGAATCAATTTGAGAGAGGATGATTATTCTGCCAATATCCCCATAACAAACAACAGCTTCAAAATACAGCTGTAGTGTCCCTAAAATTAGGTTTTGTGCTCTGACCAGACTACATTGTCTAGGCTTAAAATTGATTCTTGAAATAAAATGTAAAACAACTAATTGCGTAAAACTACTCAATCTAAATCAAGAAACTGCTTCACAGAGGTCAAGATTATGAGGTGCCTCTAGACCATCAGAAGATTTCACACTGGTATTACTGCCAGAGAAAAGCGAAGGAAGGAAACATGTTAAGATCAATAATCAAGAGAGGAGGTTGTGCCAGAGCCCTCATGTGGGAATGGTGCTTGGGGAGCAAATCTTCTTCATCTCTCCAGCTTAGATCTGTTCCAGCCAGCACATTGATCTAAAAGGTACCCAAGAAGACAAGAGAGTGGCGGCTGAAACTTGCTTAGACAACTGGCTTATCTTTCTGTTTATGTTTATGTACATGTGCACGTACATGTACCTTTTTTAATCATTTCCTCCTCCTAGCTTGAGGAGCATATTGAAGTGAAAGTAGGATAAAATTTGTATACTATAAAGAACTGCCCGAAGCTCTGAAGGGTAGTGATGACAGAGGTCATACTCACCATTTGTCTGTACCAAGCACTGATCACGATCTTCCTTAGTGCCTCCATGAGCTGTCAGACCTGCAGTATGACTACTAGGCAGACTAGTAGCAACTCTGAGAAAACATGAAAAATGTCTAAGTACTTGGAATCTGAAGGGACGATAGTGAAAATTAGTTATTTCACTTCCTCTTCAGCCCCCTCTACACACATAAGGGGGTAGAGTGCACATTTCTATTAAGGAAATAATAATGAATGAGAAGTGTGAAAGAAATGCAGTCTAATACTGCTTTGGGCAGGATTACCCTCCCTCCACACTAGGCCTTCCTCCTTTTCAGCCTTGCTGTGGCCAAAGTGGCTACAGTAGCTGCAGAGTGTCAGGTGCTGGACAGCCAAGGAAGGCAAAGAGGGCGGCCAGCAACCACAGGGGCAACTTGCCCTGACAGGCAGTTTTTCCACATGGTTCCCAGCACATGTGCTGTGGGCTTTTGTGCCTGTCCTCTGCCATCCATCCCGTCATTTCTGGGGACACCCTGTCTCCTGCCCTCATCAGCACAGAGCCTTGCTCTGCCAGGACCAGGCATTTCCCACTGCAACGACCACAAAATGTCACCTAGCCTTGAAAAATTCCCAAGAGAAGGACATTTTCATGTCTGCTCCCCCACAGCACATATTTCCTGGACAGGTCAAAGAAGAAATCATCAACACTACCTGTTCTTGGCCTCTGAAAAGAGAGAGACAGGTAATTTTCACAGATGGAGGAGGAATCTGCTTTTTTTGTAAATATTTATTTTTAATTAATAAATATTAATTAAATAGATGGATATTCTCAGTAAGATCAGTGGTTCAGCACAGGGGTAAGAGTGGATAATTTCTTAATTTTTTTTTTCTTGGCTCACTCAGTGGTCTGTGGCTCACCAGAGACCCCAGGACAGTGTAGAAACACAGTTTTCCATATGTTTATTTTCAAGTAAAGGACAAGACCCTTGAGTTTGCTTGGGATGCATTGAGGCATAAAGAGTGTCACTTCAATGCAGGGTTGGTAAATTTGTCTTAATTTACTTCTTTGAACAACAGTTTATGTGTCCATAAAAGATTTCCTGATATGTGTGTGTGCATGCCTGACAAACATAAAAGATGCAGTAAAGAACTGAAGATGCTGAAAAGAAATTCCATAAAACATTTTTACATGAAGCAGCTGTTTGTCAGGTCTCTTTAGCTTTATGCTAATTTCTGACAAGAAGCTTCAAATTTTTCAGTGCAAGAATCTTGTTCTTTCAGCTATTATGTAAAACTCTTTTAAGCCCAGGCATCAGTGTTGCTCTCTTTTCTCCTCTTTCCACATACGTCTACATCAGACAGATTATACTCGTTCAGCAAGACAGCTAGGGTCACTGCCTTTCAAACTTGTGCTATGTAACACATTCTCCTTGTCTCTCATTTTGAATAAAACTTTGTTCTTCATCTGCGTGTAGACCCGGGAAAGGACAATTTGGCTGCAAAAGACATGCTCTGGGATCAAACAGGGTAGGGGAGAGGGGCTTGTGGAATGGGTGCAGCTCCACATCTGAGTTTCTGTTCACCTTCATCTTCCATCATTTGGGGTTTTCTGGGTTTAGCAGTAATCCAAGCAGCTCATTCTGACAGATTTAGAGTGTTTCATATGTTAATTGGAATCTCACTGCTTTAGTGTCTTCATTCAAACAGTTTCTCTGATCATGGCACTGAAAGGGAAGTCTTACGCTATACATAGCTTTATATAAAAAAAAAGGAAGTTTATGTGATTATGGTAATAGTTCATAAAATCCATCAGACAAAGAATAATTTAGAATTCATTTATTCATAACAGCAGAAGTTAATATTCTTGCCTACAAAAGATTTTCAGACATTAATCTTTTCATCTGAATTTCTGCTATTTTTGCAGAGGTAGTTTGGATTGCTTCACCATTACTATAGCTCAAACTTCTTTTTTTTTTGGGGTCCTTTTTAGTCTTTTCAAAATACTGTTTTTCCTTAAGTAAATAATACTGATTCCATTAAGATGTTATCATAGCTGTCTTCCAACTTTAATGTGGATTTATGTAAGTATTTGAACAGAACATTCAATTCTGTTCTCTGTTTTGCTGCTAAACATTTTAATGGTACAGAATAAATCACTTCCCTGCAACTGAAGGTTTAGGATTCAAAAAACTTTACATATCCTTTCATAATTTGAGTTAATGGTGTACACTTACTTTGGGAATAGGGGAATAACGTGTGCATTTCTGTTTATATATGTAATTTCTATTATTTCAGTAGGATAGTGATTTTCCTTTTTTTTTTCTGCTGATGATCCTCCTCTATTTCTTCAGCATCTTTCTTATCTAAGATGCTTCAAACCTCCCTAAATGTAATTTGAACTGAGCTCATAAAAGGTTGGCAACAACTTCAAATACTTAACTAGTTACTTGGGACCAAATTGTGTACTCCCTTGGCCTGACTTTATTGAAAGCCATGCAGTTGAAAGCAGAAAAATTTTGGCATGTAGCCCTGAGAGAATTGAAGAGTGACAACCAGAGGAACAGTAATTCAGATTAGTCTTTGTATTAAATTCACTGAAGCAATACATCTGGAATGTATTGAAACAATTTTGTTGTGTGATCTGTCAGTTCTGCACTATTATTCTAGGGTCTTTAAAATCTTTTCATCAAGGTTAAATGAATTTTGTGACTGCAAAGTGGCGGATGACAGGAGATGCTTTTCCCTTCCATCTTTATGGGGGGAAATCTGATGCATTTCATGTTAGACCCAATGCATTTTCATTATTTTACTGTGGAGTCGAAAACATAGGAAAAATTGCTTGTAATCAAATTTGCAGATGAAAACAGAAACAGAGATTTGGTAGAGAAACAGGAGTATAGAGAAGGCAGGAAATTTCAGAATCAGGTCTTGTTATTTGCCTTTTTCTTAGTAAGGCATGTTGGTTGGTAAGTATCCCCAACCAGGGATGACTCTGTGTGTGGGTGTCTGTGTGTGTGTGCATGCACACAAAGATAGAAATAACACAGTTCTCTTTCATGTTAAACTTTGGTGACCTCTGATGAGCTTCTTGCTCACTCACTTTACCCAAGAGTCCTTCAGCTGGAAGGGGGTTTTGTCCTTAGGGTCAGAGAGAGGTTCGATGAGACCACCCGTTCAGGCCATTCAGATCTACAGGTGTGTGCCCCTGTCAACTCGCCAGTTTTGGAAACTTGGCTGGTTTGAGCTAGTTTTCTTTGTGGCCTTGTTGAGTTTATGGCTGGGGAGCATTTCCTGGAGAGCTTAAAGGGAAATGACCTTTTGGTTTATTCATTGTCACATGCAGACTGTGAGGAACAGAAACAAGTAAGGATCATAGAACCGATCTGAAGTGGTTTTGAGTTACAGGTCAAATTAAAAAAAAAAAAGGTCTTGAAGCTTATGGGCACTTGGCTATTCACTGTAAAAGACTTCTTTCCGTGTCCTTTAGCTTCACTTGGTCATCTAAAGCTAGGTACATGTTTTTCAATCTGAACTAAAAGGGGGGTAAAGCTCAGCTCAAAACCCACACTCTGCTACAGAAAAGAGACACCTTTCCAGAATATAACAAAAATGCCCACCAAGAACATGAACACTTGCTCTGCACGTAATCATTCCTGTGATGACATCTTGAGCCTCATTTCTTCCCTTGCTTTCTTTACACAGACAGGTAGACTGGCATTCCTGCTGGGAGAGCCACAAAAGAGCCCGTCTGAAATATGGGAAGAGGAAACAATTCATTAAGCTGATCAGCACTTGTCTAAAAGACAGACACTGCACTGCTACCAGCCCTTCATCTGAGGTTTCTATTGGCATTCTCAGCCTCTGCCTCTGGCTCACCAGCAGGTAGTGGTACTGCAGAACAGCTGTGCTGCGTGGCTGTGCCAGGGCTGTTGCCACCTCAGTGGAACAGGATCCTAGATCCTGTTCCCCAGCAGTGGCAGAAGGTGTTACCAGGTGTTCTTTGCTGTTTCACCACTGTCTGGAGCATTTTCCCACAGAAGTCTCTTATGGCTGGAAGCTGTCCAGTGCCCTTCACACAACTTGCCAAGGGTCAAAGGAGTTTCTGTGGGTTGCAGAGGAATTGCTGACAAGTTACGGTCAGCCCAACAGGAATACAGAAGGCCACAGAGAAGCATGGGCGCAGTGAGCATGCAGCAGGATCTGCAAGCTTTTCTTCCTTAAAATGGGTAGATCTGGACCAAGTTCGTCCTGCTGCTGTGGGCTTGCTGCAACCAAGAGTAAGACTGGAAGGTACTTGCCTGTTAATTAGTGGTGAGAATAAAATATTTCTGAAGTAAGGCATATTTATACATGGTTGCATGTTGCTAAGCACGGCTTAAGGAAAATAAATAAATCAACCAAAGAAGGCACATGAATTTAATCTTACATGCACATTGCTTTTACAAAATGAAAGGCCTTTTCAAAATTGTGCTCTATCACATTGCCTCTACAAACATGGTACCACTTGCTAGTCTGCAAGTTGAGCCTTACTGGTGACTGGAATGTTCCAGACCCAGTTTCCAGCTACTTTAAATTTCTTAGCTTATGAGTGAAAGTGTGTTTCATAGGCTTTTTTGCAAGCGATGAGTGTAGTATCTGTCCCCTTTCCCTTCTCATCCCACCCTGCCTTTTGAAGTTACTGATTTCCTGGTGGCTTCCAGAAAGTACGCAGTAACGTCTCCCAGCCAGGACACAAGCATGCTGGCAGCAGGTCAGCTCCTTGGGTAAGAAGGAGCAAGGACTGGCTGCATTTACTGGTTACAGGGATAAATGCTCCTTCCCTTTCAAGTACATGTCCCAGTTTGGATGACATTTTGGATGGTTATGTTAGATGAAGAGGGTGCGGTATTTGGGGTTTTATTCCAGAAATGCTTGTTAATGTGTAGTAATCAGCAGGTTCCTGCTGAGGCTTGGGGGCCAAGCCGTGAGACATGCTGGCTTCATGGGCCTGGCAGCACACTACCACCAAATAAGGCACTTTTCAAGCAAAAGATGTAGGTACCACCAGTCTCACAGCTGTCTCAGAGTCCAGTTTTGGTGTGGCATCTGATGTCTTCATTCCTTCTAGCTGCATTTCAAACACACCAAGACCTTTTCATTTTGGGGGAAAGAAAGGCAGAGACTGTCCTCAACCCAAGCAAACGTTGAGTGTATTTCTTTGTTCAAGCCTTGGCTTCCTTGTAATTAAATGACTCATAAAATTGCTCACATACAGTTCTGCAAACAAACACAAGAATGTGTCATATTATTAAATCTTGTTGGGTGTTGGTGTTTCGTTAGGTTTTTGTTTTTGTGTTTTTTTTTTTTTTTTTGTTTTGTTTTGTTTTGTTTTCTATAGCTGGCATGGAAAAAGCTGTGGGAGTTTTGGGAACAAACTGTGAGCTTTGTACTTGTGCTTGTATAGCAGGAGTTCTGGTTTGCATTAACTTGGGTACAATGTGACACTGGAGGGTGAATTTCTGAGACATGATTCAGTCTGTGCTTTTTCCTGTAATCCAACTTGTGTAGTACTGCAGCACCAACAAGAACCACTGCTTTTTCTGCTTATTCCTTATAAGTAGAAACCACAAAAAGATGAGGAATGCCATGCTCACTCCCTATGGCAGCTACAGAGTGGACAGACAAAAAGGAAGCCATGGCTGACTGAGGAATTTAAAAATAGTACCTCATTGCTGCATGCCCCTGGGGAAGCAGTAATACCAGTGAATATAAAATTTTAAAATAGCCAAAGATATGCATGTATCTGTGAGAGAGTCAACAACACATTCGCAAAAGAAAAAAAAGAAAAAAAAGAAAAAAAAAGGAAAAAAGGAATAATTTTTGCTCTAGTGCATTAGACATTGCAAAAATGAAGTGGCTCCTGAGTGCAAAGGTGTGTGTCAGGGTCCTGTTACACCAATGTAATCTGATAATACATATCTGCACCATTTTGTATTTGCTGTCTTAAAGAGGCTATATTGTCTAGAACACTAGACATGCCCGGAGAAGGAGGCTGGGAACCTTCCTCGTGGTGGTGGCTGAACTTTATTGTGCATCACTTCTCTGAATTCTCCTTTGATTGTCAGAGGGAGCATGAGGGCTTTGGGAGAGGGCTGTCTGCTGGTGCTCCTGTTTAACCTAAGCAAGTGTTTTGCACAGTAGTCAGAAGAATGAGGCCCGTGCAAGCTGCTAGAACAGAAATGTAGCTGTATGCACAGAAACAGGCAATTTTGGGGATTTACTGGCAACAGAGGAAATCTTGCTAAAACAAAATGACATTGATAATCTAGGTTTTCATACCCAACTATGGGTATAACGGTGTGTCATTACCAGGGAAAAATAAGGAAACATTGCCTCTAGATATATACCTTTTGGGACAAGAAACATCAAACAAAGCCAAACAGTCAATTTACATCTGCTCCAAAGTAGAAAAAGGAAAAAATGCCCCAAAGTGCTGCTCTTTGACAAGCTCAGTGAGCTTGTATCTCTCATGCATTTCTTGATGTATCCATGCTCTGCACAGCCATTTCCTTTCATGCAGTTTTCTTGTTATCTTCTAGAACTATGATTGAAAACTGACATTATTAATTCTTGCCAGCTAGTCTCAGCCTCAGATTACTGGAGGTGGAAACTGATACACCAGTCAGAGAGAAATTTGTAACATTGTTGAAATCTATGTTGAAACATAAATTAGAACAAGACATGAAGATACAGCTACAATGGCTAGTGTGGTAAAAACTGAAGACAAATCATCATTGAACTCAAGTACAAAAGAATGACAAGATATACATGTGCATGTGTGCATAAGTGTGCAATGTTTTTAAAGGAAACTCTTCAAGCTATTCAAGAGACAGCTATTAAAGTTCTCTGCTACCTGTTCTGCTGCTCGGTCATGCAATTATAGTCTTGGCACTCTTGCTGTTGCTGAAACCAGCACAACTACTTTTTATTAAAGCAGGAAGGAGAAAGAACAGGTGTTGATGTCAGTGCAGCCACTGGCAGGTGGCAATGTAACAGGACAGTGTCATTGAACTGTTCTTTGCAAAATCTTTTCTGTTTTTTTCTGTCATTGCAGAAATATGTTGCATTTCTAAGACAGCAGAGGCACAGGGAGCCTGGCACTCAGCTCACCTCTGACACATGGAGTGAGCTAGGTGGGCAGTGTAGCCGTGGGTGCATGGCAGTGGCGTTCCTCCACAAGCACTTTGACACAGTTAAGCAAGACTTGGACCTAAGAGTTTCTTAACCTGACATTTTAAGGCATTTGCAATGGTCGACAGATGTGGGCAGTTAATGATCTCTGAGCATTTACCCTGGGCTGGTCATCCAGGGCCTATTGCATTTGAAGTCATGAATTTTAATGGACAGTAGTGTAATGCTTTCCCCAGCTGCCTCTTGTTTCCCCTCTTTTCTTGTTATCAAGAAATGTGCACACCTCCACTGCCCCAGGGAAGCAGTGGTTATACTCCATGCAGAGTTAATTATATGTCAAGGAATCTAGTGGGTCTTCGTCTCAATTATCACATATGTGACAGAAAAGAAAAAAATACCTATTTGGAGATAGATGCACAGATCTAACCCGGCTTCAGGTAACTCTGAGTGATTGGATGACTGTTGTTCTCAGGATTTGTGTTACATCTCTCTGACTGTTTTTTAATAGGAATCCATTTTTTTCTTCTTCTTCTGCATGCCTTTCAGTCTTTCTGTCCTCACTAAACTCAGGACTGGTAATTACAATTGCTTGCTTAATGTTTCCCTATATTATTCAATCCGTATGCCACCCTCACTCCCTTCTAGGCATGTGTGGGGCGTGGTCCGTATCTTCCTGCGTGCAATCTCTCTCTGCTGCGATCGCTTAAAAGACAAGGGGACACCGAGTCTCAGAAGCCTTTGTTAATCATCCACAGCTGACCATTCGCAATACAAATAAACGATGATTTGTCCTCACGTGCAGCGCTGCTTCACAGCAAGGAGCAAAGAGAGCGTGTCCTCCGTAACACAGAGGCACAGCCGCAGCCGGGGCAGAGCGGAGCGTGCCGGGAATGGCCAGGCAAGTGCTTCACTCCAGCCGCGTTCAGCCATTGCCACCTCCTGGCAGCACTGCGGCGAGGACACACCGCTGCCTCGGTGCACAACCTGGCTGTGCAGGTCGCTTGCAGATGGGTTCTTTAGCAGACTGGTAACGCTGACTGTGACGATTTCAGGGGTGAAAATTTACAGGTATTTCTCACTGTCTGATGAAAGGTCCCCTTTTTGCACAGTATCAGAAGCAAGGACTGGCTGGACCAGGGCTCTTAAGATGTCTGGGTGTGTCTTTATGGGAAAAGGCACATGCTTCAAAAAACTCAATGATTTTGTAAATTTGAGCCCTAACCAAAGGTGTAATTACATTGTTTTCCTCCAGTGAAAAGCCCTCTTAGCATGTTATCACCTGGTCCTTCTTCTCCACCAGCCTCCCTAACTACATGCTGCAGTTTTCTACCCCTTAACTCTGTCATGACCATTTCTTGTGAGCTTACACCACCAAGTGGCATTTCTGAGACAAGTCAATCTAAAAACAGACAACCAGGTCCAGACAGCCAAAAGACAAAAGTCCCTTCATATCAGTTGATGGTGCAGTTTCACGAGTGGAAAGGTGCAACAATTAGGCCAAATTTGCTAAGCAGGAAAACAATCACAGCAGAACAGTCAGTCAGTCACTGGCTGATCCCCCCAAAGGTAAGTACTTGCTTGAAGAGTTGTCTACCTTTCTGCCTTTCTTGTTTATTATTCAAATTCACATTCACACCGATCTAGCCTTAGCTTTCTTGAGAACTTGAGCACACAAAAAAAGCTAAATGGGAGACTAAGATACCACTGATTTTATTTTAGAATACCTAGAACATCTATCTGCATCTTTGAGGGAGGCTCCATGTCATATAATGTGACTTAAATCCTGCATAGCTGACATCTGTAAGGCAGAAATTCTTGGCTAGCTGATACACTGCACTGACCCCTGATCCAGCTCCAGATCCAGCACAGTATTGTTGTAAAGCACTTTGAAAACTTAGGTGCAATAACAACATGCCTATTTTGGGACTTTCCTGCTATTCCTGAATTGCTCCAAAAGCAGCCCAGGCTTCAGTGGGCTTGGCTGTCCTGTTGGGTACCTTTCATTGTCAACAGGAAAATCTCAGTCTTCCACAATAAACACAGTAACTCAGTACATATACACACGCTGCTCGGCATCAGGATTTTTTACAAGGCATGTAATTATGAAAGGATTCTTGTTAAAACAGCATATTTTGTAAAAGTATCTTTAATTAAAATGTTAAAACCGAATCCATTTATTTCACAATACTTTATATTCTCATTGTAAACTTTTATTATGTAATAGTGAAGTTAAAAATAATCAAGTAACTCCAGAAAGGGATGTTGACATTCACTCAGAAGAGAGGAGGAGAAATAATCCTCCAGGTTTGTTGTATCAGACATCACTTCTAAAGAGAGTGAGAGATACAGAGGAATATATCTCTCATTCTGGGAAATGGAGTACTGTCACTTGCTGGTTCATAGAGATTTGTGCAATTTGTTTATAACTAATATCCCCATAAATGTACTAATTGCACATGTAGAGATAACAAATTCTCTGCAACATAGCTAAAGTGACAAAACACCTACATATAACTATGGCTAACTTCTACACAAGCTGGTCTTGTAGAAAAGTGTTTCTTAAAAAAAAGACAAAAAATAAATCATCTCCAAGGTAACTCATGTCTGATCACATCTGAAACATGGTCTATTGCACTCAGTATCTTTCAGGAGCTTGTGGTGTCTTGCACTGGACAGACAAGACTAAGCTACCAAAAGTCACCAGGTATTATTTAACAAATAGACCATAAACTTAGTAAAGAGACAAAAACCCCAGTAGCTTCTACATTTGTTTATAGTCCTGTCTTTTATGAAAATTATTTCACACTGTCTCAGTTTAATTGCTCACACAATTTCATTGCTAGAGAAAAAAACACCACTGCATCTCTAAGAATACCCTGTTCACACAAAAATTAAACACATATACTCTAACCAGCCATATGCAATAAATATATCTAACGCTAAATCTTATTCTTTATATTCTTCTAAAATCTCTATATCTAGCAGACAAAATGTATGTAGATTCCTGAGATATATGCAAATGACAATTAAGTAGCTGCTTGTGAGTAGTAAGTGATAGAAATTTTGATATTGATAATATTTAAAACGAGATTGAGCAAGCAAAGCATAAAGGTAAAAACAGAATCAGAAGTTGATTATATTATTTGTTATTGCTATTACTATACTTCCAATTTAATGGAGATGCACACTGCATTACAGAAAAGTGATAAGACATGCCTTTTCCTGAGATGCCCACAGGGACTGATAACAGGACAAATACTAAGATTTTGGAGCAGACAAAAGTAATGTTGTCATCCATATGAACATTATAAAATATTTGAACTAAAGAGGTGAAATTTAACTTTAGAGGTGACAAGGTGTGGTGAAATCCTCACAGATGCTTTTTAAGAAACGTTTGAAGAAAAGATAGAGATGATTGCTGCTCAAAACACAACACAAGGAGCTATGGTACACCCTAATAGATACACAGAAAAGATATGTCTGGAGAAGGATGAAAGAGCACAGAGAAAGGTAAACGCTGCTCCATCACACCTGTATTTTCAGGAATGCAGTGCTGGACTTTATGTTAAAATACAGAATCATCTTAGGTGCTGGTTTGTTTTCTTCCAAGACAAGATCAAGCCTCTAAGCTTTCAGTTTTCACTGGGAAAAAAAATAACTCCCTGAGGAACAGCTGGGCTTCACACATGAGATGAGGAACAAAAGAAGATGGTCATATTTAAAGGACATGATGATGTTAGAAAGTCAAAACTCCTGATTCCCCTCTGTCTTTTTACTTACTAAGAAGAATGTGATTTGGTTTAAAGAGGCTTGGTGATAAAATCAAACACACTGTCAGTCAAATCGACTGATGCACAGTGAATTTGCTTCATAGTGAGAAATTTTTATGCTATTCTTCCTTGAGGAAAGAGAAGGCTGGAACAACTCAGTACGTTTAAAGGCTAAGAATATTAATGAGAAGAATCTAAATTCCTATCTGCATTCCAATACAGGAGAGGAAGAGGGCTCAAAGTCATTAGGAAGGTTTTACAGGACTGCAAAATGTAATGCAAATAAAGCTGTAAATAAAATGAAATGGAATGTAGCAAAAGTATAAGCATCTGCTCTAACATACTTGCTGCTCACTTTGAGACTGTTACCCTTCCAACACTCTTTTGGGGCTGGATTTTGTGCAGAAGGTTAGAAAAGGCAACCTTACAGACACAAGGCTCAACTCCGAACTTTGCAGATTGAAAATGGAAGTACAAAAATCGAGGTTGCTTGGTTTTGGAAAACGAGCTGCTTCTCAGAGGGTGCTGGTTGGAGATGAGGAAGCTGCTGTTCTCTCCATGCTGTTAGTGGGAAATGTCATAATAGTAGTTACGTAACCTCATCTCGACTGCAACAAATCCCGGTCGGTCGTCAACGCTGTGGAGAAATGACAAGTGTCACTGCACGGGAAGGAGAGAGCTGTCAAGGTGCATGGGCCTTATAGCCCTTGGGACTCTGCCTCAGTGATAGCTCATTTAAAGATGCTCGCAATATTTTAAGGCTACCAAAATGACGCTACAAAATTAATACCAAGTGGCAAATACTACTGCAGAGCATCCAGTCAGAGGGTTTACTATCGTGCCTGTAACTTTGTGGAAGGTAACAGAAGAAACACAAGGTAAATCAGCTCCATTTAATTTTCTACTTCATTTACTTTAGTAACAATCTGGAGAAAAGAGTATTTGCCGTGCAGTATCTGCCTTATAATGGGTAGTACCGTCACGCAGAGTGGTTAGAACCCCTGAGAGGAGCCTACCCACACACCATATGACTGTACCATCTTTCTTTTATATCTTTTATATCTGCAATTGTACCTGTATTTGGAGAACACAATTAAACTGACAGCAATTTTACATTACATATTGAGATAGTTACTCTGCCTGAGTAACCTTCTTTTTAAAATTTATTTTCTTTATAATAATAAAGAAATTTGAGTACAAAAAATAAAAATCAGCATGCTTTATGATATGTTTGTTAATAATAACAAAACCTGATCCTTTTCACTGTAGAATTGCTACGGCACTCTTTGAGTCAAACCAAAAGGCAGGAATTACTTTTCAGTTGCACTTTCTTTCTAGAGTACTAGGTTTAACAAAGCTAACAAAGAAGCAAGGTACCTAAAAATGAAGTACTACAGCTTCTTAATGTAGACCTTTGTTGGACAGACCTATTCTCCAAATGGTGAACTGGAAGAATAAGTGACCTTACAGTCACTTTGGGTGCTTTCTGAAGACTTCCTCCAGCTAAAAGTAACTCCACCAAAATAGTTTAAAACAATAAATCATAAAACCATTTTAATACGTTTTTGCAATATACTAATTTAAAAAATCAGGTAGGCTTTATTTTTTTTCTGTATTTCATAATTCTAATTTCTAAATAGTTATGAAACAGAAAAAAATGTTTCTGACATATCAGGTATGACCTGAAAAGATATTTTCCCTCTCACTGATAAGAAGTCACTGTGGGATCCAATTTGAATATATTCAGTTATGAGAGAAGAGAAAAATTGCTCAAAACAATTAAATATTGAGGAATGGAATAAACATTTTGGCAATATGACTTTGAAATTTCAGTAAAGCTAAAGCCTTGGAAATGAAAATTAAACAAAATACAATCCAAAATGAAACAAAAATATTTGCTTAATTTCAAACTTTCTTTTCAAAATGCATTAGACTGACCTTTTTGTGGACTTGCTTTTTTATGACACCCTGTATTCTGTATATAACTGTTCCAGCAAACTCTGTTCTACAAAATCAGCTTTTTGTAGTACACCCTGTAACTCAGATAATTTTCACCTGAAAGTCCAACTGAATCCTTAGCTTGAGTATGGTTGTAAGCTGAACTCCAGCTGAAAAGATGTATTTTGAAATAACCCCTACTCACTCCCTTTCTGGCTATTAACCATATAGATTAAAATGTTCTTCTATGAAAAGAGCATCCCCTCACACTCACTTGTATGTCCAACACAATTTCATCAGACTATAGACTTCTGGTGGGCAGACTTCAGGACGTTCCATTCGTTCTCCTCTTTCAATCATCTGTGCAACTTCACCACCCTTCATTCCCTGAAACAGGGTGACCAGAACAGTCAGTCATACCAGCTGCAAATGATTACAGCATATATGACAGCATAAATCAAACAGAGGCCTGGAATTTATTTTTGGGCTATCCTTTGACTCATTTGTTGCAACAACTCCTTTTAGTTAGGAAAAGATACTGGTTCAAATTTGCTCTGAATTTTTACAGAAAAAACAAGGCCAAATAAAACCACTCACCTTATATGGTTTTTGTCCATAAGAGAAAGCTTCCCACATTAAAACCCCAAAGCTCCAGACATCACTTTTGCTAGAAAATTTGTAGAAATTCATACATTCTGGAGCATACCATTTGACTGGCCATTTTCCATGACTTTGTGCCTAAAATATGTCATAACAGAAAGGAAAAATCAGGCTAGATACAACGATAAGTAGTAAACACAACCTGAATGCACATAATTCATGTTAATTTAGATCTGCACACATTTGTACTAAGTACCATAACATTTCTGATGCAGTTAGGATTAGAGAGAATGGGTAACAGCTTCCTCAAAAGTTCTACAAAATTCTTCCTAATCTTCCACTTTCAAAATAATGCATTGAAATGAAAACTATGGTAAAAAGAAAGACTTATCTAAATGACTTGGAGCCATGTTTTTAGAGGCATTTAATTTAAAGTTGCTCTTTAAAAATAGTTTTTTCCACTTGGCTCTCCACAAAGGGTAAGAGAGACATGTCCAGACGGCTGAAGTGGGTGCTCTGTTTCAAAGCACAGTGACTGCCTTGTGGCAAACTGCAGTTTACCTAAATTATGCTGTAACACTGCATTAGGACCATTCAAATGTCAAGCTATACCAGCACAGTGCTAGATCTAGTGACAGCACCCTTCTGCATCCTGTGGAGCTGTAAAGAAAATGGACTTTTGATACTGATTCTCAAGGCTCTGAGACTGGGATTGACAAGCATCTCTGGCTAGGCTAGTGGCAGTGATTTAAGATGCCTTCTCTAGCAGCAGTTACTACTGTTCCTATAAAGGAAGGTCATCAGAAGGGAGCATGTGCTTGCTCCTCCTCTGCAGTGTTTCACGAGTTGGATTATTAGTTTCAAAGAGCTGATAAAAGGGCATAGGCAGAAGGAAGAAGTAATTTGAACTGCAAGAGGGATATATCAGGAAAACAAATACAGACATGATAACAGCCTTTGTCTCCCACCTTTTACCTTATTAAATGATGCAATTATTTTAATCACTTCAGCTGTACACAGGTCCAGTGAATTTAAAATCAAGATAAACAAATTTTGCTTAGGTTAATTTATTACTTAACAATGGTTATATGGTTAATATTCTTTCAAAAACCTCCCCTAATTCTGTTCTATAAGACAGTGTATTAGTGCTAGCCTACATTTTCCTTGGACATGATGGGAACTGTTTTGCAACAAATACATTCTCCCCCTTTTATATAAGGTAGTATCTCATTTCCACAATAACTTTCAATCCTCTAATGACAAGTTTACCAAAAGAAAAGAAAGTAGACAAGTAAGAGGAGGGACAAGCTTTTTCCTCCCTACATGTCTCTTAATGTTGATCACGTTTTGAATTTGGCAATCTAATATCAGGTTATAAAATAATGAATGATACATAATATTTCTAATTTTCAACTTGCAAAACCAACTGCATTTCAACTGAAAATATCCTTATTAAGCTATGCTACTACACAACTTTCATGTTGGGTTCAAACCTTACCTTGTAATAATTTTCATCAGCACTAAGAGCTTTAGAAAGTCCAAAGTCACTAATTTTGGCATAATGTTGGGTGACTAATAGCACATTTCTTGCAGCCAGATCCCTATGAACAAAATTATTCTCCTCCAGGTATTTCATCCCCATGGAAACCTGATGCACCAGCTCTGTTATATTCTTCTCTGTGACATGTCTGAAAATCACAATTGAATTTTAAAGGGGTCAGTAGTTCATTTTCATGACTTTTCATGGAGTTCAAATACGAATCTTTACTTTGAACTTGTCCACATTACACTGGAAACCTGATCCACTTACATTTAGCTAAGCTTCAATTAGAAAACGCAATCTAGGCTCCTGTCCTGGGCAAGATGATGTATGATCACATCAATAAAGGAGAAGTTGAAGGATATGTGAAAATTCTTTCATTTATGCAAAATACGCTATTTTGGCAGAAATATTTGACAGTTCAGAAACATGTTCCAGTGAAGAATAACTACAATCATTAATTATTACATTAACAACATATCAATTTTAATTGTCTGTAAAGAAAAATAAAAAATAAAAGAAAGGACCTGTATCCTCCGGACTGAAATCAAAGTCCACATACCTATTTTTTTGCAAAAATTTGTTCAATGGCCCAAGTTCAGCCATCTCCATTACTAACATCCAGGCCTCAGCTTCACATATACCTATCATTCGGACAATATATGGGTTATCCAGTTGCTGCATTACGTTTGCTTCTCTCAGTAATTCATCCTTTATGGCTGGATCATTACTCTCGTTCTTCAGAATTTTTACAGCCACAGGCTTGGCACCCCTGCAAAAGAGAATCCAGTTCTGGGACTAGTTGCTGAAAAATCTGTGCACTAATGCACACAATCTTCATCAGGTGTTTCCAGTTACATAGTACAAATTGTGACAAAAGACAGAATTGACACTCAGAGGAGAAAAAGACCAGCCATAACAGGAACATCTTTCTACCAAATGCCCAGAAGACAGCTAAGCAAAAGAGCAAGAATGAAAAGAACCTGAGAAAATTACAGATTGTCATAAAAGTGCCTTAAGAAGCTGAAAAAAAGCACACTGGGCAAAATTTTCTTGTCCATTCTGGCAAGGATGGCATAAAGCTCTTCTGGCAAGGATGGCATAAAGCTCTTCTGGCAAGAAAAGCTATAAAGAGCTTCCTAAGCACTGGAGTGTTTTGGGGGCGAGACTGGAACATGGAGCATTGGCAGGTCCCAAGGCAGTGCTCTGAAATCCTGAGAATCTAAGCCTACTTCTGCAACCTTCCATTCATACGGCAAACTGAAAGAGTGACTGGTGAGATCAACAGAGCTCAAGTGTGAAACAAGATTAAAAAATACACAAGCTGAGATCAGAGCCCTTCAAATCTCTACAGCCGATATTGGAAAAATAAAAATCCTTTCTGCCTCTGAAAACCTCGGTAAAAGAAATCCCTCCAACTTCAAGAGATGAGAGTGTGTACATAATCAGTCCATGCACATAAACAGCATACTGATAACATTTTACTATGAAAATGCATGAATAGTCAAGTATAAACAGGGTCTGTTCCTGCTGACATGACACAGTAAAAAATGTTACAACATGTTCTGTCTTCTTGAAAATCAACATTCCAGCTTCAGGGAACTGGTATTTATCACACTTACTTTAGGCAAAACTCTCTTTGCTATAGGCTGTCCACGGCGCTCTACACGTTTTCTGACAGAGATGTTGTGCAGATGGAGCATTAGTACTTTTGCAAACTATGGAGGAAGACAGTGGAATTCCCACCCTACTACCCCCATCAGGAGAGAAAATGGTCATAAGCAGCACTTTCCCACTTTACAGACTAAAAGGAGTGCATAAGTGTACGTACAAAGAGAGAAACTGGTGAATATTAGTGCAAATTAATTACAGTCCGTCACCCCAAATGACATGCAAAGATTACTGCTGCTCCAAGAAGTAAAGGCTAGAGCTTTTACATATCAGATTCCATGAAAATAGAAGGCAACACTCACTTTTTCATCCTATAGAACCCTTTCTTTACAGTACCAAAGTTGCCAGAGCCAAGTTCACCTTCCTCCAAAGTTAACAATTTCCTGTCAAGAGTGACATTTTTTGGTTTAATTTCATCTGGATCGGCATATGGACTTTCGTAGACCTCAGTATCCATGGGTAAGGCTTCTCTCTGATCACCTGCAGTTCAAACAATGAACAAAATTAGACATTATTTCAGACATTTTTGCTGCCACAGCTAATATAGTCACCATTTCTATGTTCAAGATCATCAGTGTGTTTGACTTGTAAGGCATTATAAAGAAACCACATATATATAGTCCACATAGCCCATCTATATGCATTTTAGAACACACCACAAGACAGTGGCCTCCCCCTGGTGACATTCTGTAATTACTGAACATTTGTGCAGGGTGAAACCAGGATGTTCCTTGGCAGAAGGAGGGTTAAAGGTTGGCACTTTGCCTTAGTACTTCCCATTAGTTACCTCACACAATTCTTCACTCAGAATGCTGCCTTATATGTACTCCATTCTCAGGCACCCCACTTTAATTGCATTATGCTTGGCACTGTGGATGCAACAGGGCACAATTCTTTTTATGACATGCAAGGATATAGTTTTAGAATCAAGGAAACAATAATATTCCACTTTAATATGGAAAAAGGGATTTCTGGTAAAAGATTTTTGTTATAGATGGTGACATCTGGCATTTTCAGCTACCAGGCTTGAGTTATGATAGTGGCTATACCAATACATAACAGAATGTGAAATATATGCAAGAAAAAGGAAATATGAATTGAAAGAGATCTCTGCCATAAAGAAGAAAATTGCATTAATGCTATATATTACTCTGCCTACCTCTTTCTGCTCCTGTAATACCTCTGTTCCTTTGCAGCACATAAGGATTAAAAGGTGCTTCTTCTTGTGGCTGGCCAATAGTTGACTGAAGCTGTAGCACACAAATAAAATTTTTCTGTTTAACAGCGAATACGTAAGTTAAAAGCACTTTTCTCCCCCGAAGATTTTGGCATAATGATTGCAAGAGACCCATAGGTAAGAATCAGAAAGAAAGGGATCCAAAAGAGGTTATTTCATTCTGGTGGTTACTGTTACAGCAGGCCAAAAGCGTAGAAAGATATTACAAATATTTCAGAGCATTAGATAAGAAAGAATTAACTGTAGTGGGCCATGCACAAATCTTATTCTGCAGATATTAAATTTACATGCTCTTTTCAAATTTGCCATGTAACACAAGTAGTCAGAAGGATTTCTCTTTAATTTGTCCTTCCTCCTTCTTCAAGTTATCTCTCTCCCCATCTAGGCCACAGAGAAATTGCTAGCAAAAATGAAAACAAAAACCAATTTCCTGTTTCTCTTGTGGATATTACAGAGGGACTCTATTTTAAATAAAGAAGTGGAAGAAACTGGAGTAAAAAGTTACTACTTTAATAGGCTTGTGTAACATCAGGGACAAACATCACGGACCAGATATTAGGACAGTCTGTCTGCTCTGAGGAGGGAGATTACCCAATTAATTAAGCATCTGGTTCAAATAAAATTCGTCTGCCTTTACTCTTGTCAGAGAAATAGTATGGAGTACAAAAACCATCTCATCCATTGTTTGTTCTGGAACTCTTCGCCTGGGTATGGCACAGTGAAGTATAGATGAGGGAAACTACTAATCTGGTCACTTCTGTTTGTGAGCTGTTGGAAACATGGGAATTACAGAACCTATTTCTGCACATTAGTTTCTTTTCAAGTAAAGAGAAACAAAGCTCTGGTGGAAGGTGTCCCTGCCCATGGCAAAGGGATTGTAACAAAATGATCTTTGAGGTCCCTTCTAACACAAACCATTCTGTGAAGTTTCCTATAGTGAAATATTAGATGCAATAGAAGTTTTATCATTTGGAAACTGCATTTAGTAGGGGAAACACCTGACCTGGGAACTACAGACCTTGAAATTGTAATGACGTTATCTGCTCAGCTGGATGAAATAGAAAAAGTTTCACTACACAGATTTTGCTGCAAACCACGTGTAGGAAGCCAGTTTTCAGCAATATTCTGGTCTAGTGGGATGAGCACAGTGACATCAGGCATAGTAAGGGTTATGTTTCTGACTTGAATTGCTCAGTATTTGGAACAGTGTTAAAAGGCCATCTGCTGTCAAGGCAAGTCACAAAACCCCAGAGAGTTCTGGGATAGGTCAAGGAACAAACTGACTGATCTACCATTCTCAAGAACAAGGGAGGCAAATGAAGGTATAAACCAAGATCCTCAGCTCTAGTTTTGTTTTTCTAGACTGATTCACCCTGCCAGCTTTCCAAGACCTGTGTCACTATTTTACACAGGTAATTCACTAACCCCAAACCCCCATTAAGACTGGAAGTCAACTGGCATACTTTTAACTGACCAAATGTAATTAATGTACACCAAACTCAAACACCTCAAGAATCCATTCACCAGTGAGGAAGAGCTGGTAAAAACATAGCTTTGGCCATGACATAGGTGAGTCCTCAAATTTGACATGTGAAACATTTCTGCTCTTTGCAATTCAAGAACAACAAAAACAAAAAATCAGAAAGGATTGGATGCTCTCACTCAGCAACTGCATTAAAAAAGTAAATACATCAATTCCATGCTTGTAAATAAGGCTCTGCAGCTGTGAACTGGAAATCACACCAAATCTAACAAAGTGGGTTCTCTTTCTCAGAGAGCTGCTCATGTTTAAGAAGAACCATAGTGTCTTATTTATCATTACTTTACGTGTTTAATATGTGTAGAATGTTATTTCCAATTGTTGCAGATTGGTTCAATAGCTTAGTGTCTTTAGCTTCAATGTCTTTTTCATTAATATTCTCTTCTTTCCTCTTTGTACCAGGCAAGGTCAGGGAGCAGATTCTCCTGAAAACTATGCTAAGTCACATGGAGAAAAAAGGGGTGTTTGGTAACAGCCAACATGACTTTCCCAAGGGGAAACCACACCCAACAAATTTGGTGACCTTCTATGACAGGGCTACAGCACTGGTGAATGGGGCAGAGCAGCTGACATTGTCTATTTGGATTTATGCAAAGTGTTTGACATCTGTATGACATCCTTGTCCCTAAACTGGAGAGAGGTGGGTTTGATGGATGAACCACTTGGTGGATAAAGAATTGGCTGGGTGATCACACGTGAAGAGTGGCAGTCAAGGACTCAATATCCATGTGGAGACCAGTGATAAGTAAAGTGGTGTCCCACAGGGGTCAGTACTGCTCAGCATCTCTGTCGGTCACACGGACTGACAGTGGAAAGTGGGACTGAGTGCAGCCTCAGCAAGTTCATTGATGGCACTGAGCTGCGTGATGCAGTCACACTGGAGGGAAGGGATGGCGTCCAGAGGGGCCTGGACAGGCTTGAGAAGTGGGCCTGTGTGAAATTCATGAAGTTCAACAAGTCCAAGTGCAAAGTCCTGCACCTGAATCAGGGCAATCCCACACACACCTACAAGTTAGGCAGAGAAGTGACTGAGAACAGCCCTGAGAAAAGGACTTGGGGGTTACAAAAAAGTCAACATCCAAAGCAGCTTGGCCAGAAAAGTGAGGGAGAAGATTCTGCCCCTTAACTCCACTATGGTGAGACCGTACCTGGAGTGCTGCATCCAGCTCTGGTGCCCTCAACATGGGAAGGACATGGAATTGATGAAGCAAGTCCAGAGGAGGCCACAAAGTTAATAAAGGGACTGGACCACCTACCCTACAAAGACAGGCTGAGGAAGTTGGGGCTATTCACTCTGGAGAAGAGAAGGTTTTGGGGAGACCCCATAGCAACATTCCAGTATCTGAAGGGGGCCTGCAGGGAAGATGGAGGGGGACTCTTCATTGGCAACTGTAGTGATAGGACCAGGAGTAATCGGTAAAAACTGAAAGAGGGAAAATTCAGTTTAGATAATAGGAAGGAATTCTTTACTATGAGGGTGGTGGGGCACTGGAACAGGTTGCCAAGGGAGGTGGTGGATGCCACATCCCTGGAGGTGTTCAAGGAGAGATTGGATAAGGCCTTGAACAGCCTGGTGGAAGGGGTCCCTGCTCATGACAGAGAAGGCCGGGACTAGATGCTCTTTAACGTCCCTTACAAGCCGTAACGTTCTGTGATTCTATGATTTCTAGTTGAACTACAATTTAATATTTCACAGGCACCTTTTCAGCTCCTAATAGCAACTAGGGGAAATTGTGCAGCACTCAGAAAACCTCAAATATTTTTCTTTAGTCCTGCCAGTCATGTATTCACAGCATGTAGCCACCTTGCATAACTTTGAATTGCATTTTCTACCACGAATTGGGATTTTTTTCTCTTAAAGTCAAGAAAGACTGACTAGAAATGGGGCAGGAGACATGCAGCCTTGCATATACAGTGATCTGCGTGATAGTAAAATAAAATTTCCTTTGTATTTAACTGTCATTTAAATGCAGAGTCCTTTCTGCCCTACACTTTTAAAACAGCAAGTTTAATTTTGCAGATATTTTTTGGACAAAAGGATCTTTGTTTTAATACATCTAAGGTATAGGATAACTGATTACTTTTTGTATTCTTACAAGAAAGAGAGAATGGGCAAAATGACTATGGATTTATTCAACCAATGAAAAGGAATACAAGAAAAGAGTCCTCTAGAGGAGTCTGTTAAAAATGTGACATATGAATGAAATGGTTCCAACTACTGTAAATCTCACTTTTATAGTACAGATTATAATTTTATAGTAAATAGTATAGTAATATTCTCATGAAGGCAATTTGTACAGCAAGTACAAAGTGCAATATTCTTTAAGGTTAAGAATTCTGAATTGAAAAAATGAAGACCATAAAGTCATCTTATTTTATTAAAACTTAATAGCGAAATACTGCATGACAAACATCTCATTAGCCATATCCTCAATGAGCTTTGGCTAAGGCATCCCAGTTGCCACTAGGTGGCAGGATTTCACTTAAATTGTCTAAATTAACAGTTTTACCCTAGTAAAACAGACTGAAAAAATTTGATCTGGATCCTAAAATTTAATACAAATAGTGCATCTGTGAAATAAAAAAAAAAATCCCAAGAATGAGTAAATATAACATAACAAATAAAATAAATGTAATTTTTCTGGTTTAATGTCTGAAAGCTTTTGACATAGTAGAAGTGATTGCATAATTAACCAGGTCTTAAGTCAACTCTGCTTGTTGGGGTTAACGAATGGTAAATCTTTGAATTGTTCAGAGCAGGACTTTTGTCTATAGTCTAAAATCTGACAGTCTGATGTGGGTCTAAGTATTCAGGGTTAAGTACATGTACGTGGTGATCAAATCAGGTTTCCTAAATTATTTCCTTAAATGCTTGGGTTTTCTCTGGCAATATGCTTCAGTCTCTACTCTGTGTATGTTGCCCAGAAGGCAGGAAAAAAGTATTTGACAGCAGAAAGTGACCAGAGCAAGACACAGGCTTTACCAGGTTAACAGAGAGCAGTGTGACCAAAAACATGTCTACAGAGTTCAGACCCTACACTCATTTTTCTGAATCAACCCAAAACGTGTGATAGTTTGGCATTGTATTTCAGATGGTTTAGAGCAGATCGTGAGACTGAGCTGCGTCTGTATTTGTATGTGACAAAAACACATTGAAAAAGAGATGTCGGTCCTGCCGGGATGCACAGCTGACAACAGCTGTTGGCACTTCAGCGTAACAGTGAACTGAAGCTGTAGGAAAAGAATATTTGTTATTTATCAGGATTATCAAATACAGTAAATATCAGAACACAGCTTTTCACTCTGAACAGTGGCATAACTCTAGGGTTTTTCATGCCTGCTTACTTTTGTTGAAGAGCAACTGGAAATCAATCAATAAACATAAAAAGAGACTCATGAATTGAATAGGGCCATACACGTTATTCTCAGCATGCAAACAAGCTCATAGCTATATGCTTCAGAACTACGTCAATTACTGGACAGCGCCATTTTCTGGCCATGCAAGAGCATTTTCACCAGGACAGGGCTGGGCTCCCCTTGGCTCCCTGGCATCTTACCAATTTTCCCATCCTGCTTGGTCTCGTGACATCTTACACCCGCCTAAATGTAAGTGAACACATAACAAGGTTTGTGACCATAGGTTATGTAAGTATATATTTTGTTGTTTTTATTGTTCCCTAAGTGTGCTCAAGTAATAACATAATTGTGTAAGCAAGACAATTTTCTGATTAGGAAGGAGAGTAGAAATATAATCTTGTTCTGCTATAACTGAGTGGTTTTGAAAAACAATTTATCACTTACATTTCATTTGCAGAAATATTGAGATCTGCATTAAAATTTTGGTATGCCAGAAATTACATAAAAAGAGTCCCTCTATTTTTAAAACTCCTTCAAACCTATTGCTTCAGTTATAAAATCAAGCCCATAATTATGCAGATGATTAGGACAGATGCAGAAAGCTTACAAAATCTTCACAATCTAATTGTTAGTAGTCAAGACAGCAAGTGAAAAGAAGGGGAGAAGAGAGTGAAATTAGTCATGTAAGTATTTTTAACTCAGTCAAAAACCTGAAAAAAGCATATGAGGCACCTTTTTGCTGCCAGCCTTTGGAAAGGTGTACGATTTGAGTCTTGAGATAATTCCACCTCCTGCCCAACTCTAGAAACCACAATGTCAAAGAGGAACAGTAAATGTGTCATGAAAATAGCTAAAGGTATTTCACAAAACAAAAATACTCTACAACAACACACTCCCAACCCTTCTGTTGTGTGTGCCTGCAAGTACACACATGATGCATCAAACAAATGTAGTACAGGAAATCCTAGTACTACATTTTCTTTCATCTATATTACTGTCAAACCATCCTGAACACGTAGACATATCTTAACGCAGTTTTTAAATTCAAACACATTTCCTTTCTCCAGATCTTTATTTATAGAGTATGTTGTATATTTCTCCTGCCTCTGCCACTGAACTTTAGCCCCCCCCCCAACATAGTTAGCAATGTAAATGAGTGGATAACTTTTGTGTCTGGAAGTCTGACTAATGTATCGAGCTAAATTTGAAGCACACCTTGGTCATACAACAGACAATGTGGTTATTGAAGCAGAACGCACACAAGGTAATATTAATTCCAAACAAAAAGGAACAGGCTTTACATTTTACACAAGCACGTATGTTCTGTGTAAACATACCTTTAAAAGATACGTGAATATATTTTACAAGAATACATTAATTTAGTTAAATGTGACAAATTAGCATTTCTAGGGGTCACTGAGATATCATACCTGACTATTTAAAACTATGTAGATGGAGTACTTATTGTTCATTTAGACTGATGCTGAGGCTGAAACAATAATCTCAGCCACATTCTTAGTCACTGTAAACAGCCTTTGAACTCACTTAGATGTTCTAAACTTTTTAATAGCCCATTTGGACTTCTTATTTTCTGAAAAGATAGCTTTTTTAATTGATAGGATTGGTATACTTCCTAGTTTTCTTTTAAAAGAAAATGTCTGATTTCACATTAAAAAGGTGTCTTTTGTTTCAAAACACCAAGGATAGTCATGTGGTCCCTGTTGCTGCCAGAGGAACAGAAACCTTTTTGACGCTTGACATTCTTCACAGCTGTGATACATAAAAATTCAGTTACTGCATACTGAAAAAGGTTACCGAGTCAGCTATTTTCTTTTAGTTCATGAAATTTTCTTTCCGTATTGGGAATAAATGAATACTTAGCTACAGTTTTGCAACAGATAAATTCACTAAGAGGTCACTTGTGCATACTTTGCACAAGCTGAGCATGGTTCTCATTATACTTTTCCAACAAGAGTACCTCCTGGCACTTGAATAAACAATCACCTGTAGTGTCTTGATGGCAATACTGCTTGACTCACATGTTTGTATTAGAACCAGAAATGCATGTTAAGATGAATACTTCATCAGGCACAGGCACAGTGCTACTTACAGATAGGCTGTACTCATAAAGGTTAGGTCTATTGTTACTACCTGAAAAACTGTGACTAAACAAATAAGATACTGAGAAAGGTTAAGAGGACATCTTAGGAGATGGCCAGAATTTGGCAGTTTCATTATGATGTCATCAGCTGGAGAACTGAACTAAAGACTCATTTCAAAAGCTCCTCTGCAGGTTTAAATACATATTGGGATGAAATTGATTGCAGGGAGAAAAAAGTAATTTATAAAATGAAAGGAATCAAAATCACCTTAAACCTAGTTATGGAGCCTCTGGTGAAAGGTGAGGAAAGTCCCAGTCCATGCATGTTCTGGGAGAAGCAAGAACAAGCAAGTCTCCATATTCTGCATGGGAAAATTAGCTTCAATACAGACTTATATGACAAAGTCCTTTCTTTTCCAGAGGAAGCATATTAGTATCACTAAAAAGGAGATGTCCACATTACAATAAACTTTAACATTTTGTTACTCCAAGATTTTTCATGGAAATATAATAGCAAATGCTAGACAAATCTGATGTAGTTTTACGTCCCTGATGTAAATTTTACTCCAAGCCCTTACACACCAACAGTTTGGACAGTCTGCCTTGCATATCATCTAGCAGGTCTTTTTACCTTTTGTGCACCTTCTTAACTTCAAAACAACTTCAGGTTTGGGCATGCTATTCCACTAAGACTTTGGAATAGCACCACTGTATTTTAGGCTGTAATATATATATAAATGAAAAAAAAATTGAAAAATCGTTCCGGATGGGAACACCAGTATTAGATTGCTGCTAAAGAACTGGCTGTTATGTGTTGTTCCTCTACTCTCCCTCTTTTGCTTCTTTATTATAATCAATCCTTTCTCACAAGGCATGGTCATTCCTGTTGCCTTGCCCAGGATTATCTCCTGCTGGACAACATTCTTCAGCGCAGTCTCAAAAACTGGTAAAAGTCTTTCAGTTGAGACCTTGCCAATGCTGAACAAGCTGGAAACACATTGAGTTTCCCCTTCCTCTACCAGCATGGTGGTTGCTCATCCTTGTTCCCATTCCGATTCATTGCAGGCATCACATCCTCTGAAAAACTGTCTCTGCTCACCATTCTGTGATTTATATCCGACTATTAGAAGTGCAATATCTTGCACTAGCTTCTACTGAGCTTCACCCTTTTTTTTTCCAGGACATTTCTCTAATTCATCACAATTATTTTGATACCCAATTCAAAAATTCACTATTCCAATTTGCACATTTTGGCAATCCTTTTCGTAAATTAAAAAAATGTGCAGTATACTAGAAATGCGAGAAACTCTTAAATGCTGGTTATCATGGTGTAAATAATATGAAGATAGACTGCACATCCTCCACATAAGACTGTGTTTGTATTATATATGTTTGTGGTTGTATTCATTCTCTTCAGGCTGGTTATTTTTTTTTGGTTTTGTGTAATCTGAATAACTGTATTTCAGGCATATTAAAATCTTCATGAGTTACTGCTTTTGCAAAAAGGTATTAATGTGTGAGAACCTGGAAATATTAAGTGAAGTCTTTGAGCTGCATAAACAGTAATAGTAATTTTAAATTTTTCATTTTCTATGTTTGTGTTTATATTACAAGAAAGTAACTTAGTGAGCTCATTTTTTAAAAGTCTCAAAACAAACACAAAATTCAGATTTCAGTTTTAAGAAGTTCAAAATGTCAAATATATTGAAGCTTTAAACAATATTTTAGTACACTATTTTCAAAATATGCACTCTCACTCTTAGCTTTGGTGACTTTCTTTCTAGTTATCATGACAAGTCTTACGCAGTAGTAGTTAAATTTACACTTATTCTGTGACTTTTTCTGTGAATATTATGAAATGTACGCAGTAGTCCCACACTGAATGTGCTTGCCTTATCGCTACAACTGCATGTACACCAGAAGATATGCCTGTGGTCTTGTGTGCTTAAACTTCATGGGCATCCTTGCAAATGGCACAGATCCAAACCTTAAGGCAGCATTTTTAGATCTTAACTATTTATTTTTAAAATTATTTTATTATTTATTCATAATAACAACAACAACAATAAAAATTATTAATAAATATATTTAATGTAAAATAATAAATTTTAAAATATTTTGGAAAAAAAATGGGACTGATTTTGGTTGCTTAATTTTTAATGATTTAAAAAGGTACCTGATTTTCAGAAATGAAGGTATGAGAATGGTTGTTCACAGGCCTGCTAGGAGTCAATGATAGTGAAATAAAGGTAATTGCCTATCTGAATAAAAATTTTTTTTCTATAATGTGGGACTGCATCAGTATAATGACCTAGATGATTAAGTTATCCAGGGAAACGACTGAAATTAACTCCCTATTTCAGTCGAAATCAGCTACATTGAACAAGACAGTATTATGTGATTCTGTGGATGTATCACACCTCAGGTGGCTCCTCTACTCAATGGACTTTGAGAACTTAGGTAATTGTAAGAACAGGTGGACTTGCTCATTCTTTGTGTAGTTGGTGAAAGAATTACACCAACTACAAGAAATGAAACCCTTGTGCAAAGCCTGATGCTAACTACGTATACCAAATACGAAAATAAATTGAACTTCCATGTTTGCTTCAGTCAGTGGATTCTCAGAGTGAGCAATGTAAGCAATGCAGTATCCCTCCTCCTAGGCTTGATACAATCACTGTAGAATATGACCATCAATGAGGCATTCTGCCTATGTAAAATACTGTTTTTTCACATACATTATATGTGTAAGAGAAGTTCACAAAATTAAATTATGATTAGCACATACAAAACACTGATGAAAGCAATACCATGCCAGGATATGTTAATTTTCTTTTCAACTCATATATATAATCCTAGAAAAATAAACTCACAGATGTGAGTTTATAATCCTAGAAAAATAAACTCACAGATGAAGTAATATCCAAGAATTAGGATTCCCAGAGCAGTATGTGACTGCAAGCCTTCTCAAATTAATGCTATTGCTATACCACCACCTACACTTACCTTAGGAAATGTTCCAGAAGAAGGATGAATATTAAAACCAAGATTATCTGTAAAAGAATCAAATGTAAAATGATACTGAGCAAGGTGAGAAATTTGTGTAAGAACACAGAATTTCACAGAGGGGAGCAACTGTCTAGTTTTTAAATCACATTACAGTGTTTCTCTTGGACTACCTTCTTTGCTTTTGTCTCTTATATGCAGCAGCCTCTGGTACTTCTGGCTACAGAGACAAAACTATGTGCAGAGCCTAAATGATTCAAAGGAGCAGAAAAAGAATGGTGGAAAAAGCATGTAGTGATTCAAAGGAGTGGAAAAAGTAAAAACTTCAGGGTTGGACTTGATGAACTTGAGTTTATTTTCCAATATAAATGGTTCTACGATTCTATTCTGTTATTCTATATCCTCTCACCATGGCACTGGTATCCAGCTAGAAGGACAGAAGGTGGCCTTAGAGAGAGAAAAACACTTCTGAAAGAGCACAAGTTGGACATAGATCAGTCAGATGCATGTCCTTTCCCTTTTCACTCAGGGCAAGAGGGAGGACAGTGTCTCTTCAGTGTGACAAGACATTAAAGAAGAAACAGGATAAAATGCACCCTGAACCTCACGACGCTTTCCCCCACCTCTTCTCCTCCTCTCCCACGTATTATCAAAGAATGCCTCTCTGACCCCCATTTTCAGCGCTGGGTGCAGCCACTGCCTTGTTCTCCCCTGCTCCCCCCAGCACGGGAACTCACCTGCTGGGTGTGTGACTCACTGCACCCAACCTGAATTCCTGCAGCAGCACTGCTGCTGTGCCTGCTTCAGCTTGGAGTAAGGACCTCTGGAGTAGTGCTGGGAAGGCCACCTGATTAGCGTGTGTGGTCCAAGCAACACGCACTGCCACTTTGAGCAGCAAAGCACATTTCTGATCTGACAATAATTTAGACCCAGAAGTAATTTGATTTGGTAGCCTTAAGTTACAGGATCTGCCTCCATCATGCACATATTTAACCCACTTGAAAAGCGGAAAATCTGCACCCACCTACATGGCAAGTGGAAAAAATGCACACATATTTATCATAATTTTCATGTCTTTTTATACATATTGAGATAATAGGAATAACTCACCATTTTCTGAGCCATGTTGTGGACAAGGAACAGTAAGAACCCTTAATAATCCATCTGGTTTGTATGAATAATGCTCAACTAACTAGTAGAATGAGAGGGGAGGAAAAAAAAAGAAATAATGAGAGAAAAAGATACGAAAGTATAAGGGTGGTATCATTAAATATATTGTCTCTTTGAAACTGTGTGCATACGTACAACAGTCGATATATATTAAAATAAATGACCTTGGCATACAGCAGATCTTTACTGCACGTTTTTTACTTTACTTCTGTTTATCAGGGGTGCATGTTTCTGAAGTAACCGTGTGGATAAATATGAAACATGACCCAGGAATTGGATTTGTAAGGGTCAGTATTCTCCCCTGGTTCTGCTACTAAATAGCTTTGTAACTCTGAGCAAATAACTTATTTTTGTATCTCTGAGTTTCCACTCTCTTTTTTTTTTTAAATTTTTGGGCATAATTACAGTGCAAGAATTATCCTAATATGCAATGCCTTATTTGGACCTCAGAATTGCAATAGGATGTGCACAGTTAATAAATTTATAACACCAGTTGTTGTGGCCATTTGTGCTCCTGGATTGTCCTCTCCAGGTCATTTTTTACAGGTTTGTTGCTGCTTTTTTCCATTTGGGTATAAAGGAGAAGGTCCATGAGTGTAAGAGTTGTGGACATTCACAAAACTTGCAAGATAGCAGAGCTGCTTTTAAATGTCCAGTGACATCAGATAAGAAATACATAAGACATTTACAGAAATGCTAAGAGTTAATATATGCAAGCAAAGATTCATATTTTAGATTTGTGACTCACTTTACTTGTTTTAATAGATTTTTAAGCAAGAGGACATAAAAGATTCCTGCAGGGGTTTCCATTCCCTTAGTGTTTTCAATTTACACAGTCATTTCACCAGTACGGTCAACTATGGACTTCTTAATTGCCTAATCTTTATCAGGGTTCAGATGTATTTTGGTGGTAAGCCTCAGCAAGCCATGGTTTTGCAGACTTGAAGGTAGAGAATTTCAAAGCTAAAGACTGCATTATGTGTACAGCATCCTAAACCATCCCCTTTTTGCTTCCTAGAATTCTGTTGGTTGTTGTCATAAAGGACATTAGCAAAAGACTAAACCAAGCATATGCATTATTGAATATGGTTACTTGCAAATGGAAATGGACCTTCATTCTAGAGAATGTTCAGCTAACTAAATAATTAATCACAGTTTTGGACTCAGCCAGGCTGCAACATCACATTTAAAAAATTATTAAACTCTGTACAATCACACAGCTTTCTACATTAACATATATTTTCTTCATGTATAGAAACCACACAATGTTGGAAACATATGACAAATAACTTGCCAAAACGTGCTCATTTTAGCGAAAGACTATTGTCACAAGGCAAAATAAAACAAAGCTGCCTTGGTCAGTTGTATGGAAGCGTGATGACTGATATCCATGTGACACAAATTTAACAGACCTGCCACAGGGTGTCAAATCTTTTTCCATCCGGTATGGAGAGCTTTCCTGTTTTATCTCTGTCAATACGATAGTGCAGTACTTTTCCATCATTCAGTAGGCACAGGGCATAGGAACCATTGCTGTCCCTTTCTCGGATACTGTAGGAATAAGAAAGATTTTCAGGGTTACACTTTACTAGGAACGAGCGTTCTTTTTTAATCACCCTTTCCTTAAAGCTTTTGAATTAAACATGAAGCAAAATCAGCACTGCAACTTCTGAAAACATTTTGTGAAGTCTTTCATTTATTTCTTACTGTAATTAATTTTCAGATAAATTGCCTAAAGTTTCTCTTTTTTTCTTCCAAAAAGGCAACAGATGGAAACAAAGAATCAATAATGTAAGGCACTCAATAATGTTAGGCAGCTACAGAACACTGTGCTGTGCACAAAGCAGTCTCTGGACAAATACGCATTTGAAAGCTTCTGCAGTACCGGCTTACCTCTCTTGTATCTTTTATTTTGAAATAAAGAGATGATAGCAAGAACAGAAGATAAAATACTAAAAGAATGTAATGTGAAAATCAAATAAAGGCAACATTTTTGTGTTTGAAATAGATTGTTGTATGGCTGAGAATTTAAAGAAAATAATATATTTCTGTAATCATTAATTCTTATAATTTCAGCAAAGACATTAATGTTTTGTTGCAGATTTCACATAAAATTCATATGAAACTTCACATGGTATTGGAGAGTACATATCTCATCAAAACCTCACCACGGAGAGATCACCGAATGTAATACAAAAACTTTGTCTAAAACTCTATAGGTAGTTCTTCCAGGAGACCTGTGAGTGTCCTCTGGGATGCCTATAAAGCATGACAGAGCTGTTTTATGTTTACTCAGGGCTCGCTGACACTGAGACCAGCGTATTCTGATGACTGGACCCAGAGTGGATAGGAATTTGTTACTAGCTCGATCATAGCTGATGCAACATTTCTGAGTTTAGAAAGAAGGCTTTCAGTTGAGTTCCCATGCTCACTTATAGCTGACAATGAGACAGCAATAAAGTTAGAATAAAATTGTCTGGCTTTTCTTTTTTTTAATGAAAAGCCTAGATTCTGGAACACTAAAACATTTCTTGTTCTGGTGTGCACTGAAATCTACTTACTCTCCCTTGAATTTCTGAACAGCCTTGAAAAGAAATATAGCAGTAAATGCTCACTAGGTGTTAAGGAGCTTTGCTGGTGCAACACTGGTACTTGCTATTATATCTCAGAAGATTGCAGAGCCAAGTACTAAATTCTTCTCCTCAGCTGACTCCCTCAAGGCTGAAGTAAAACTGTGTTTTGTCTGAATTACTCATGCACCTATTTCTTTCAAGTAGAGTGACTCTTGTTGCCTAAGATGTGAACAAGACACTGGCTAAAAGGAAAGGGAAGTAGGGTCAGTTTTTTGTTTTCTGAAACCAAAGTAACTTGCCTAAGTCTCTAAAGCAAATTGAAACACATTGTGGTTTCTTCATGACATGTAGGTGTTTTCTCAGCCTGCTGATTTCCTGTGCTGACTGACCAGTGAAGAGCAACTAAACGCTAAAATAAAGAGTAACTTTTACTTTGTCTTCTTCTGACTTGCTCTAAGCAAATAAAGCTTAGAAAAGTATTTTCAGAATAGAAGTCATTGTTTCTAAAACACAGACAAATGGTGTTTCATTGCAATCAGACTTCTGTTCAGAATAAAGCACAAATAGGATTATAAAAATGCAATGGATTGTTTCTCAGCAACAAATATCCTTCATGTTTCACATGAGGAAATGGTGGCTCCAATACAATTTGTCCTACTGAAACTGGTTCCCATTTGCAAGAGTTATTACTCTCACAAGAGGCATAGTAAACATTTCTTGAGAGCACGGGCACCCATGGGAGCGGAGAGTCCCGATTTGTAAAGACCATGGCACAGATCCAAACAGCTCTATCACTCTCCAGTGCAGGATTTCGGCAGAATTCAGGTTTATAAGGTTGTAATTGCATTTCAAAGCTTTTCCTTTCCTTTACCCAGCAGCTACATAACTCTGGAGACATCTCTGTCCAGAGACAGTTCACAGTCATGTCAGCTTCTGTCAGACAGCTCTATCCCTGCACATCCTAAAAACACCTCCATTCTAACACTCATAATTAATCAGGGTCCAGAGGGAACCTTGTTCTCTTAGGGTTATGGAGCAGGTGGGTTTTAAACTGTAGTCAGTCAACTCCAGCACAACCTGGATCCCTACAAAACACAAAACCAGGAGATACCACCATCTCTGCAAACATGTCTGAAGAGCAGAAGTATCAAGTGCATTGAACTGACAGCCTAAGTCTTAGTTTTGGCAAATAGAACCATTACTGGCTGACACGGATTGCCCCAAGCCATGTTTCACATTTTATTTTGGTTTTTGGACTGCGGTAATGACTGTCTAGGTTAGGCTAAGCCTCCAGAACTGCAGCTGGGTAACAGTATCCAGTTTGATGTCAACAGCTGCTGTAAAAAACAGAGTCAAAGGAAAATGCTGTTCAAACTAAAAGGCTGTAAATTCAAACCTCTTTGAATGGAAATAAAAGTTCCACATCTTTTTGATGGTGCTGCCTGTATTACCCAGGGCCTTCACATCAGATCAGGGAGCTCTCCTCATATATGGAACCTTCCTTCTATGGAAAGTAACAATTTCCAGAATGTTGAGAAAAAATTTCAAAATTCCAAATGCACACTCTGCTTTAAAGTACTCTGAAATTAAAAACAGTATTTACTGTTCTTCAATAAAGACTGCTAACAAAGAAGGTCTTCATTTTCAAAAAGCTATTAAAAAAAAAAACCAAAACATTTTGGCAAGGAAGGAAGCGGGCAGTGAGGTATCACCTGGTCTTCTATTTCATGCTATTGCAGAGAATCACAGATGTACAAAAGAAAAACATAAAGATAATAAACACCTGTAAATAAACAACATTGTCATTTCATCCACTGAGAATAATCAGAAATACAAACAACTTCATTGAGAACAGATTTGAATACATATATGTATATATTCGAGACGTGTTAAAGTTTCTAGATTTTTTATGACATACATTTTTAAAACAGCAGAATAAGGAATGTAGAAATTCAAACTGTTACCTGATGCAGTGCAAAGAATGTTTAAGTATTGATTTTATATTTCATGCCATTTGTGTTTGAGTATTTTTTGTTGTTTTTAGAGTTCAACCTAGATGGCAACCAATACCAATTTGGAGCATCATTACAGACAGTGTAAATAGCTACCCATTCCCTGCTTTGGTATTTTCATGTGGAAGCAAAAAGAACAATGTCCCAATTTTTTCTGTTCTGAAAACCCAAAAGATCCCTCTCTTTCTAAAGAAAGATATCCCTGAGGGTCAAAGCAATAAATTGCCTCATTGACTGTGTAGAAAAAAAAATAGGTTGCAGCATTCTGCAGTGGAGAATTATGAAGAAAATAAACAAGCAAAATGCTTGCTTAGGAATGGTGTGAAATAATTCTTGTTCCTGAATCCAAAGGCATGCTAAATTTTATTCTCGGGATTGCTTCGCCTTCTCAGCAATAACAGCTTTGTTAATGCCAGAGATACTGACATTCCCCACTGCTGATCGAGCCCCAGTCATTCCCTGCTTGTCTGCCCTCATGACCATCTCTCTGGTAATGCTGTTAACAACATGGCTACTCATTATCACTTCAAAGATCTGCTGCACAGTGCATATGTTCCGAGTTTGAGGGTAATAAGAAATGAACTTGGTGTCATCTGTAAAAGAATTATATAAAGGGCAAAAGGGATTGACTGCTGTCTGCATTTGCATCATTTCTTCTCCCTGTTCAGTAACACATTCAAAGCTGTTTCAGAAATGTCAGAACACTACAGAATTTAGGAGATACAGCTTCACGCTATTACTATCTACAATGGAACCTAAAAATTCATCTCCTGGTGAGTCTGCTGCAGTTACAAAATACTTTTTGTGAGAAGGATTGCATCACATTAGTCTATTTAGTTGACTTCACCCTGGCAGCAAAATACACCATGCTCCACCAACCCCCTAACAAACAGGTCTGCAGCAAATCTGCACCTGAAAAAGATCTTCTTAGTACAGCTATCTCAGTTAGGGATCACAGCTTTTCTTCACACCTCAGACCCACTCTGCTGCTGAAGCACCCAGTGCAGAGCCCGCCTTGAGAAGCCACAGCCCTGCCACACTGGCCTGCTAGTGGTGCCCAGCACGTACCTAACTGAAGATCAGTAAACAGCTCTCCCAGACTCATGGGCATCATCCAGGCTGCTGTGGAGAGGAAGACAGCACCTCCAGAAACACAGTTCATTGCTTGTATATTATCATTTATCTTGGAAAATTTTTATGGCCATCTAAGCCTAGCAACTGCTTGGCACTTTGAAGAGGAACTTCATCATTAATTAATATCCCTGAATTAATCACATTTAGTAGGATTGTTTTAATCTTCTATGATGTCAACAATGTCTAGTCCCTTTTGTGGATACAAACTTAATACTGACAGAATTATTTAAAGAATTCTCTATAAGGTCAGAAAAATGACCTAGCTCAGTATGCAGTCCAGTAGCAGCAAACTCCTAGAAGGCAGTAATGTTAGTGTAAATACAGCCAGCTACATATACCAGAAACAGAAATTTTTGTTCAGATAAAAGACGAGAAAACTCTCGCAGACAACTGCACTTCAAACCTTATTATTTTGAAATACTGTTACTAGTAGTAACTATTGTGACATGTAAGAGACAGTTTAGTTTCTGGTTGTCACGGAATGCCATGATGAGTATTACTGTGACTCATTATAATAGTCTAAACTAGATTTATCCTCTTTAATATTTTCATTACATACTGAAGACACTCATACGACACCAAAATAGTTCTCTATTTTCCTTTTACACAACTGTTCATATTTTATGTGACCTACACAGAGCTACGAACACATGTAAAAAGTTTATATAGGCTAAACTGCCAAGTTGCAATGTCTTCATTCACAATTTCCCTAATAATGAATATTTAAGTTTAACAATATTTCTGAATAGTCTTTATCCCCTCCATTTTCAGAACTTCTGGTTTTTAACACATATGCAAGATCACATTTGTATAATTTAAGTGGTCATTACTGATGATAAATCAAGATGTGCCAACCTTTACCACATACCAGAGTTGTTTCCTATGTGAAACTACAGAGAAAACTAACCCTTCTGCTCAAGAAATTATAATTTATTTTTCAACTGTTCCACACATGCATGCATGAACTCACACAGATAATATCAACAATATTATAAATCATTAATGATGCATTATTAACAAAAATACTACTGCAAAATTAATAAAGTTATTACCAATATTAAATGTCTGATCTATAATCAATGTTCCCTTTGAGGCAAAATGTAATAAACCGCAGAAGTCTGGTCAAGAACCATCATCCAATATAGAATGTAAAACAGTGTTAGTTAAGTTAACTGGGGCTTCAGGCATAAAGTTCTCTATTTTCAGTTTCTTCTCAGATAATTTTAGAGATATTTTACTTCTATTCCACTGCTATATGTTTTTGTCTGAAGTTTGTGCCTAGAGAGGTAATCTTACATAAACATTTTTCACAGAAGAGCTAGGCACTACTTCCCATTCCGTGTCATTTCATGACATGGTTTCTGTGTTTGGGTTCAAAAACAAACTCTCTAACATACACATACAGTATTCTTCACTGACTTTTAAGCCATGACAAAAACTTTAAAAAGATCTTTGAAAATTCCCTAGTAAAACACCCACAGTTAGCTCAGAATTTTTCCCTGGATGCATTGTAGTGCTATCTTTATGATGCTATTCATGATATTTTGAGCTGCAGTCAGGAAGCTTTTCTACTATTTCCATACTTAATATATTAAAAATAATTCTAGATTTGACAATCTTGTACTGCTGAAAAACAGTGCTAAAGAAATCTAGATGTTAGTTGTATTATTACAGAGACTGTTGTACTGGATTTTGTTTCAAGGCAGGTCAGATGGATATGAAGTAATGAAGTTTTGGAGACCCTTGTTAAAAAGATACATAAATATTCTAGCCTTCTAGTATTTATTATTTTCTCCATAATAAACAATATGATTTTTGTCGTATACAACCATCCGCTTGTGGACTTGTTAGATAACCCCAGAGTACCTAATTTCTTAAAACCTAGCTCCTCTCTTTGCTCCTAATTCCAATTGCTACCCCAACAAGCAAACAAACCTTAGACCTTGAATGCTTTAAAGTTTTACCTTTCAGTCAGCTACTGGGCTTGAGTATCTCAACTAGTGTAAGAAAAACAGTCCCCAAGCACCTACACTCACACCCAAAAATTCAAAGCCTTCAATTCACAGATGTAGAGAATATGCTGACAAGTGCTGCTGCTGGTAAGTAAAATGGTGTGGTGTCTGTGCCTGAAACGTGAAACAATGCACCGCTCTCACATTCAGCAATTTTGCTGCTACTGCTTCAGCTAGCCAGTGGTTTTTTTCTCAATGCCTGCCAAGCAAGCCCATGTTAGGCAAACCACTGCAGAAAACAATAAACCACTCTGAATTAGACCGTTCTTTTGTTATTTGTTATGAGCCTCTAAGTCTATATGTCTGAGAGTTAGAATGGCTCAGGAAGGTAAAATAACTGATTTCAACACAAACGAACAACACAATATTTCTCTTGCGGCACTGGCTACTGAACTATGGGGTAGATGAAGTTTTCTCCCTGTGTCTTCCCTGATACCATAAGAGCAAATGGCAGCTGAGTGGTTACTACGGCCTAAAATGGCCAGATAGGAAGCCCGTGCAAGAGAAATTAATACATCGGAAATACATCCTACAGATGCAAAAGCAAACAATCTTGTCCTTAATACGAGGGACCCAAGATCAACACACTAGCAGTTCATATTATTTAAGCTCCAGTGGCACTTCTCATGTTTAAACAGAGCCTTAAAATTAGCATTTTCTCCTCTGTGGGTTTCTCTAACTGATATGAAAGCAGCCACCTGAGTTCCATAAAAACTATATAAAATACGGATCCATTGACATAAGCAGTCCCATGGGAGAAGGTCTGAATGCTCCCCCACAACTCATTGAGCATGTCACCGCAAACAGCAGCAGAAATGCCTCCTAGGCCATCTTTAAGGAACACAGGAAAATGCTGGGGAAATATTTCCAGTCAAAACAGTAGGGATGCGTATAGAAGATTGAAAAGAGACCAATGTTTATAATAGAGGCTGAAAATGTCAAGTCTCCTAAAAAATTTCACTCCCTTACTCTGAAACCTATCCCTATTGTTAAGAAATGTTAGCTGATGGATCTTTTTCTTTGACGAAAAACTAGTTTCCTTCCCACTGCCCCACCCCCCCACCTCCCCTTCCCCCTTCATCCCAAAGAGAAGTACTTTGGCCACAGAGAAACCAGTGTGTACCTGAGGCAAACTGGAAAAGCTACCAGTTTTAACACATGATCATGACTCAGCTGATACAAAAATTTGATTTGGTAAGGCGTTAAAACAGAAAGCAATAAAGCAATACATTTTTCACTACAAAAGCATCATTAAAAGAAAGGAATGCTTTTTCGTCTCAATTATGTATCCACCAGACCTTATGTCTAAAAAGTAGGAAAAGAAACTAGCAAAATCACGAGGCAAGAATAAGGAGAGGTTATGTGGTAATGCTGGGCTGGTAATCTGTAACAGCAACTATGTCCATCTAATATTCCAAACTCCTATGCAATAGGAAGAAATCTATGGCTCCATTAATTTTTGTAACTTTTGTAACAGTTTTTTTATTACAAGTATCTGTGATAAGTTTATTACAAGGTTTTGGTACACATGGCAGCCAAAGCAACTGGGTAAATGAGTTTCTGGATGTTACCCCTGCCAGTAGGGAACATAAGGCTGAAAATAGGCATGCGTGGCAACTCGGGTGAGAGTGGCTATGAAACACAAAAAATTCAAAGACTGAGGGAAGGAAAGAGAGTTCAAGAAATGAGATGTCATTCAGTCAAAGTGTTTGTGGTTAAGACCTCATAGGAATTCACTCTACTGGAAACAGGATTTAAAGGACTTGTTAGCTCCTGCCAACATGCGAGGGTTGCATCCACAATAGCAATTAGTATGGCACAATTACGGAAAATCAGTAAAGTGAAAGAGTTGGTACTGAAGAAGCATGTCCTTCCTGCACTCACTTGTGGGGTTTCACTTTGGACTAGCTCTAAAAAAGCCAGAGAAGGCTGAGTGCTAAAGAAGACTACATACGTAGGTGATGAAATTTCCCTCAGAAATGATACAGCTCCAAGTGATCCTTACTTGGCCATGACTCTTAAGCTTAATTTTCTATCATTATATTAATGCTTTCTGGGTGGCAGGTGGGAATGACAAAAGATGGCTCTGGTAAAACACTGATACTTTTCAAATGAGGATTTTCCAAAAAAAATCCTTTTTTGTTGGAAGACTTTGTCTGGGTCTAGTCCTCACAAGATGATAGTCAGTCACTAGCCTAACGACACATTTGTGCTCAGAAAACAAAAGAACATCGGGCTGGGTAAATGTAGAGGGTAAACAACAGACAAAAAATAGTGCTGTCAAGGTAGAAGCAATTCATTCTGTTGCTTAACTACAAAACAAAGGACCACCACCATACCTGGGAGACCTGGCAGGTACAGATCCCAACAGCTGCTAACACAGGCAGTTTATCTGTAATTGTACCAGTTTAATAAGTCTCTGTACTCGGTGCAGGTTGTCAGGCTTTGACATTGAGGCTGCAAAGGCCAGTGGCTGCCCTGAGGTGGTCACGACTGGTTCCAGCAGGCCCTAGTGGACACCCCTGCAGGTGTTCCATGCTTTTGTTATACAGTTTTCCATCTTTAGTTAAGTGAGGGACTTGCTTAGGGCAGGAAGCATCGTGTGATGTAAATTATGCTGAACTGGGTGCCCTCACTGTGTATGAACCACATTTTAGGGCATAATCTCATTTGAGATTTATTCAAAAGAACTGTACAGTAACACTGGAGGCAAACAGCAATACCACAGAAAAACACACTCACAGAAATTTTCCATTGTTTCTTGACCCAATGAGGATACGGTGCTCTGACTCCTCACGAGAGATCCTCCCATGGAACCATGGCATCTTCTCATGGGCTGTAGTGGCAATCAGCTTCTCCAGCTGAGGCTTCTGACTAATGATGGCTTGTTCAAGAGCATGCCCCTAGAGAGCGGTAAAAACACGGTGAAATAGTCAAACCATCTTCTGCAATAAAAACATGACAGGTAGACTCTCAGTCTTTCGGGACTGCTTTTGGGACATCCAAAATCTGCACATATTTGTTGCATGTGAAGAAAAGGCCTGGTTGCTGTAAAGATTTTAAACCAGAAACCAACATACGGTAATCTGAATATCACAAAACTATGGTTCTCCCTTTATGTCTAAGAAAAAGAAGGAAAATTAAGCAATACATAAAAGTACCGATATATCACTATTTAAACTTAAAATTAAGTCATATTGTTATGCTAATGAGACATAGCTAAATAGAGTTAGTCTCAGTCTCAGATTTCAAGTATACCTCCAAATTACATATCCTATGGCAGTGTACTAAAATAAACTGAACATGCTTTGCACTGCTGGAGCACGTCTGTGTCAAAGACATCAATGCAAATTTTCCCAGACAGAACAGTCCCCCTTTTAGAATGCATTATTTCAAGTAATATCAACTTAGACACTTCTAACCTTGTCTTCAACCTACCACTTCTAAATTGGGCCCAGAATCTGAGGGCAATCCTCACTAGTTTCACCAGTTTTTAACCAAAGTTCATCAGCTTCCCTCTAGACTGAGCTCAGACTCATGAGAAAAGATACTGTGAGCCTCAGCAGTTACAGAAATATTGCATAAGTTTCAGGCTTTCCCAGTTTGTGGATTGCTCCATATATTTTACAGAGCAGAATTCATAGGGTTATTTGCTAGCTTATTTGCTAGCAGCAAAAGAGATTGTGTAACTTCAGAGAGGTAACTTCATAGAGTTCATAGAGGTAACTCAGGGCATCTCAAGGTGAAATAATATTCCTTTTGCAGCTTCCTATACTAGTGTTTCCATGTTAAGACTGGCTTCTTCATAGTCATTCTCAGGAAAAAATCCAACAATCCATATGTCCTCCATATGGAAAATTCCTGCTTGACCTGTGCAGCACTGAAGGTGTATAGGCAGTGCTCTGCTGTGTAGAAACTGTTCTGTTCCAGGAACAAGTTCTGTCTTGGACATAATATAAATTAGCATCGCAGAAATAAGGCCAGCTAAGAGAGTAGAATGTAAAACAAGTCATCGTGTCACCATGCCTGCCTGCATATCAATCCATAAAAAATCAGAATTAAAAGCAACGAAACAAACCACTTCTGTATCTTGTTCCTTACATGTATTAATTTTTGGTCCAAATCTGATGACATATGTTAGTGCAGAGGTAGATAAGGTTATGCTAGCCCAAGATATTGTAGAAATTCGAAGGGTTTAAATTTCAGGAAAACTACACTTATCACCAAGTTACTGCATGTACTGGGGAGAAAAAACCCTCACTGTTAAACAGCTATGATTTCATAGCGAAAAAATACTACCTAGCAGCAGCAACATCTCGAAACAAGCACTGCAATCTCTTTCTCCTAGATCAAAGACTACTTTATGGCAAGATCAGTCTGGTTTTACCTGCAAATTCCAAGTTTGCTTTACATACTCTCTGATGAGGTTCTCCTTCAAATCTTCAAAGGGTCCTGTTTTGGGTTCAACGCCTGGTGGCCGGTTGAACGGTTTTCTCAGTAGACAGATGAGGCCATCCGCTTCCTCTGAGTGATAATTAATGAGTTCAGCAGGACTGGCGTGCGACTTGCCTCCTGCGATAGCATATGAGCCACTCAGCTCCCTCTCAATTGTATAGTGGTGAACCTTCCTTCCATGGGCCAAGGACAAGGCAAAGCCCCCCAGGTAATTTCGGCTTTGGCGGAGCAAATATAGTCCATCACTTGCTCCTCCCTGCATCAGATACTCCTCGGCATCTTCACGTGTGATATTACCAAAGAAGTATGGCAAATGGTTAGCAGGGTTTGATGTGTTGGAAGCCATCGTTTTTCTTTTCCAAGTAGCAAACTTAGAATACTGTATCTGAAAATACAAAGACAGAGACATGAATATCAGTAGAAAAATTAGGATAAACCAGTAAGATGGCAGTTCACATGCAGTATGTTTACAGAATCACAGAATGATTTAGGCTGGAAAAGATCTCTAAGATCATTGAGTCCAGACTTCAACCAATCACCACCTTGTCTACAAGACCATGGCACTAAATGCTCTGTCCAGTTGTTTCTTGAACACCTTCAGGGATGGTGACTCTGTCACCTCCCTGGGCAGAGCATTCCAATGTTTAGCAACCTGTTATGTGAAGAAATTCCTGCTGATGCCCAACCTGAACCTCCCCTGGCATAGCTTGAGGTTATTTTGGTAATACATTTGTTGGTGATATATACGTTGACAATTTAAGAAATTATTTTAAACTGAAGACCGCATTTTTATCTTGTTAGAAGTTGTCTGTCTAAATCCCAGCAGCTCTTTTCTCACTTCCTAGAACCTTGGCTAGAAGTAAACAAAATTATCAGAAGTTCAGTTTCTGCTTCTATTGCTGTAAAGCACACAGGAGTTAAAATATGAGCCCTTCACAATAAAATGAAGCATGATTTTAGGGGAGCCATGCAGCAATCTGTGGAATCAGCATTAAACACTTCAGGTTGTGTGGGAACAGGGTTAATACCCCATTTGTCTCGTAGCTGGCCAAAGTGTTCAACGGAGTTACGTGACGTAAAGAGTAGAAGATTTTATGGACAACTATGTAAAAAAGGAGGGTCTATAATGCAGAAGTGTAACTGAGGAATGGGAGTCTTAATGTAGGGCCTTATGGCACACCAGACTGGCACCTTCCTTGGCAGTCCTGCAGCAGGCAGACCTGTTTGTGCCTACTTCTTAATTCATCTGTGATCCATCAGTGGAACATAGCTGATCTGCTATCACTTGTTAAAAAACAGTAGAGAAATATCTGTGCTATGCTGTGAATATGTGATGGTTTGGTGTGGAGAAGGAAAAAGAGGAGAGAGGAAAGTGAGGAAACACAAAATTAAATCAAGAAGGCTCACACAGTATAGAGAACTAGATAGGGCACCGTCATGACAAGCCACATGCTGCGCAGATCTTCTGGTCTTCTCCCACCTTCCCAAATAAGGGAGACATCAAAGTTGCAAAGATATTGCAACCCTACAAAATGGAGCTTTGTGCAGCATGTTACTTATTACTCTTGTGATCTGCACTAGAAGTTACTGGTTTAAGTTCCCATACTAATCTAGTAACACAACTTGCGCTTGTTAATTGCAAAAGGAAGTGGTATCTGAAGAGACAGAAGGCAGTCTTCAGCAAGTCACCACCAAGCACTGATTCTGCATAAAATACTATGCAAAATGACCATTCTGACTGTACCAGACAAAGCTTTCCTCAAAGGGAATAGATTCATTCAGTAACTTAATGCATTGCCAGGGGATTGCAATCAATAGTACAATGTCCAATTGGAGGCCAGTTAATAGTGTTGTAATCCAGGATCAGGACTGGGGTGACTATTATTTAAGACTTTCATTGAGGTGTTGGACAGTGGGGAGAGCACAGTCCCAGCAAGTTCACAAATAATACAAAATGGAGCAGTGGTTAAAACGTCACAGGGCTGCGATACCATTCAAAGGGACCTGGAAAGGCTAAAGAATTCGAATGAAAGGAATTGAATGAAGCTCAGCAAGGGGAAACATCCTATGGAGCAGACTTTGCCCTTTTTGGGTCATCTGCCTTCCCGGCTAGGTGGCGTCTCACGCCCTTGTGATGTCACCATGGAAGGGCTGTGACAGCCTGTGACCACGATGTTTTTCAGCAGGCTCTGTCTGCCCACAGTTTGTCCAGGGCCCCTGTAGGTGCACACACAAGGCATGCAGGCTCCATCAGGACACTTGGCTTGCTCTATCTGCTTTGGCATAGGGGACAGCAGTGGGTCTGGGCACTGCACACGGGCACTGGTGCTTCCCTTCCCCTGCCCTGCTGCACAGTGCTGCGGGTTCCACAGGAGCCTGTCCTGGGACAGTGGGTGCAAGAGTGCCAGTGCACTGGTAGCAGGGAATACTCCCAGAAAGTTCCTCTTTCTTCCCTGACCGCCTCCTCCAGGTACACTGTGCTAACCTGGTGGTGACTGGGGAATGGTATGGGACCTTAGGGTTGTGGGTATACAGGCTCTTCTCCCAGGCCCTCCTCACATCTTGCCAGAGCCTACCACATGCAACATACATCTCAGCCTGAGCACTTGGGAGGTGTGGAGGAGATCAGGGCTTTCCTCCTGCTCTTCATCCCTGCCATCACTCCCTGCCCTCCAACGGGGTGCAGAGATAGGGGCACAGACCAGCTGAACCCCACATCTCTCTGCCCTTTCCCAGGGCAGCAGCTGCTGCTTTCAAGCCTTCAAGGAGAGCCATCAGGAAGCTCTTCCACTGCCTTCCCTCTCCTACTGCCTTCTGATGCCTCCCTGACTTTTCTACTCCTAGCACAAGGCAAGCTCTGTCACTCTGTTCATCTCTCTTGGCAGGACATGGCGTCAGGCACCTAGGAAGGCACAGGGGAGAACAACTCTGCTGCAAGGAACAGTGGCATGGGCCAGACACCACAGGCAGGGCTGGAGTCAGTCTCTTCCTGTGTATGAGATGAGAGGAAAAGGCCTCAAGTAGTACTGGGGAGGTTTAGATTGGATACCAGAAAATATTTCTTCACTGAGGAGGTTATCAAGCATTGGAACAGGCTGCCCAGGGAAGTGGTTAAGTCACCATCCCTGAAGGCATTTAAAGACCTGCAGACTGGTGGTTAGGGACATGGTTTTGTAGTGAATTGGGAAGCATTAGGTTTACAGCTGGACTTCATCTTAAAGATCTTTTCCAACCTAAATGTTTCTATGACTCTTTGATTCTATTACTCTGAAATTCATTACAAATATGGACATTTTGAATGCTCTAGTTCCTGTTTCCTTCATTCCTGCTTGCTTGCTTCCCTCACACACCCCCATGTAATTTTTTTTCACTTCACTGTGCTGCTCACATGTACTTCTGGTTAGGAGATGAGCACACAATCATATCACTTGTAGCAAAGTGGTCCAGGAAGGCAGGCTCCAAGTCTTCAATACCACTTTCAGGAAAGATGGAAGAAAACAGATTTATTACTAGGTTTTCAGTAAGGAAAGAATTTGGACGCATGACTGATTGACACTGGCTCTTCACCAGCACTGTACAACTTGGAGAAAAGGACAAAATAATCCCATAATGTGTCTCATGCCAAGAATGGTAATGCACTGCAGTGCCTGCTCAAAACACCTCAGTTAATATGTAGTGAACAAATATCAAACCGAAAAATACCACCACACTCTTCATCTGTAGAAATTTATTTTCATGAATGTATTCTAATAAAGTTAATTTTTGCCATACTTCTAGTTTCAGACTTAAAATAATGTTAGGATCTAAAAAAGATAAAGAACTTAAGAACAAAAATAACAGCGAATAAAATAAAAGTGGGGTGGGGGACAGGGTTAGAGGAGATAAATTCATCGTCCCTGGCTACAAAAACCTTTTTGGCTACTGAAATTTAAATTCACTTTGACTACGATGTATTTCAGATCAGGCTACTCCTCAGAGCATTGTTTTGTCTCAGATTAATCTCAGTATTTTCTACAGAGTCTTCAGGATGTTTTTCCCAGAAACAAGTTCTTAAAAGAGATGGGAAAAAAAAAATCCACTGGTTGCAATTTAAATGAAATGTCAGTGATGAGGGACTCCTCATTGGTGAGGGACTGTCTCTTAAATCTTCAGAATGAGAAGGCCTGCTATATAAGAAGTTTCTAAAATATGAAGAGTATTTCTCAATTAAGGAAAGAACAGCAGCAAGATTCTTATGATCTCTTAGATTTCATGAATATTTGTAACTGTTTCAGAAAACAATGGCCTGATTTACTTTTGCAAAATAGGTCACAGTTGGTAGATTTCAAGTAAAGTTTCTCTACCCCATGTTCTAATATGTGAAGAATATTCAGTGTTTAGCAGCTGTAGGAAATGTTTGGACTAATGCAACATCTCCCGGCCATGCACAAAGCCAAATAAATGCACAAAACTTTAGGTAATGATTAAAAACTTCTTTCTCAATTTTAGATGGCTGTTCTCTGTGGTTGGAATTTCAAAATCTTGCCTTCTTTTTGGGAGTGTAATACCCTTCTAGAATCAGTAATGGAGCAGAAGAAGGTGCTTGAATTCAGAGTTTTCTCCTCCTCTAAGTTTTTCCAGGTGCACAAATAGTGCGTTTTTCCAGCGGGTGGAGTTACAAATGTGAAGCTGTAAAATGGAGATTAGGCCCCCTAAGGGTTGAAGATAAGGCTTCACCCTTAAGAACGCTGAAGGAAGCGTGGCTGGCTACCCAAGAGAGGAGCTTGAGCATAACAGCAAAAGGGGGTCATAAGTGCAACTCTCCCCCTAGTTGTTACATTTGGCTTTTAAGGAAGGTACAAATGCATGCAAATATCACGCTGATCCTACATGCAAGAAAAAATATTACGCAAATACATAGGAAAATTAGGTACCCACTTCCTCTCAGGTAGCTTCCTCATCAACTCAGCAGGGTGCTCCCGACATACCACAAGAGTTCACTTTCTCACACAATTCATGCATAGTAGGAAGCGAAGCATTCTCTCAAAACAGATGAGCAAAACTCAGGAGAACTCACCTGGAAGGTGTTAGAAAAAATCCGTGGTAACCATACTGCTACCCTTAGCTTAATTCTATTTCATTTCATATTTAGACAAGGATAAAGGGAGGTAATTGCTGTATTGAAATGTTTGCCTAGCAAAGAGTATAATATTACTGAGGTACTGATCTCCACTCCAACAAAAAAACATTATAAATATGAATATGAATCTTTCTAAAAAGACCAAAAAGCAGTGTGAAGGGCGACTTAGGGATTTCTGATAGATAAGTCTACTGCTCCATGGGTAAAATGACTGAAATGTGACAGATCAAAAGCCATGTAGTGGTGAAACAGTGTTACAAAACATGTTCCTTATTTGAACAGTTATTTTTTTTACCTTTTCTTGTTTTTCAAGATAGTATTCTGTGAGCAGGGTATGAAAGTAAAGAACTAAAGTTTAAAGCAAAGGTCTTTTGCATGCATACGTATGTATAAGGCTCACTAAACAGTGCCGAATGATGAAAATATGCTTACTAAAACAATTCGTTCTAGAACAGGGTGATATTTTAAGAACCCACAGAACATCAACAGTTCTCTAGGAATGCACAGAAAAAATTAATAATTAAAGGATAATATGAATATGCATATTTCTGAAGTTCCTATTCAATTAGGATTCTTGAAATAAAGATGTGTGCCTCTGATAAAAGCAGTACAAGTTTTTTTAAGATTCTCCTCTACATTTTCAACTTACGTAACACACCTGAAAGTTAAAAGGAATTAAGCATGCATGGAATTAGAAATACACATTTGATGGTGACTTGATGTACTATACCAAATATTTTGGTAGTTTCAGGGTTTAAGGAGAATCTTAGAGGAATACTCCAAACTGATGTACACTTTGACATAATTACCATCAAAGTATTACAAATCCATTGTTACTGCATCACTTTTAAAGAAACTAAATTTGAAGACGTTTAACAAAGAAAATGGATTTTAATTACTGTTCTATTCTCATTTTTGCACCTTAAAAATCACCTTCCAATGTGTGTAGGCAGCTGAATGGTGGTCTTAATTTGATCATCAGATTACCTTTAAATGTCTCCTTCACCTTTTTGCATGAACATGAAGATTTAATTTGTATCCAGACCTTAGGAGACGAGTTTTTATGAGCAAATTATGCAGAAACAAAGGAAGAACACAGCAAGTGTCTAAAAGTAAGTCATTAGGGCAGGAAATGAAGCAGAATATAATTTTATCTAGTAATTCGAACAAACCAGAGTTTGATCAGGACACTAGAGTGAACATTCTGACCTACTGAAAAACATCTGAAATCCTGTGTAATTCAACTGGTAATACTGGTGATTTTTGCAACTTTTGCAGACATCCTCAAACAATGTCCCATTCATCACACTGAAGGGGATGTAGTGTAGTACTGTCTAAAAGGGAAAAGTGACACTTACACTTCTTTGAGCTGCTGACCTTCCTCGGGGAACTGCCTTTGTTGAGTGCTGATGCGTAGGGCACTGCATCTCAGTCTGCACCTACTGTGTCTCTAATCACCTTACAGAAACATTTCCATCACTCGTGCTGCTTGGGCCTCCTTCTCCATGTGTTTTCTCCAGCTTCTCCATGAAAAGTTTTCCTCATGCAATCAAACACTTGTCTCTGAATTCTGCAGCCTTTTACTGATGATCTAAGCTATGCTGCAGTGTTTTTTGCCTTGTACTTCAGACTCCAAAAGCATGCCTTCTTTCATCTCCAAAGACTTTCCTGTTATTCCACATATGCTCCTGGCCAGTGATGACAGATACGTCAAGCATGTGTTAGATTTTAGCAAATTTCATTTTTATTACTTCTTCAACACTGGGCTCTTTCCTTAGCTAGACTTCTGGCTAGTAAAAGTACTTGTCTTGGGTGTCAAGTTGCATATTTAACTTTGCAACAGTTCAGTTTCAGAAGCATTTTCTTTCTTTCAGATATTTTTGATTTATTGTGATGCTTTTAGGATGACAATAGTGTTTCTGCTAGGGTTTTAAGCACTGAGATATATTCTGTACCAGAAATACAGCTTAATTAAAATCTGTCTGGGAAAAATAGGGAATGTTGTAGCTTTCAGCCCAGAAGATTTTTCTGATGGGGAGTTCAAAACCTGGATCTAACAATTTCATCCGTGAGCTTTGGGACTGTCCAATCTGTAACAGGTTCATGTTTTATCATTATTATGAGAGTTAGTGGCCTAGCTAGCATCTTTCTCAACTTAAGAGAAAACAGTGTTTGCCCTTGTTCATGTAAATCCTCAGCATTTTGGCCATATCAGAATAAAAAATTGCCTACTAAACAGGTGGCATTTGTATTTCATCTACTAGGATTAGGTAAAACACCATTTATCTCCCCTCTTGTATTAAGGAGTCATTCATAAAAAGAACTGAAAAGAAATATCACAAACACACCTAAAAATTATTATTAGCTTCAGAAACTGATTCAAAAAATATTTTCCTACAGATTTACTTTCTGGAGTCATCTTCATCAATACTGAGGACAGACAGACAGATGGTTTTTTCTCCACTGAAACATGCCAGAAATGCCCTCATTTACTCTAAATTGCATCTGACATTCTGATATCATCAGACTACTCCAGGCACTCTAGCTATTGAAATATTTCCTGAGGAAAAACTACTTGACCTGTCAACACAATTACTGCCCTATTACAAGGCAAACAGATGCTTCGAAAAAGCACCACAGCATTTGTGTTCTCATCAGGGCTTTTCTGTATAAGCTTCTGTACTGAGCTCAAGAAGGAGCATTCACCACTAAAAAAGCATTCTTCACTGATGCTAGGAATCTATTGTCTCTCTTTCTTTTGGGACTCTCATGACTTTGGTAATCTTTTAATATGTCATAGTTTTCCTCTAGTAAGGTTTTTCTGCTTTGATCTTTTAAAAAGCTCAGAATGCTACCGTGAAAGAAAAAAAGAAAAGGCAGGTGTTTATGGATTACAATAATTCTTTCCCTGGAAGTACAGACCCTATGATTTTCACACATATTAAAACCAAAAAACCTAAAACAAAAACATCTTTTAGAAAAAGAAAAACCAAAAGCACTTACACAAAAACATGAACATTTTTTTCTATATCCTTACCATGCCTTTACCTCCTTTTCCACTCCTACACTGTCACAAATGCAAACACTGCCTCTTGCTAAACACGTCTCTTGTCAAAGCAAGACTTTCAGACTGAAAATGGGCGGCATCATTTTTATGGGGAAGCCTGCTCCCTTCTGGACAAAGTACTCCACTGTGATTGGTCCCTATTAAACCACCCTATAAATAATGGAACCACTGGGATGAGCTACCTCTGAAGTAAAGCATTCCAAATACTGCAGGCAGACCCCTGTCTAATCTCCCATTTTCCTGCTGTGACAAGATGTGAACAGACTTTTTAACTTCTTTGGGCGCAGACAGACCTTCACCAAGACCAGCTGCGGCTCTGTAGCGACCTCAGAATAGTACAGTTATAATTGTTTCTTCCCAATGCTAGCAAAAAAACCCCCACAACCAACCAAAACCAAAAACAAAAAAAGAAAACCCAAAAAAAACCCCCAAAAAAACCCAAAACCCAAAAAAACTCCGAAAAAACCAAAACAAAAAAAACCCCAACCAACCAAACAAAAAAAACAAAGCCAGTGTTGCGGTGCAGTTACAAAAGTCTTACTCAGGCAGCCCCAACTACCTCCCTTCAGGAACTACTGAGCTTAGCTACATAACATACGTATATATATTTATATACATATATGTATGTTACATATTTTGTTTCAAATATGTATTTCCTTTCCACAATTACATTAAAAAGCAAAACTACTTTACATACCACAGACCCTACTATGATTGCACAGAGGGAGCTGTGAAATGAGCTTATAAAGTCAGTGAAAATACGTGAAGAGCAAAAGAAAAAATTATCATCTTTCTTGCAAGAAATCACTAAAATCACTAAAAAGAGATTGAACAGCCTAGTGAATGGCTTGCATATTGGTTCAAAGTTACAGAGACATTAAATATGACAGCATAGTACATTTCCAAGTGAAATACATTTTCATTTTTACAGAAGAGTTTTAACAGAGACAGCATTAACAAAACTGTTATGGACAAGGTAGTGATAGCACAGTAAAACAAAGACACATCTAACTATCACTAAGTTTCCCCCTGGCCCCAAATAACTCCAAAATCTTCTTTCAAGGTTCGCTACTGTCTCCTGTTTTTTACAACGCAGAAAAAAGTTGCCAGACAAAGAAGATCTATCAATGTTATACTAACAACGTTGATTCAAAATATTCCTCTTTTTCCAGGAAGGCACACCTGGAATATCTGTCCAATTTCCAAGCACACACAAAAAAAGTGCCTTGGGTACAGAGCCAATGATACTGTGAATTTTCATTACCATGAGAACTGAGAAAGGCTGGCTTCATTCAGAAGCATCGGGGTCCAAGCATGGATGGATCCACAATCCATAACTTTGTTTTTCCTTCCTTGTGACATTTTTAGCAAATTTTCTGGTAAACAAGACATCTCAGAATTAAATCGTCATGAGTTCTAGAAGGAAGTTGCTACAATCAAACAGAAGGTGAAAGAAAAGCTTCAGTTGTGTTAAGAAAAACCAAAAACCACAGGAGAAATTCGACATTAGCAGTCTCAAAGTTTTATAGCCTTACAGGACTAAATCAAAATGCCACATTTCATTTAAAATTTCAGATAAAATCCACTGTGGTTTTACCAATGAGCAGACCTGAAATATAGGTTTATTTTACATTCCACTATCTTCATTTAAATTTTTTAAAACCAGTAGTTGTTTCAGGCTGGCATTTCCAAAGCTATTATGAAAGTATGAACTCCCCTTTCTTTTCGAAGGTCTGTCTCTACTTAGTTCCAAGTCTAGAGGCTACAGATGTAGAAATGATCTCAGTTTCTCAGCCACGAATATTAGTCTTCATTTACCGTAAATCAAACAACAAGTCAAGAACACTTGGACCCTTGGAATACTTCATTCCTTTATCTGAAATGTATTGGTCTATCTTTAGAATAGCTAAAATCTTTGCTGAATAGATGCCTCAAAGGACTGGCCCCATGAGTCAGACTGGCAAAATTAGGCAGGTTCCTCTTTCAGATCAAGGTTATTTTGTCATCTGAAACAGTCTGCAGTATCCTGCTTTATATATAAAGTACAGAAATTATTGCAGGAACAAAAATACCATACCTTTCATACTCCTAGAATAGGCAAGCTTCTACAAAACTGGCCAAGCCTTCTCAGTGCCACTCTTTAGAGTCCATAAAAACTCTACCATGTTACCTTATTTTTTTAAAAGCTTCTGCTAGGAACAGAGACCAGGTAAATGTTCTGCTATAGACCCACTAAGCACCAATGGCTCATCTCTTACTGGCAATTACACTCAGAAAGAATTCACACCCACAGAGGTATGGAAGAAAGGCCAAGCTTTTTTTTTTTTTTTTTTGAAGGAAGAAGTGATACTAGCTCACACAGCCAGACTGCCAACATTAAGGATCAGTTTCTTAAAATCTATCTAATAATGAGAATTATAGAAACATAGCATTGTTCAGGTTAGAAGGGAATTTAAAGACCACCTAGTTCCAACTCCCCTGTTATGGGCAGAAACACCTTTCACCAGACCAAGTTGCTCAGAGCCCCATCCCACACGGCCTTGAACTCTGTCAGGGGTGGGGCACCCACAACTTCTCTGGGCAACCAGTTCGAGAGCCTCACAACCCTCACAGTAAAGAATTTTTAATTTAACAGCTTTTTTGTTAGGAAAGGAATGTTTCTCTTAAAAAATACTATCGTCCAACAATTGTGCCAGCTCTTCCTGCCTAGATTTTATGGGACACACACATCATAAAAGACAGACTGCATTGCAAAAGAGACTCTTCATAACAATTAGTGCATCAGACAATCAGCCATCCAGAAAAGACTAAGTCTGCATCTTTCCCTGTATCAGCCTTTAGCATCAGAAGAAGCAGCAAGATAAAACTTACTTCTCATTGGTATAAAGAGAGAATTAAACAGTCTCTTAGCAGGCAGGATCCCATTTTAGCCAGCAAACAAACTGAAACCTAACCTTTCCTCTCACGTAAAACATAGAATGTTCCAGAAACATTACACAGAGAGAGAGGCAGGAGCCCTCTCCTCCCCTCCTGCAAACTAAGCCCATTTGCAAGACCTGGACCGACTAAATACTCTTGACAAGGCCAATTTATCACTCTGGGCAGACAGAGGATGCACCTGGCCTCAGCATGTTCTGGGCCAATAGGCAGTATTTCCCTATCTTGCATGACAAACTACCAGGCTGGAAAAAACAGCTCGTAGTCAGGCCTCTTTTTTCATAGTGTGCTGTTCTCTGCACAGCATCAATGGCTACATTGCTAAATGATCCATTGGTAATTGTCACTATGGATAGTTGCTATGTCAAGATAAAAAAAAGCCACCACCATTTGATGAAACTTGTCCCTTGAGAGTTGGAGGCAACTGGATTTCAAACTAGCAACGTCATGGCCTCAACACACCACTGCTTCCAAGTGAGCACAGCTCTGCATCCTTTTCAGAAAGCATGTTCCAGTGGGTTTGTGTTCACTCATCCCTTACTGGGGTGTTTTTCCTGCACTTCTGTGCATAGAAATAACTGCAGACCAGATCTTTGATGCATTCATTGGATGATGACTGTCACACAATTGTTCGGGGCACCTGAGGCAGCATGAGATTTCTTGCCAACTGCACCTGATAACTGAGGACAGAAACGTTACTCAAAGCCTCCCTCAATGACCACTTCAGTTCTAGGGTGTCAGAACTGCTCAGAACCGTGCTGTTACGCTTAATATTTATTTTAACTAAGTGATCATTTTCACTTCACAGCAGCAAGATGCTCCAGTGATTTAAAAGACAGTTAATCCCGTTACCCAATTTGCAAAACTAATCTTTACTTAAACATCCTGCTTGCTTTACTAACTCTTCAGCAAAACACTGTGGAACTCATATGAATTCCATGAAATGCAGCAGTGAAATCTATCATTTTATGTCAAAGTTGACAATATTAAGGCTGCTTCCTTTGCTCAGCATTCCCCGTATTTCAGACATTGAGGAACTTGGTCTGATAAAATGTGTCCCTGCCCTTGGTAGTACAGTTGGAGCTAAACGATCTTTAAGGTCCCTTCCAATTCAAACCTTTCTGTGATTCTATGATATCAAAGATTATCATCTCGACAAAATTTTAGGTTTGGGGTTTTTTTGCATAGAGTGAACTTCTTGATTCGAATTATCAAATTTGGTCTGAGTTTTCCAGAGTAGGAACTTACCCATAAGCAACAGGTTATTACACACGTACCAGCTTCCTTTTCTATGTTCTCACTGAACAAAATGATGAAAAGATTTTTTTTTTCAGTTGAAGCTTTTCTGTAACGCACTTCACAAGAATTTTAGAGAGGAAAGGATTGTCTTTACAGCAGATTTCTGACCTCAGTTTTTGAATCTAGACTAAGAAATCAACTTTTCAGGCAATCCTAAAAAAATCAAGAAATCCATTTTGTAAAAAACATTGTAGACATTGTTTTAAACTGAGCCAATTTTGAAATCGATACCAGAATTATTAAAAACAGAACTACACACTCGGCGGTCAGCAGCAACACACATTTTAGCATTTTAGATCTAACATCCCACACATGTCCTCAGTCACTCTGGCTTTAGCTAAGACACATACTGTCTCTCTATACATTCTGGATTCTATTTGCTCTAGAGGCTCTGGTCTTAGAAATTTTGTGGTTTCTTCCTCTTCTTTTTCCCCACTCATTTACTTCATTACTTTATACAGGGGAGAAAAATAAGAGAAAGTTTATCCAAGAAGGTAGGGATGGGCTGTGGCTGATGCATTTAATGGTGACACCTTACTGATTTTACTGAATCTGTTGTTTAAGATAAGGATTTGTGATACTAAAATATTTAAGCAATTGCCTGTTTCCTTAATAAATATCCTACTCTAACACTTCCTGAATGTGTTTTTTCTAGTTGCCTCCAATCACAATTGTGTTTCCTGTAGATTTCAACTCCACCCCTAACCTAGACATTGTCTCAGGGATTTACATGGCTGGACTTACATACTACCATGCCAAAAGTCCTGCTTTATCAAAGCTTTTAGCACCTCACATCTTATTTCTTCTCAGTGTCAGTGCTGGAATATTCCTTCTCCTGCCTCTTTCCATTTTTAAAGGAAGAGAAGTTGTTGGAATTTTTACTGGACATTTTGTCCACTCAAGACACCTGGAAATCCATAGCTGTTTGGAGGAACACTATCTCAAAGCAAATGAGGACAAAACTTGGGAAATGACAGAGTGGTTCTCGCTGGCCAACCAATACATTCCAACGTCAGTTTATTACACACTGAGTGATAGCGAAACTGGATAAACTGTGTAGTCATGCTCCTGTACACTGGTTATTTAGGTTCTAATACATGTTATTTTTGCATTAGCTGCTCTGGTACCTGGTACAAAGGGAAGGCTTGCAGCATTTTGCATATAATAGAATCATAGAGTGGCTTGGGTTGGAGGGGCCTTAAAGATCATCTAGATTTAACCCCCCTGTCATGGGCAGAAACACCTTTCACTAGACCAGGTTTTCCCAGAGCCCCATCCTGGTGGACCAGCCCCAGCCTGGCCTTGAACACTTCCAGCCTGACCTTGAGCACTTCCAGGGATAGGGCGTCCACAGCTTCCCTGGGCAACCTGTTCCAATGCCTCACCACCCCCATAGTAAAGAATTTCTTCCTAATGTATAATTGAAACCTACTCAGTTTTAAGCCATTCTACCTTGTCCTGTCACTACATGCTTTTAAAAAATGTCTATCTTTCTTGTGGGTTCTCTTCAGGTGCTAGAAGGCTGAAATGTCATCCCGAACCCTTCTCTTTTCCAGGCTGAGCAATCCCAATTCTCTCAGCCTTTGCACATAGGAGAGGTGCTCCATCCCTCTAATCAATTTGGTGGCCTCCTCTGGACTCACTCCAGCAGTTCCATGTCCTTCCCATGCTGGGACCCCAGAGCTGGATGCAGTGTTCCAGGTGGGGTCTCACCAGAGCAGAGCAGAGGGGCAGAATCCCCTCCCTGGCCCTGCTGCCCACGCTGCTTTGGATGCAGCCCAGGACACGTTTGGCTTTCTGGGCTGGGAGTGCACATGGCTGGGTCATGTCCAGCCTCTCACCCACCAGCACCCCCAAGTCTGCTCATCTCCAGGGCTGCTCTTGATCTGTTCATCCCCCAGCCTGGATTGATATCGGGGGTTGCTCTGACCCAGGTGCAGCATCTTGCACTTGTTAAATCTCCTGAGGTTCCCATGGCCTCACTTCTCGAGCTTGTCCAAGGCCCTCTGGACATCCTTCATGTGTGTCAACTATGCCTCTCAGCTTGGTGTCACCTACAAACTTCCTGAGCATGCACTTGATCCCTTTGTCCATGTCATTACTAAAGATATTAAATAACACTGCTCCCAATATAGATATGCTGAAGTCTCTTTATAACATTAGGATCCCTGTGAGACTCAAAAGTATTTTTACCTTTTGTTTCATTTTTAGAAGAGCCACTCTTAAGAAGTATTGCTAATCATTGAATGTAAAGGCACAGGAAGTGATAATCTAATTTCAAATTTGGAATGTAAAGACAAACTACAAAATTTAATTTTGTTTCTTTGAGGCAGGCAATATTTTCGTGTCAAACATGATGTTTATTTATTAATTATCATTTCCTACAGCAAATCCTGTTTCTTTTTGGAACTGTTTCTTTTTGGTTCAGGAGCATACAGGCTCCTTCACACTTCTTGCATTTGCAATGCTGTTTTCCAATCACCCCAACATGCAATGAAGAAGTCAGTGGGAAATGTTTTCTTCTGCTTAACTGTATGCCTCCACATTACCCTGTGTCATGAAATTAAAAGGTAAATATTATCAGCTATGTACCCTTGCTGCTGGAACCTTAAAATAAAATGCAAATACTAAGCAAGAGCTTTGTGATCAAATTATTTTACCATGCCTCAAATAAGTATTATTAACTGTGTATTGTAGTATCCTATACCATACAGAAGATTAGGGAAGGATAATGCAAAGCCCAAGCTTTCTTTTTCTCAGGAGAGTGGTTGAAAGGCTTAAATCCAACTGCAAAAATTAATAATGTTTTTCTGTAAAAGTAGCACAGATATTAAGAACCTTTTTTTGTAAAAGCATTTCTAGAAATGCCAGTTGAGACATCAGGTGAGTTGCCCTCTCCTCCTCCACCAAGATTTTCTTCTTTTGTCAAATGCGAGCAAAACCACTGTTGAACTGAACTACAAAATCGTTTCCCTACAATGAAGTGGTATTTTACTTTTTCTTAAATTAGAAATTAAAAAGATGGCACTGTAAATCCTTGCAAGATGAGAAATTTTCTTTCTTATGACCGAACCATACTACTGACACCCAGAAACACTTTCAAGTCCATCTTCAGCTTTTTAACAGATACCTTGAGTAGTACAAGTACTCTTGCCCCAGTGAAGCATCTCACTTAAGCACGTGTTTACATTTAAGCAAAAAAGAAGCAGTTTTTAGAAGCAGTTAGTGGTTTATGTTGAGCACAAAATAACAGATTAGAAGACATTCAGAATGATTTTTCTGTGACTATTGCTCACATTCATAGATAACTCTTGTGTTCCTTGTCGTTATGATATAAACCCTGACAAGTTCCCTTTTTCAGCTGTGCTATTTTGGAGCTAAACACACGAAACTGAAGGCAGATTCTGGGACAGTCTGTGTAATGTGTACACAACAGATCTCGGGGCACTGATCCAAAAGTCTATAAAGTTGGAAAAAGGATGACACTACCTAGAATCTTCAGCAGATTCAGATGCAAACAGAATTTCTTACAGCCACAGTATTCAAACCAGCAATGGCAATGGACTCACTGTTTTCTGCTAAATATTGCATCTTGGAAAAGGATTGGGAAGGAAAAAAGAAGTGTAATTTGCAAAAAAAAGAGAAAATTATTGAGACACCATGATTTCTGAACACAACATACGTTTCAGAAGTGATTTCTCCCACTTCCAATACTTCTGTCCTAACAGACCCAGAAGAAAGGATGGGAGACAAAGGAAATGACTCTAGATTTTTTCTTTTTTTCTTTTTTTTTTGGTCATTGGTATCTTCAAAGGTGCTTAAGAGAAGCTTATAATTTCACCATCAGTCTTCTAATCTATTTTTTTGTGTTCAACATAAACCACTAGCTACTTCTAAAAATAAATTTGTTTTTGTCTTCCTGTGACTTCGGATCTAATTCTGCTCTTGTATCAGAATTGCAACAATGTGCAAAAGGGAAAGCTGCACAGTTCACCCTTGCTTTGACAGAGTGTTAATATTTTTTAACTGAAGAAAAACCAGAACATGTGAACGGTATTTCTCATGGTATTTTGTAGTTATTTCAAGTAATTGTGAAAACCGAAAGAATTATATACTTTTATCTCTTTCAGACATTTTTTAAGAATCACAGCTGATTTCAAACTCTTTAGTTCCAATATATGTTTCTGTGACTATAATCTTTCTCCCTGTCAAGATAACTGTCACAATATAAAGAACATTCAAACTTCCTTATTTATCTCTCAGTGCTCAACAGAGGGATGAAGGGAAAAAAAAAAAAGAAGTCACAGTTCCTCTAAGTGGACTGCCTCAATCTACACTGCTACACCGTATGGCCCCCAAGCCTGTAAAAATACAGAGCTTTGCATGCTGAAACCGGATGCATCTGTACCGGATGGCTGTGTCCATGGATTACTCCGTGGATTCAACCCAAGGACTCAGGAGATCTAAGCTTCTGTGGATAAAAAGAGCATGAAAGAAACCTAATGGAAAAGAACACTAAAAAAACCTATAAACTGTTAATGCCCTAAATAAGAATAATTTCGTTTTGAAACTGTTTTAAATAATTGTTTTACAATATATAATTTAATTTGGCCAGACTAGGACTGCACTTGCCACTCTTCTAATGAATCGTTTCATCTAACAAAAGTATTGTTTAACTTTGTCCAAAATAACATCACCTCAAACTAATCCAGACAGCTACAGCATAAAGTGTGTGCAGTACAGTGCTAACAAAGATAATTGAATAATGCTGGCAGGACACAAAACGAAGAAAATTTCTCTGGCAACAGGCTTGTAGAATCGACCACTTTCAGCATGTAGTGGTACAATAACCACAGTTGTTTTCTTGGAAACAAAATAGGGAAGTTTGGCAAGAAAACCCGCATTTTAAAGATATTTTTTCAGGCATAAAGCTTTCACAGGCTATGCACCATTCAGACAGTAGCCCTAGTGTACAGCCCCATTGTACAGTAGCCCTGTACTTTTGTGTACACTTGGCTTTGTTTAAAACCTGCCACCACAATAACGTCTCTAGATAAAGCAAAATCAGTTTTCTTTTACACCTAAGTTTTAGATTTAAATTCCTGAGACGCTAGGCTAGTGGTATTTATTTCTCGAAGCACTTAAATACAGGAAGGTTTCAGGCTGGTGGTGCGTTTCCAGCCGCCCGCTCCCACCCCGACACGAATGCTCCTCTCTGCCGCCGCTCCTTGGGACTCTCTTGTGTCCCAAGCGCTACACCCTTCCTCCCATCCGCGGTCGAGCGCTCCGGCGCTCCTTTCTGCCGGTGCCCGCAGCCTCGACACCCCGAACCCGCAGCGGGGGCAGCACCCGCCCGCTCCTTCGGCCCCGGCCCCGGCCCGGGCGCGGCGCTGGCGGGGAAGGGGCGGTGTTGCCGGGCCGGTCGCCCTCCGGCTCCCTGTGCTGGCGGTCCGGGGCCGCTACTCACCGCTGCCTCTGGGTCACTCGGCTCCGCGCCACCGCCTCCTCCCGGGAGGCAGCCCTCGGGCGGGCGGCTCTGGCGTGCCGAGCCGTGCCGAGCCGTGCCGGGGTGCGGCCGGGAGTGGGGTTGGACCCTCTCTCAGCCCAGCCGGATCCGCCGCTTCCTCGTTTTCGCTCGCAGCCGCGGCCACTTCCTCAGCGCGGTGTGGGCGAGCGCTCCCTCCTCTTAGCGGGCGCGGCCGCGGTGCCCCAGGACCCCTCTTTCGGGCGGCGGCCCCGGCGACAGGGCCACGCACCGCTGGAGCCCCGGACCCGCCAGCGCCGCTTCTCCCGAGGGCGAGGGACCGTCCGTCCCCTCCGGACCCCGCGGCACGGAGCGCGTGACGTGGGGCCCTTGGTGCCGCGTGACGGGGCTGTCCCCGGGACCCCGCGGTGCCGGCTCTCCCTGGGACCCTGGGTTTGGGCTCCTTGGAACTGCCGTCTTGCCTCGCGGGCATCTGTCTGTGGAAGATGGACGTGCCATTGGTCAGCACCACTCTGGGGACGGAGGATCAAAGTGTGAATAGCGGGCTTCTCGGAAGGGAAAAACGAGCGTGTGCGCATTGGTGCACACACCAATGGCGAATTGGTGAATTCTGGAATATTGAAGTTCTGTGTCCTTCGGTGCTTTGTGTGTACTTCTCCGAGGAAAGGACTCAGGGTTTCCTTTTGGCGCAGCACGGGGGTCTGCCATAGAACAGTACCACCCTTCCTGTTATATTTCGTACAAAAAAAATCCTCCCATATTTTGATCAAACATTGTAGCAACTCCAAGTGCGAAGGAGACTCCAGTGTCCCAGACACTTAGCTTGAAGGAAAGTCCGTCTTCAAGGCCTCCTCAGCACCCTGTGTGGCTGAATTAATTCCTGTGGCAGATGAGACCACACAGCCAAAAAGTGCCACTATCCTTTTCCAGGACTGCCCGGGGACAAACTGCAGTGCTACCACACTAATAATTTGTCTATGTTTGTGCACTATTTGCTCAATGTTGAGGCTTTCTCCATTTTTCACTGTGCCCCTGTCCCCATTGTGTAAGCTAGAGGTACACAAGAAGTTGGGAAGAAACAGAGCTGGGACAGTTGCCTGCAGCTGAACAGAGGGATAGCCCTTACCATGACTGGCACTCAAAACTGGGGATAGATGAACAAGGGTGGAAGGATGTGGGCTTCTTCCAAGGTGGTCACCAGTCTGAGACTTGCTGGTTATCACTGTGCTTGTGGTAGGTGGTGAGTGACCAGCTCTGTATCATTTGGTGTAGCTGTGATCTTGGTTTTTTTCCCTTCACCTCTTTGTCTTGACACATGGCTTTTTTTGATCTCCCTATTGTGTCCTCAGTCCCTCTGGGCAGGGGGAACTGAGCACTCAGCTGTGTGGGTGCTTGGCTGCTGGCCGGGGTCAGCTTATAGCACCAGTAGAGGGGAAGTCCAGTAAGAGAAGTACTTTTTAGGCTGTCCACAGTTTACATTTTCTTTCATTTCATATGAGATTTAATGCAAATAGCTGAGTTTTGCAATGTTGATTTTTGGTAAGGTGCTCACAACAGTGGAGTATCTTATTTAATGTGTTACATGTAATGTTGTATATTAGCATATCCTAACACATATATTGTCATTCTGAAGCTTTCCTGTGATGTGTGGCCAGCTGTATTTAAGGCCAGTAATCAATAAAGTAAAATAATTCCTCCTTTTTTCTGGAAACATTTGATAAGTGTAAATCATTTTTTTTCTGGAAAGATTCAGCAAATCTGTGGATTTTTCTACCCGACATGAATATACAAAGTAGAAATTAGTAATTTGTACTTGGTCTCCAACTAGTTGTGCAATATAATAACTGCAACAATTGACTTTGTAGTACTCCATACTTTTTGGGAGTATCTGAGGCAGTTTCAATGTTTTCACTATTGCAATATAATTTGAAAGACCTCTGCTTTCAGCTGTCATGCTCATTTGCTTAAATGATTTAATAGAATATTCCCAAATCTTGTTTCTTTCCTAAGAAAGAAATCTCCAAATCTAATTTCTTTCCTTTCTTTCTGACTCTAGGATCAGTAAAATTTATAAAGATGAATTATGCAATTGAGCTTCTCCAAAATTTGCAAATTTGGAGTTATAAAGTGTCTATTTTGTTGCCTTCCTACTACTTCTGTTGCCTTCCTCCGTCTTCATTGTTACAGGGATGAGGTGTTTTGGAGAAAATACAAGTAGGTATGTTGAAATAACTTCTTCTTGAAGAAGAAATTGCTTCTTGAAGTTGAAATTGCTTCTTCAGTGAAGCTGTACTGAGGCATTATTTTTTATTTCATTCTCCAAGAGGGAACTTTTAGGTTGGTTTCTGTCCTACAAGTGTAGTGCAACTTTTCCAGATGCTGTTTGCCCTGCTAGAATTCTGCTCAAGCACAAGGGATACTACTGTGGCTTATCCTTTAGGTAATTACAGGCTGAATCTGAGTGTTTTCTGAAGTGCCATCTCCATTTCTATAGTAGGGAATGCTGAAGCTAAACTGACTCTTTGTTGTCTGATTGAATGTGAAATTCTGTAAAATGCGTAGCAACAAGAGATACAATGCCACTGACAATTTTATTTGAGGTTCAAAGTCTCATATGGCCATACCTACAGCTAAAAGTAAAGAGTCTTTATGGTAGAAGTAAGTGTCAGTAAGACTGGACTGTACATCTCTACAAAAAGAATGCAGAAGTGAATCATTTTGCTTAAGGCATATAAAATTTCTGCACAGCTCATTGAATTCAGTCACGATTTGAACAAAAATATGTGCTATTTGGGAGTTATTTATTATCTACTTCATTTTAATTTTGATGGAAGCAGTGATTCCATGTTAGCACAATAGCAGTAAAAAACATTTGGAGAAAATCAAGAGTCAATAGCCTGAAAGCAATGTTGTGACACAAAAGCAAATGTTATAGAATCATAGAATCATAGAATCATTTGGATTGGAAGTGACCTTAAAGATAATTTCAGCCCTCTGCCACAGGCAGAGACACCTTTCACTAGAAATGCCCTGCATTAGAGACAGAAAAATGAACTGGATCAGAAGCTTCAGAAAATAAGGATGATAATCTCACGTCCTTTGGCCTGCTTCTGTTATCCAAGGAGTTGCAAAGATCCCTATTTTGTATAAGAACCAGCCATGAAGATGTTTCATAGATTTTAAATACCAGGTATGTGTGTTCCATAAGAATTTCACCGACTTATATCTCTATTTGAGTGGAGAACACTAGTGTCAATCCCTGGGGGAAACTGAGTGCAATTAAACAGAAGTAAACTGGGGGAGATGCCCAAAAAACTAACTGAATTGCCTGCTCATTGTAAGAATCTATAAATGATGACTCTTTTAGTTACATACTAATTTACTGCTTTGAACAGAGATGTCAGTAGCAGTACTCTTTGCTATATGAAGTCAAGAGTAATAAGAAAATCAGGGCTGTGAAGGTATTTTGTTTATCAGTTCATGGTAATTGTAATTATATCTGTGTTATTTTATGTCTATGCAAATGTAACTATTTTAATACTATGTTTTTTGCATGCAATAGCCACATTTATCACCTTTCCCCTCTATTTTTACCTTAAAACAAGAAATGCATCACACTTATTAGACATGTCTGTTGTAAAAGTGTTGATAGTTTTCCTCACCAATGATTGAGAGTAGTTGTAGAATGTACTTTTTACACATTAAAGAGTGCCATATGAGGAGGCATGATGTCTAAATTTAAAATTTTGTGTGGGACAATGCAGGGTAAGATTGTAGATAAGTTGAGAAAGGATGTGTTCTGAGCCTAGATGGCTTTACAAAATACATACTTAAATGGAAATGAAGATTTGGGCCAGTCTGGTCTTTATGACTTCCTGCACTGCATGCCCGTGCCTAGTTATTGGTTCTAACTTTTGGTTTTATAGAAATTATGTGTCTGTTTAAATGAATATTGAGGAATGGTGCATTGCATGAAAACAATGGCTGAAAGAAGGAAAAGCATATACAATAGCAAGGTATGATTGGACAAAAACCAGGGCTTTAAAAAAAATAAATCTTTCTGTAAAATAATTACCTAATTGTAGCACAGAAAATAGCCATGGCAGTGGACAACAAGGAGGTGATAAATTGATTTTTAAGAAGATTTGAGCAAAATTCTTGAGGAGAATGCATTAGCACTGGTAATCTCTGCTTTGAATGAAAACCACCATAAAGATGGAAAAAAAGTAAAAGAAGGAGGATACATAATCACGTTTTAACTCAGTGCATTGGGCGAGACGTGTGGTATTATTAGCTGTCACACCTCCCAGTCACATATATTGGCATTTAACCATCTCCAATTTCATTCTAAGGCTATTATATATTCATATGGATAATAAAGCAGCCACATTTATGCTGAATCAGGGACACAAGTAAATAGAGACAAATGAACGAAATTTTCATGTCCTTAAGAGATGTAGAAGCAAAAATACTAAAAAATGATCCCATTGTAAGCCTACCAGGGGTACACGAAACTCCTGATTTTTTATTTTCAACTGAAACGTTGTTGGACCAAGTATAATTTGTAAATACTACAAATTACTTCAGTATTTTATACATACCTATATATATATATGTACATACTTACAAATAGAAGCCAATTCAGTATAAACCCACTTCCGGGATTTTCTGTACTATTTCTCCTAAATTCTCCTCTCATGCCTTTGTCAACAAGCCCCTCTCTATTCTCAAGGAACAGCAAAGAGACATGAGAGAGAGAGAGAGAGAGAGACACCGCAAGAATCAGCTTGGATGCAGCTGTAGTTTTATTCTGTGTGTAACATTTGCCAGCTGTTTCCTACAGACCCAGTCATTCGATCTTTGCACTGTGGTCAAGGATCTTGTATTTGCTTAAATGCAGTGCTGGCATAGGCTGCATCTGTGCATTTATGCTTTAATTTATTAAACCCTTCTAAAAAATGAATTAGTTGTCACCCACAGTGCTCAGAACTGGTAATCTGAGATGGACGCGCACTGCTTTCTGAAAAAGCAGAATGAGTAAACCAGATAGCAAGAAATACTCCTCTTTGTGAGAACAAGTTGTGGAGACACACAGTGTGTCTTTCTGTGAAAAACAGAAATATAATGGTCTCAGTATCTGATAGATGCATAAAAGGCAGATGTACTATTTCTGGATTGTACTAACTCTGGAAGAGCTATGAAGCATTTCCACATCACTGCACCTGAACTAATGAGTCCTGCCAGATCTGAGCTGACCTTGCATCCCAGTCATAAATATTCTTTCAGCCAAACAGCGTGGGCACCTCGAGTCCAGGATTCACTGCCAAATGAATCAGGCTACAAAACACAGTAAAATTATAATGCGAAATATTAACTATCTGTTCACGTGACCCAAATTTCTGCCTTTACAGTCAGAATAAATATTTAGGTAATATCAAAGACGTGATGAATAATTTAGTTTTAATTTGCGTGCTGCTGCAAGGTGTCTGGGGTCTTCATGCTGAAGCAATATAGCTGAGATGATGTAATCTAAAGAATATCTTGAAGATGCACAAATGGCACTTTTCAGCCTTCCATTGTATTTTATTTTCTGAGACTTGATTTAGCAGTGACAGCTTTTCCACAGCCTGTCTCTGAATAAAAACTACACTGAAGTGTGTAAAAAAAAATCCATACTGTTCTAAATGCTTTGAACACCACTACCTTACCTATGATGGAATTGATTTGGGAATCCTTGGATTACAAGAATGTTGACATTCCTTTCAATGTGCATGAGGAGTAGAAGTTTAGAACTTTAAATAGCAGAAGGCTATTTAAGTGAGTATGCCATTTGCACTGGTACTTGTTACCTAATTTTGTGCACACAAAAGAATTTTACCAGAAAGAAACTGTACTTCTAAGAGCTATAATAATGCATGTCATAAAGAAGACAGATTTTCTGCCAAAAAGCAGAAGGATTTCACAAACAGAGCTTATTCATCCTCAAATTTTATGCTGGTTTTCTAGTTTTTCTTTAGTCTAGATGGTAAGAAGATACACCATTTGGTTAGGTCTAATAACATTTTTCCTTGTAGGTGTACAAATACACACACACACACGACACACACACACATATTTTAAATGTCTTTAAACAGTCTCTGATTTTCTATCTTGGACTAGATCAGTTTGAACTCAAACATTACTTTAAAAATACACTTGCCTATAGAATTATGCAGAGCCATCAGAAAGAATTAAATCAATACGATAATAGCTTTTTTCTTTTTTCCCATTGTTACACCAGAGAAAAGATGCAGGTGCTCTGTGCAAGAATGGAAGCATCACATGGCCATACAAAAGCTTTTGAGCTCTAGGGGACAGGACAGGAGCAACATCCATTTTAAATAAAACGGAGGCTTAAAAAAATACTTGGAACGAATCATGAATATGGGAAGCTGAAAAACGTCTTTCTTGCATAAGAACATGAGAAAAATAACCTCAACCAGATTTCTGCCAAAGTTGACCCAAGTGCACACATAAAAGCCTTTGTAGCTCCTTGTGAACTGAAACTGTTTGAGATCTCACAGTTTTGAAAAGAAAGCAGAAGTTACCTTGATTTTAATCTTATTTACATTGATGTTATACAACAATGACTTCTCTATGTCTGGTAGACTTCTTAATTAATGCTGTCAAAATTTCCTTTATGCCTATATTATATGTTGTTTCTAGCCATTTTCATAGTGAAACAAAACTCTTAAGAAGCTGCACAGAGAAATGGAATGGACAAACCCTATGTGAAAAAGGAACATTTGTCTAGTTTATTTTTAAAATGTAGACATGGTGCTTGAGACAAAGAAAGAAAACCAACAGTTAAAAAAGCAGCACTGGGGGGTTTAGTCAGGCACTGTACTGCAGGTATGCCTCATTGTGGGGGGAAGTGGAAGCACTAAACTATGCCTTACAATGTTAATCACATTATGAATAATGTCCTTCCAGAAGAGTCACAATCACAGCATTTCTAATAGCAAGTCAGTGGTAAAGAACTAAGGCATGCTAAATGCGAAGTATCAAAAGCTGGTTCTTTTTTTGTTAGTCTCCTCTCTTGTTCTTTTTTCTTTTTTTAAATGTATGTCTAAATGTGTGATGCAGCAGGCATAAATAATTCAAATAAAACAGTTTGAAATTTGGAGTTATTTAAAACAATCAGGTTTCCTTTGCCTCTCTGCATCTGTGGAATAAGATGGGGTGATTTTGTCAGGGTTTTTTTGTTGAACAAAAAATATCTTTTCTGTATTTAACGTTTTTCAAGTGCAAATCACGAAGATCTGTGTACAGATGCTGTACATATTGTCATGTTATAACGGGGAAAGCAGACTTTGAGTCTGAAAACAGGTACACTGCAGGAAAAGTTTGGAGGCAGATGTGTTCAAAAGACTCCAGATGGCTCCAGATACCCAAATAACACTCAGATCTGGTCTGGAGTGTTGGAGTCTCACTGAAATACCAGGAGAACTGATGCTCGGTTCCTAGTCCCTAGCCAGCCTGATTCATCTCTTGCAAGTCATACAGCAGTGTAGAACTTAAGAGTGCTAAACCCAGGTGTGTATCTGACCCCTACATGGTGTGTTTGCAAGAACGGAAGACATGCACTCTGGAAAACAGAAATAATTGAATATCACCAAGTTTTTAGAAAGACACTGTACATGGACACCACTGCCCTAGAGTGTATTCAATTATTCTTCCATTTTGCGGTCTTTCAAATAATTGAAAGGCAGCTCCATGGTGGCTGCACTTTTTATCAGTCTCTAGATTGACTAGCCATACAAGAAAAAGTTTATAAAAAGATCCTGATGGATGAAGGAGACTGTAATTGCAGGCTTACAAGTTAGAGAAATATTTGTACTGTAACAGCTTTCCTTGGACTCTGTTTTGAAGAAGCATTTACATTGCATTTGTGAGATGCACTGTATTCGTGCTGGGGACTGTACGCTTTTTCAGACCTCACTTTCAGGCCTTTCAAAATCCAGCTGGAAGAACATTCTGGTTACTTCTCCTCTCCTCCCCCCCCCCCTCCCCGCCACTTATTTTTATAAAGTGCCACTTTATTTTATCTTAATTAATTTTCTTTTTGCTACATGGACTGCTGTAGTTACAGCCAAATGGTAATTGCTTTCCCAACTTATTAATGCACTTTTTATAGCTTGAAAAATGGATCAATAGAAACGGAGACAGGTGGCCCTAGCTGGCCTTTGGATCTAAGGAGCCACATAGGTTGTCAGTTCCATTAGCTGGATATTTCAGGGAATTCGGGAAATCCTGAAAGTACCTCCAAGTTTCTTCATTAAATGTGTTAAGAGAAACAGTGGTGGCTTTGATTACATGGAATAAGCATTTTTTATGAGACTTTTTAGTCAAATTTGAGGATAACCCTGTATTCATATTTTTTTAAAGGTACTATTGCCTTAGTTTACAACATTTACATAGCTGTAATTTTCATTTTCTAATTTCTGTTAATGTATCTTGACTTATTCATGTTTAAGTGCTTAGAAATCTGTGATGAGTGTTGTTCTGAACATACTAGGATCTCAGCCGTCTGTATCTATATTGGTATAAGGCGGTGGTAGATCTGTGACTCTGCAGAGAGTTCACTTACTGTCTATGATTTCCTAAATCCATTTATGCACATGTGTAGATTTGGAGTTCCCAGCATGCTTCTCTCTCTCTCTTTCTCCCCCTCTCTCCACAATATATATTCTTCTTTTGTCACATCTGTGCTCTTGTGAGATGAACAATTTTTTTTTCAGTAAAGTAAATGTCAGTGAAAGGGCAGCACGGTTTTTTGAACAATTCTGCCCTATATAAATACAGGCTGCAAGTATTACTACCTTTGAATATCTGTCTCCTTAGCAGCACTGTCTGCTGCATTAGACCGACTAAGGAAATACAATTTTGTATTGAATACAATAAAGTACAGAAAAATATTATGTCAGCGCATCAAATCTATTTCTAATTATACCAAGTCAATAAATATCTGTGTGAGTAGACACAGGCAGGCAGCACAAAACCATGGCTGAAATGCAAAGAGTAAATTTATTTCATTACCTCACTGGCAGGAGGATCCTGGAGCAACACCAGGAGGTATTGAGAGACACTCAAGCAGGAACAGAGGCACTGTGAGGCTCATCCTAGTGGCCAGAGGCACTCTTGTTTGTGCCCATTTGTCATGGACTCATGCACACATAGTTTACCACCATGCCGTGACCTCCCCTGTACCTTTTTATGTTCTCTGAGCTTTGATCTTTCCCAAGACAGGCAGCTCAAGCATGTCTGTGAGAGTGCCTGCAAATCTCTCCAAACACCTCTGTTATCTCTACACAGAAATTCTACTTTTCAAAACAGACGAAGTATAAACAGTGGTAGGCATAAAATATGGCATTCCCACACTATTGTTTTCCGGGCTTTGGCATTCCCCGCTGCAAGGTTACTTGAGATAATCTACCATCCTCCTCTTCTGCTTTCAACCCATTCCTCCCAACAACATCTAATTCAGAAGTTCAGCAATACTTCATAATGGGACTCCACAAGGTAAGCTTCTGTTTCTTTTTTCCATTTATTATTATTTAAATAACATCGTGGAGGTGCATGGCATTTAAGGGATTTATAAGGCAAATCCCCAGACCTGTGGATGTAAAACCAAACATGACAAATAATAATGTTAATGTGTGTAAATGGGAACAATATGAAAATAAAAAATAAAATGGCAAGAGACTTGGCCTAAGGAAGAGAATGCATTAACACACATATAGGAATAATACATTAGAAGACTATTGAGGTCACAAAATTAAACATTTGAAGTTAAGAAATGCTAGAATTGAAGATTCTATGCAGTGTCTTAAGTCATCCTGCTTGACTGCATCTGTGTTCTGAACTTGCATGGCCTGTAAGCCGTCTTTTCCAGGAACCCTGACTCATGGCACAGATAGGGTAGACTTGTTCTGGTGGTGAATCAGGTTGGACAGACATGACCTTTTCTGATGAAATTCATGTGGGTTTTTTTAGCTGGACTGGACATTACTAGATGAATGAGGATTTTGCCTATTAAGGGAATGCTAAACATTATACACGTAGATGTTTAAAGGACAGTAATTTTGCGCTGGGCCTTCTCTGTGGTTACTCTTCACTGCAGCTGAGAGGGTCTTTCTGTGTGTTAGTTTACTGCGCTTTCAGAGAGGAAGGCCCTTCCTCCCATCTGCCTCTCCTCCTCCCTCCCTGTACTGGGGGGTTGGCAGTGGCTGCCTGCGCAAGGGGGTTAGGAGGACAGCTGATGTCCTGTCAGCATGGATTATAGCTTACTGCACTGCACATTTTGAGGGTAGATGAGCATTAATAAAAAATCCAAAACTTGGCAACTTGTTTGTGAAATAACTGCTCTTATGAAGTAAATGAAGCAGGGGTTTTGCAAAAAATTTGTGTTTACAGAACTGTGAATTGTGTACTATACAGCATGCCCATAGTGGATTTATAGTGGGTTACACATGTGGCTTCAGTTCTGAATTTTATCTTTTGGGATCCTAGTTTTGTAACTGTAATGCATAACTTAGCCGGGCTAATACGAGAAAACCATTGCATTTCTCACAAAATATCCCGTAACATATATTGGATCCTTATTTCATTGTACAAAACACTGCAATTCATCACTGAATGGCTGAATAGCAAAAAATACCTTTATTCTAGCATTCTGAGGGGGAAAATGAGCTGCTTCTGATAAAGTTTAAATGAAATTATGAAAGATTCAATTTTATGCAGACAATAAAGCATGCAAAAAAATCATTGTTAAAGGTTGTGGTCTGATTAAGTTATAAACAACTGACATCAGGACTTTCAGGAAAGGTCATGAACCTCAGTACTATACAGTGCTACCACTCCATCTGCAGCATTTGCCTTTTTCTATTTTTTGTTTATATTCTTTTTTCCCAATGTGTAAAAATATTCAGAGATTATTTCCAGACTTGAATGTGAGAAGGAGGAAAAGCTAAGTAAGTGTTTAATATGACTTTCTTTTTTTCAAATGTTCTTTTATGTTTCACAAATGTTTTTGAAAACTCTCCTTGTCAATTTAAGGGCCTACAAGAAAGCTTGTGAACCGTGTGATCAGCTGAACTGTGTCATCCCAGGAGTTCAAACTGAAGAGAGGCAATATATATATCAGGTAAATATGAGTAACATGAAATGGATGGCTGATGACTGGTGGTTTATATAGAAGTCTTTGCCTACTTGAAAAAAATACAGTATCTGCAGAATGAAAATCATTACCTTGACAAAAGGTATTTAACTGATACCCCATTTGGTAGTTTTGAAGAAAACAGAGAATGATGGATAGAGTGATCTCCATACATTGCACACTGAAAGCAATTGAGCTGAGTTTTACCTGAGGGAGGTGTTTTGAATAGTGTTACCAAGCTGAAATGATGCCTGTTCTACGAATCAGTTAAAAAGCAGCTTTATCCCATACTGTCAGTCTAGTACTAGTAGTTACTGCTATGTCCACCCACAGCTCCTCTCCTTTTGATTTGTTTTGTTAATGGATGACAGTACTTGATTCCTTAATAGGTACTTAGACTTTGAATGCCAAAAGAGTACATGAAATAGACCTTGGGGGCTAAAACTACTTTTGGAATGCACACTTCAGTCAATGTGAGATGGCTGTATATAATAGTTTGTTATGTGAACATTTGTTAATTTAGAAAAAGCAAGTATCAATGAAGAAAAGTCAGCTGGTGTATTGAGGAGGACTCTCCTAATGTCATTTTGACCTCACCATAAGCGTTATTCAGTCACAGAAAGAGACAATAACAACCATCTGCCTTCTCACTGTGCACGCATCCCTTAACTAAACTCTGGTGTGAGAAAAGGATGACTATGAAAATGCGAGTGAGGCAGAGAGCTGTATGATCCAGCAGTGCACTTCATCACAATAAATCTCTGTCTGCTGCTGTTTTATCTTTAAAATGTGGCAGGTGAGATAAAGAAGTAGTTTGGACAAAAAAGAACACAAAAAGCCATAGGGTGGTTCAACCTTCCCTAACAGCAGTGACAACTTCTACAGTCCTTATCTCATTAGAGAGGTGTGGTTGAGTACATAGTTACACAGAGCTGCAGGCTTTTACTCACATGACAATGGAGCTCTTGGCATTGTCATTTTTCTGCACAAGGTATTTATCCTATTACACCTGAATATAAAGTGTGTTTAGTAAAAATTGTGGGTGAAGTGAAACTGAAAGGTATTCCATCTTGGAAATGTATTATATTTCAAAACAGACAACAGATTGGAGGAATGTCTAGGAAAACTAATTCAATTTTTGACATAAAGAAATACCAGAAACTACGTGTAGGAATGAATATCAATGGCACAAATGAGGAAGAATCAGCAAGATAACTGTTGCTCTGAAAGTTATAAAGATGCTATAACAGCCTCAGTGTGAATTAAATATCACAATACTACTAAAGACATTGTACTGGAATTTAAGAGAAGAAGAACAATCGTCAAGGCATCTGAAATACTTCAACTCTAGGCAGCATTACTGCAACTGTGGTTGGAGTGCAATTTTCAGTTGTGAGCACACCTATTTCCAGAAATGTGTAGAGACATTGTCTAGAGTAGAGTGATTTAGAGGTAGTCCAGTCCACAGAACTGGTGAGAGATCCAGGAACCATGCCCTGTGGGGCTATTAGCATGAACAAAAGACTGAACTAAAGACCATGATCTTTATGTAACAGAAGGAGTATGGAAAATGAAAAGAAATAATCTACTCAGTCTGTCTTTGAAAAATAGCTAGGATGAGAAGTAATATGCTTAAGCTACAGCCAAAAATGTCCAGGATAGAAATGAGGAAAAACATTCTAATAAGGAGGGCAGTGAGTAACTGGAATAAATAATGTGGGCACGTTGTAGAATCTCTTTCTCTGAAAGTCTACAAGACAATTCTCTGGCATATACCCCATCTAGTCCTCATCTGGAAAAGAAGCCTGACAAGGAAGACCCCTCACTCTTCCTTCCAGGTTTCATTTTCTTGTATTAAGTTTTATAGTGAATTTGAAATTAATAGAGATCCGTAATAGATTTCTTTTTGTTTCAAGGAGGCAGCTTATGGCACTCCTAGCCCCAGTCATAGGCAAATGATCACAATCCTTAGTTGTTTCCTGATTGCACATGGAGTTAAGTTTCTGGCCTTATTTTGCTAAACAGATGTAACCTAAAAAATACTCTCAAGGTGATATTTTGGTATCTGGAAGTTAAAAATTGCATAAAATAGACTGGAAAATGTTCCAGCATACCCTATACAGATACACTGGTAGCATCACTTTTTGCAGATTTTTTCTATTACCATCATATCTTCCAGCAGTAGTGTTGGAATAGTGCATTGCTCCATCTTTTGGAATCTCATGCCTGGGTGAAAACATGAATCTATTGGGACAAAATTCTGAGAGATAGAATGAGTGTGTCATGCTTGGAGGTAGCCTGCTTGAACAGAATATTTTGTGACGTGTTGTGATGCAAATTTACACAGTTTGTATTCTGCATGAAGACTCCATGTTAATCCACAGCACACAGAAAGGGTGAGAATCATCCCATCTAATTTCAGATATCTTTCCTCATCTAAATGATTTGTATATCTTGTAAAGATAAGTCATCTAGACTCCAACAAAGAAGAAACGCTGTGCTGAAAGGTGACTGATTACTTAGGTGGAAAAACTCATCTCCCGTGTATTTTATTCTTTCTCTTCTTAAAAACCTCTTTATTCTCTCTCTTTTTAAAGCCTAAACAGTTTCAGCTAAACGTCTAACTTCTAGAAGGCTGAAATGATGTGAGTGGTGATTTCTTCTTCATTGCAACTGGCTGAATGAAAGTCTAACTACAGGTTTACCTGTGGAGCTGTCTCAGTTATAGTGTTTAGGAACACATATCACACTGTTGGAAGAATACCCAGCTAAAGTTATTGGACATACGTTTTGACACACGGGTTTCTGTTTCATAGGCTTCTAAAATCATGTCCTAACTTAGATTTTTTATATAAACAGTTGAGGAAAGAGACAAAAATAGAGGAATAAATTAATTGTATTTAGACGGGGATTTGATTAAGATGACAAAATTGTAGCTTGCTTGAGTTCATGAGTTAAGCTCTTTCAATGAAGTGTGGGACCATTCCCAAAAATTAAATAAATCTGCATGTTCTGTCAACTATGTACATTCCTATTAGTGATTACAAACATTTAAATATTTGTGTAAACTTAAACCATCGATTTACCTATAAAGTAAGCATCTATATTGAATATTGTATGATGGATTTTTCTTAGTATCAGCAGTTGTGACGACAAGAGTGCAACCACCACTTTAAAAAAAGGAACATATTAGTATCTTCAATGCCCAAGCTAATTTGTATTGTCTAAAAATAAAGTACTAACTTCTGCTTTGGGCTACAATTTTGCGATCCAAAAGAAGGTCAATGGACTTACATGAAAAGTCAGATGGGTTTACAGAGTTTATTTTGACACTGCATCTGCTTTCTTGGATGTCTTAGCTAGGAGATGTGTCAACAACAAATAGAAGACTCTGCAAGAATTAACTTGACAAGCTCTTATTCTCTACTTTTTTTATCTTTATTTTTTAACATGAATAGGAAGATCACTCAGCCAGGACAGCTGGCATCAGTTGAACAAATGAGTATCCCACACCACGTATGGCCATGCTCAGCAGGCGAGGGGGAGGTTGCTATGAGGGTATGAGGGCTGCTGCTTGGGGGCTGGCCAGCCTTTGGTTGGTTGGTGTTGAATAATTGTTTTCAGTTGTATCACTTGTCTTGTTTGGCTTTTCTCTCTCTCTCTCTCTCTGTTATTTCCCTTTTCACTAAAATACTATTAGTATTAGCATTAGTTTTTGTATTATTTCCCTTATTACTTTATGTTAATTATGAAACTGTTTTTATCTTAACTCATGGTGTTCTCACTTTGACCCTTTTGATTCTCTTCTCCCATCTCTCCTGGGGGTAGTGACCGAGCAGATGAGCAGGGGCTTAGTTGCCAGGTGGGATTAAACCACCACACTGAGTATTGCTGTTTCTGGTTTACAGGGAAAGATTCTTTTCCAGAATATTGTCATACACAGCATGATAGCCAAAGTAATTTCAAATAATCAGCAGAATGCCAGATAAAGGACAAGTTCTAAAGCAGTATTACGGAGTGCTCCTGTAAGATCTTGGTGAATTATTAAGAAATACTTGCATATATTATCCATATAATAGAATTGGGTAAGGAATCAAATTATCCTCAATTATCATTTCCCAAATGTGACCTCAGTTGCAGTTTCACCTCCTGGTTTACAAATCCTTTTATAATATTCACTTCTGCAAGTTTATTTTTGTTCAGTGCATCCCTCTATTGTTACATGCCACAGCTTCAACCAAGGTCATTACCTTTATCTTGGGCATATACTGCTTTTGATGCAATGTCTTAACTAGCATTTCACACTCTGTAGAAATTAATACAATATCCAACTGGCACCTAGAAGGCAGCTTTTACAGATGTAAAAGTGTTGCTATTTAACACTTGTATTAGTCCACTGCTTCATATTGTACTCCATAAATTATCTCTTCTGTGACCATAAAGCATATTCTGCTGCAACCATTAGGACACAGCCTTTTATCAGCATTCCTTCAGGGAGGTATGTTGATGGCTGCTGTTCAGAAAAGGCTTGAAATGAGGACTAAAAATTCTCAATTCTAAGGGTTATTTCTTTTTTCATCTGGGTTAAAAGTTATTTCTACAATCAGATGTCTGTAACAGTTGCATAAATACACACATTTTATAATGCTGTCATCAGTGAAGTACCACTTAATGGGCATTATGGAGTCTCCATCTTTCCTCACTGTCGGTGGGGAAGCATTTGCCTGAAATAATTTTTTTGGTCCCTTTGTATAACTCCTTGTGCAGGGTGAGCATAAGCTACTATTCAAGCAGGGGACATCATACTGAGATTCCTTTGGAAAAACATCAATGTATTACTTGCAGCACTTTTATCCAGTTACAGTATTTTGAAATGGCTGTATTCAGTCAGAATGTATCAGTATTGCTATAAAGCATGACCACTGAAAATACAATCCATTTACTTACTCCATGTCTTACTGCTGTGGGCTGGTCAAAAGGTAAATTAATTTGCTAAAAAAAGCTGTATTCGGAGCTTTATAATTTAGGTTTTAATGTCCAGGAAAGCAAAAGTGCTCCTTTTAAAATAAGAAATGCTTCCTAGCAAATGATATTCCAATACTGAGCAAAACTTGGCACAATGAACCCTTAGTAAGGGCTTTAGCAGGAGTAAGATATCATATTGGATACCAATAAGGAGCTTCCCATTCACCTTAAAAGGCACAGGAGTCCATTGAAAGACCTCCTGTCCTTTTCCTCCTCCATGTGTCAGCACTTTTCTTAGCAGCATCACAGAGACAGATTTTTTCAGTGTGTTTTCAATGTCCATTTGATATCATTTAAGTCACGTGAAATCCTTTAATTTTCACAGTGGTTATAGAATCTGTTGCTGTATTTGATGTCTTGCAGGAACAGCACTTCCCTCTGGTGCTTCAGGAGGATTGTCACAGATCTCAGCAGTGTGCTGTTTGAATACGTTGTGGTGGCATGAGTGTAAGGCAGCAAATTATATGGTCCCTTGCCTCCACTCTGCCATGCCAGGTGTGTGCACAGGGAGATAGCTCGCGTGGTAGTCTATTGCAATAGCAATAGCAGGGCTATTGCAATATGTGCTGTTCCGTGATGTTGGAGTTCAGTTCCTCACTCGGAGTTAGGTAAATACAATACCAAACGAGAAGTAAGTAGTTTGCAGTCTCACTGTAAGCAAGCCTCAACAGAGGAAACTTTCAGTGCTCCAGACCTCACTGCCTCCAAATTGTTCCCAGTGCTGGAGGACTCAACAGCAGTATTGAAAGTTCCCATTTCTTTGTCTTTTCCTGATTACAAGACCTCTGACATACTCTTCTCACACCTCTTGATTTTGGCTCTGGTGCTGACGACATGCAGCCTGAAAAAGCTCAGCTTGACCTGGTTAAGTGCAAGTGTGTCCAGGGATTCCTTGATGGCATCATCTCCTACGCTCCTGAAATCCTATTTCCCGGTGTACTGTGCAGTGAGTTTATCTTGGGTTCTATGAATTGTCCCAGTGCACCACTATTCTGCTAACAAGCCTAGCAGTCTTCTTGTATACACAACAGCAGGAATCATATTTGGTACACCTGGCTGATAAGCAATCTATAAAAATTCAATTGCTCACATTAGCCTGCAGTTCATGTACCAGCTCAGTCCTTTAGGATTCAGTTCCTGCTTGGATTTTTGGCTTCTCTTCTTCAGCTATATGTCTAGCAATGCAAAGTTGCAATGTCTCTCAACCATTATTTAGATAGATGATATACAATATCAGAATATTAACATGGAGGAGAAAATGAAGGTTTCCAAAAACTTGGATGATAATCCCTGTGGAAAGTACATCACAGTGAAGAACCACAATTTCATACTGAATATTGATACATACATTGAATATTCAAAATAAATATTAAATGGAATAATTTTGTTTCAATTTTACAAACTGATCCATTTCTTTCTTGAAAAACAAAGGCAAAAGGCTTTTCTTCACTATTAAGTACGCTTTCTAGAATAAGACTTTTATTTCATACTCTCTACATATTGTGTTATAAAATTTATGTTCCATGTCTATAATATAATTTTGTAAGGTCTGTAGAGGAAGCTATGTCTTATATTTTTCTTTTGGATTCTCATTTTTACTTGGTTTTTCTGTAGAATTGTTAGACTCTTGATTTTGTATATGTTTATATCATCAAAATTATGAAAGGTAAATTTGCTTATAGATGTTTATGTATGATCTACTTTTTATTTACATTTCTTGATTTTCATTTGCCAGATGGAACATGTTTTTTTAAATTTCAGTTAGCTCATACCAGAAAGGAAATTCATGTTCCACATCAAGAGGGATTTTTTTGAGAAAATGATTTACCAACCAGAGACTCAGTGACAAAAACCCATTATTTTGTACAAGTAGTTTAGAATGACTGTGCACTTCCACAGTGTGTCTGTGTATGTGTGTGTTTGTGTGGGTGTGATTACATCCTCAATCAGCTGCCAAGGTATGATGGAATCATGCAAAAATTAGAAGAAAATTCCTGTTTGTTATATTCCACAGCAGGAGTTCAGCAGGAGATCTCTGGCTAGAAAATCAGAAGATAAAGTAGAAAGAGACATGAAAAGTAGATTCTGAGGCAAATTTATTATGACATTTTCTCTCTCATGGTTAGGTAGGTCAGGTAGACTGGCAACCGTATGATTTTGTTTATGCATTTCTGTATCACTTAAGGGGAAAAAAACTTTGGCTAAGAATAGTCTTGTGCTTTATGATTTCAGAGAAACCTTCTATATTGCCACTTAACTGTTTTATGCTGGGTTCTTACCTTTCCACGGAATTTGTACTTTAAATGCAGCTGTTTACGCTATGAGAGCTGCTCCAATGAGGACTCCTATCTTGAAAGCAGTAATTAAGATAGACAGGAAATCACTAAGCCTCTTTAACCTAGCAAACAGTCAGACAGGAAAGATTTCACAGACAACTATAAAAGATTGAGTTGCATAAAGTGAGTAAGGGCATCAGTTGAAGTTGAGAGGACATGCTCAAGACAAAGGCATTGTTCTTCACAAAGTGTCTGGTTGAGCTGCAGGAGGCCCTGGTACTTGTTGCTGTAGACTTCAAAAAGTTGGTGCTAGATTAAGAGGAAAATAATCATACTTGCAAAAGAGAATTCTCTGAAGAGTTTTCAATACAAAAATCTTTCCATTTGAAGATACCATGTCTGAATCAGGACATCCCTCAGACTCAAGTAGCTGACCATCAAGAAACATTCATCAGGTTCGCCCTTTTCATAAAGGCCCTTTTCTTTCTTTGCTGTTCGTGTTTAGACATTGTCATAATCAAGATTTTGAAGTAGTACCTGTGTGGTCTTGTGTATTTTTGTTTTTAAAAATTATAAACTGACAACTAAAGTATTTTTGAAAACAGAGGGAAACCTGACAGTCTCTGAATCATTTTCTTCTAGGAGCAGAACTTGTGAATGAATAAGAGAGGTTGTAAGTGAAGATATACAGCCTGAGAATCTTGAAAAACAGGGCACAAATATGGCTTTTACATAAAAAACAGAGCTGGATGCAGTGTTCCAGGTGGGGTCTCACCAGAGCAGAGCAGAGGGGCAGAATCCCCTCCCTGGCCCTGCTGCCCACGCTGCTTTGGATGCAGCCCAGGACAGGTTTGGCTTTCTGGGCTGTGAGTGCACATGGCTGGGTCATGTCCAGCCTCTCACCCACCAGCACCCCCAATTCCTTCTCCCCAGGGCTGCTCTTGATCTGTTCATCCCCCAGCCTGGATTGATACCGGGGGTTGCACTGACCCAGGTGCAGCACCTTGCACTTGGTGTTGTTAAATCTCCTCAGGTTCCCATGGCCTCACTTCTTGAGCTTGTCCAGGTCCCTCTGGATGGCATCCCATCCTTCAGGTGTGTCAGCTGCACCACTCTGCTTGGTGTCATTTGAAAGTGTTCTGAGGGTGTACTTGATCCCTTTGTCCATGTAATTGATGAATGTATTATATAACGCCAGTCCAAATGGATTCCTGAGAAACACCACTTGTCACTGATGCCCATTGGGACTCTGAGCCATTGATCACTACCCTCTGCATGCCACCTCCAGCCATTTTGTAATTCATCTAACAGTTCATTCATCAAATCCATCTGCCTTCAATTTAGAGATAGAGATGTTGTGGAGGACTGTGTCAAAGTCTTTACAGAAGTCCAGAAAAATGACATCTGTAGCCTGTTCCTTGACCACTGATGGAGTCATTCCATCACAGAAGGCCACTGGGTTGCTTAGGCAGGAATTGCCCTTGGTGAAGCTGTGCTGGCTGTCCTGAATCACCTCCCTGTCACCCATGTGCCTTAGCACAGCTTCTAGGAGGATCTGTTCCATGGTCTTCCCAGGCACTGAGGTAAGGCTGATGCATTGATAGTGTCCAAGGTCCTCCTTTCTACCCTTTTAAAAGATAGGTAAAATGTTTCCCCTTTTCCAGTTCTCTAGACCTTTTCCTGACTGCCAAGACTTTTCAAATACCATGGAGTTGGCTTGGCAACTACATCAGCCAATTTTCTCAAAACTCTGGGATGTATTTCATTGGGTCTCATATATGGTCTCATACACATTCAGGTTCCTCAAGTGGCCATGAGCCAGACCTTTACTTAGAGTGGGAGGGACTTTGCTCCTCCAGTCCCCATCCTGCTGTCCATCCACTTGAGAGGTGTGGTAGGAGAGGCTGCTGTTGAAGACTGAGTCAAAAAAGTTGTTGAATACCTCACCATACTCCTTATCTCTGGTTACCAGTTTTCCAACATTGCTTATCAGGCAGGTTCACCTTCCTTGACCTTCCTTTTCTGGTTAACATACCTGTAGAAACCCTTCTGGGTTTTTTTGTGTCCCGTCCTGGGCTCAGTCCCAGCTGTGCCTTGGTCTTCCTTACCCAATCCCTACACAACTGAACTTCATCTCTATATTCTTCACAGGTCACTGGTCCTACCTTCAACTGTATTTGATTCATTCACTGTAGTTTGACCAGCAGTTCCCCACTCAGCCATGCTGGTCTCCTGCCTTCCTTGAATAATTTCTTGCTCCTGGGGATTGCCAGCTNCCCTTTTCCAGTTCTCTAGACCTTTTCCTGACTGCCAAGACTTTTCAAATACCATGGAGTTGGCTTGGCAACTACATCAGCCAATTTTCTCAAAACTCTGGGATGTATTTCATTGGGTCTCATATATGGTCTCATACACATTCAGGTTCCTCAAGTGGCCATGAGCCAGACCTTTACTTAGAGTGGGAGGGACTTTGCTCCTCCAGTCCCCATCCTGCTGTCCATCCACTTGAGAGGTGTGGTAGGAGAGGCTGCTGTTGAAGACTGAGTCAAAAAAGTTGTTGAATACCTCACCATACTCCTTATCTCTGGTTACCAGTTTTCCAACATTGCTTATCAGGCAGGTTCACCTTCCTTGACCTTCCTTTTCTGGTTAACATACCTGTAGAAACCCTTCTGGGTTTTTTTGTGTCCCGTCCTGGGCTCAGTCCCAGCTGTGCCTTGGTCTTCCTTACCCAATCCCTACACAACTGAACTTCATCTCTATATTCTTCACAGGTCACTGGTCCTACCTTCAACTGTATTTGATTCATTCACTGTAGTTTGACCAGCAGTTCCCCACTCAGCCATGCTGGTCTCCTGCCTTCCTTGAATAATTTCTTGCTCCTGGGGATTGCCAGCTCTTGTGCTCTGTGGAAGGTTTTCTTAAAGATCTGCCAGCTCTGATTTCTTCCCTTGTCCCTCAGGGCAGTCTCCCAGGGTATCCCACTGACCCATCTCCTTGAACAGCTGAAAGTCTGCTTTCCTAAAGTTTAGGAGCCTAACTTTACTCCTTACCTCACCTGTATCCCTCAGGACTGCAAACCCCACCAGTGCATGGTCACTGCAGCTCAGGCTACCTCCAGTTTCCATGTCCCTGATTTGTTCCCTTACCTTGGTGACCATCAGTCACCAAGTATCACATCCCCTTTAGCAGGGCTATTACGTGGCTCAAGTAGTTTTCCTTCGTGCATTCCAGAGGTCTCCTGGGTTACCTACAGCTTGCTGTGCCACTTTCCCAGCAGATGTCAGGGTGGTTGAAGTGCTCCAGCAGGACAAGCATAATGCTTCCTGTAGCCTGAGCAAGAAGGCTTTGTCCATAGGCTCCCCTTGATCAGAGACATGAGTTTGCCTCTGCAGTACCTTGCACACAGACTGAAAAGGTAATGATAACAGGAAAAGCTGTGCTTTTCCTTTATTTTAAGGCTATTTTAACCGGCTTTTTCATTCACTCTAATTTCATTGTGGAGCCTGTGTATCATATTAACTATGCATAAAGAAGAACATAGGAACAGGAGGAAAATTTGTGAAGAAAGCACATCAGCCAAGAGTAAGACTCAAGCAAGACTCCGTGGGTCCCTTTCTGCATTTTTTTTTTGTGAACAGCTCCTTTTCAGGGGGAACTCAAGCAAGATAAATTAATAATAAGGAGAGAAGGAAACACATCATGTAAGGCTTTGAAACTGATGCTTTTGATGTGTTGATGAAAAGAGGTTTGAAAACATAGTGATGGACAGATTTTATATGATAAAGTATATTCAAACACACTGTGAAAAATCAAGTTCCTAATTCTTCAAAAATTAAAAGGTACCTGCTCATTTCTTCCTAGGATATTTTTGTTTCAGTTTTGGCTTTTGATTTTGATGTGGAGTTTTTGTGAATTTTTCTCCTCTAACAATACACCATGATGGATTTTTAGCTCAGAAATTTCGAATTCTGAATAGGGGAGGGGCTATGTGTTGCTTTAAGTAGTTGTTGAAGTAGGTAGTTGCTTTTTGTACATCATTTTACAGTCTTCAGCTGAAAACAATATTTTTAGTATCTCATTTTCCTGAGCTCTAAAATCTTATTTAATACCTAGCAGACAAAAAGAAGACAGAAGAAAATGTTCATCTGAGTTATAATACTAAGAGAAAGTATGAAATATAGAAGATTTAAAACAAAGAAGCCTATCAATAAATTTTGTTATTGTTTTACCATTTGGATAGACTTTTCCCCCTGCCAACATTCTGTAGAAACTCTGGTTTCTTGCTGCTTTTTATTGGCTTTGTCATCCACTGTAATTTGATTGGGGAGCCTCTATATCATATCTTCTCTTGATACTCATATAATTTTGTTAGAGTCTTTCTGTTATGAAACAAAGAATTATTTCTTTTTTCCCCTACAATTTCCGTATAAAATCACTATTTTCTCCTCTTACATTGTGCCCAAAGTGTTCAATTGTGTTCACATCCTACTTGCAGTATGTGAGGCTATTGGAAGTAGTCTTGACTGGCTATTGGAAGTAGTCTTGACTAGAATGTTCTAATGTAGTTTATGTTCTAGACTTGATTAAGCTTCAAAAGTGTTTTTTATGGCAGGCTGGGTTGGCTATGCACATTCAACATCAGATATGCAGCACCACATACTTAGAAGTCATAGCACATAAAGTCATTAAATAATGCATTATAAAGAAGGGAAATGATCCTTACCTGCACTGTGCTGATCTTTTAATCTTCTTTCTTCTTTTACTTTTCTCTGTACACAGGTTCAAATGCTATTGTCTGTACTGCTGTTTTATTTGCCACCATTAAGCTGATTTTTAATTTATTTGACACCAGTGTCAAACTCTTGCTTCTCAAATAAGCCAGAAGAATTACTTTCAAGCTGTGGAGGAAATTACTCATCATAGCTTTGATTATTTGGTAAAAGACACGGATGTGAAGGAACTCAATATGGTTCAAGATGAATGAATGAAGAGTTCCTTTCACATTTCTATGTTATAAAATTGCAGACAAATTATTAGTATTCATAATTAATAACAATTTAGAGACATTTTTAAATCATCAGCCTGATACAGTCACTGCATGCAAATCTTCTCTTGTCCATGCCCATCTGAGTGGACAAGGAAGATAGCGATGCCAAACATTTTGGAAGTTCCTAAGGAAGGTGATTTAGGTCTCTCTTGCTTAGCTGCATGATTATTTCAGAACCACAAGTTAGCTGATGGCTGCTGGAGGCACGTATCTCACTGATATGCACATTCCTAAAAACCCCCTTTGGAATTTGGTGTATAAACAAAGAAGCATACAGTAGTCATCCTGCAGAATCCTGATAAAACATCATTCTTGGGACTGTATCTCTGTGCTAAAGTGTTCTCCTACGCTGTTATAACAATTCACAAGTTTTACCTGTCTGCCTACCAGTGTGATATCTTGTTATGACTGAAGACTCAAAGTGAAACTGATGCAAAATAGCTTTTAGAGTTTGGGAATTTCTTGGTCTTCTTGGAAGAATGAAGGAGAGTTTGGAAATTTCTTGGTCTCCTTGGAAAAATGGAAGAACTAAGTGCCTGGGAGCCTGTGTACAGCAGCAGTCTCTGTCACTTCTGCACTTTTGGCTGCCTGTCCTCAGGGCCAGTCCTGGTTCTGTGTCCTTACATCAGGCTCCTGGGAAAGAGCTGTGTGAGAAAGAGCTGGGAGATGTCTCAGTAGAGCTTCCTGCCCTTGGCTCAGAAACCAGGGTGAAGCTCAGGACTGCATGACAGCCATGACCCTGACCCTTCCTGGCTTCACGCCCTCCTGGTCCAGGCTGGCAGATCTGACACCTCAGCTTGGCCTCGGACCTGCCTCAAGCCTGTACCTTGCCCACTGGCCTCTCAGGCTCTCAGCTGATCCGGATTTCTGTCACTAGCCCTGCCCTGCTCTCCCAGTGGCCAGGGAGGCCACTGTCTGTCCTGCTCTCAACCCCCCCGTCTATGGGGCATCCCTGCCCTTTCAGAGTAGCTACCCTTTGCTGCTCCCTTGATTTTAAAGGAGAATTGCATGCACATATCGAGTACTAACTTTATTACAGTTATTTAAAACCTTACTCTATGCAACCATCTGTCAGAAAAGACATGCTTGTCAAAGGCCAAATCTACTCTCAGGAACTGCCAATAAAAAATAAAATATTAAAGGAAGAAGCCAAACTCTCTGCTTCATTAATGCCAATGTTCTTGACTTCTTGAAATATTATAACAGAAACCTCTGAACAAAAATGACTGAAAGATGGCACGTTACAATAACAGAATACTCCAGTGAGTTTATAATTAGTTTTATAATCAGTGTAATTGTAAAAAATTTATAGTTTTTACTTTTCTCTAGAATTGTTCCTATTTTTTTGGGTTTTTTCCCTTCAACTTGAAAAAGGAGAGAAAAAATAAAAGGAAGAAAATTAAGAAATGAAATGGTAGAAATTCTAGAAAGAGAGTTATCTAGTATAGAGATAGTGCAGAAATCTTCAAAGAGACTTGCTGGTATCTGTTTCCATGGGTATTTTGATTAAGCAAAAAGGAGTTGTTGGAATCCAAATCTTTCATTTCAGCACTGGTAGAACTGAATGCAAAAAAAATTTATTGTTCTAGGCATATCATGTAAAAAGGAATGCAATTTTAAAACAATGGAGATTTGTATTTTTGTGTGAGTCCTTTCTGCTTCTTCCTCTATCCCTAGAACTCTTCCCAGGGAAGAGTTTGTCTCAGTATGAAAGCAAAGATGCTGCTGCTTTCAGTGCCCTGACACAAAAACATGTATTTTGGTTTAGGAACAGTATTCCACAATTTAGTGTTCCCACTGAATTACTCCAAACCATGCACAGTTCTATCACTCCCCACTCCCCACCTCCCCCTGCAGTGGGATAGAGAGGAGAGTTGGAGGCACAAAAGGTAAAGAACATGGGTTGAGATAAGTACAATTTACTGGAAACAGCAATGAAATGAGACCACGAACAGTAACAACAACAATACTAATGGCAGAGTTTACAAAAAAAAGGTGAACAATTCACATGTGTTTGCTTTCTATGGAACAGCTGGCAATGGGAATACCCGATTGCTCCCTCTGCCACACTACATGACCCAGAAGGGATCTCTTTCCCCGTTCCCAAAAAGTGATGTGAGATTGTGTAGAATAATCCCTGGTCCTCCTGGCTACTGCAAAAATTAGCCTTGTCCTAGATGGAACCAAGGCAGTGTGGGATGAGGAAAAGGGGCATAGAAGTTCCTGGAGGGATTTTGTCATCTGTGACCATGAAAATCTATCAAAGTATTTTGCATCCATCTGATCCCATGTGAAGCAAGAAAGACATCTGCTGAAGAATTAGTGTCCAGATGGCTGCTCCAAGAGCTAACAAAATGGCTTAATCAAATGCTAAAGGTGAAGGATGCTAGAACCAGAACTGGATTTAGTTCATGTGTTGTCATAAGGCTGGCAATGATTAGCTTGTAGAAAGGCCGCTTACATAAAGAACATGAAAATATGGCTTGCTAAAGTTCAGCAATATTTAACTCAAGAACACAGATGAGTGCTTGAGAAAGTCACTTTTGTGGTTCTGTAACTCGATACCAAAATCACATGTAAACACGAACATCATAGACTCATTGCCTACGTTGCAAGGGGCCTTAAAGATCATCTAGTTCCAGCCTCCTGACATGGGCAGGGACACCTACCGCTAGTCCAGGTTGCTCGGAGTCCTGTCCAACCTGACCTTGAACACTCCAGGGATGGGGCATCCACAACTTCTCTGGGCAACCTGTTCCAGTGCCTCACCATGCTCACAGTAAAGAATTTCTTTTTAACGTGTAATCTAAACCTACTAAGTTTAGTGTCATTCTCCCATCTCCTATCACCACATGCTCTTGCAAACAGCTAGATAGCCATTCCAAGCTTCTTGTAACTAATTGCTTTCCATCTTTCCTGTAAGTCCCTTCAGATACTGGAAGGTTGCAATTAGATCGCCCTGAAGCCTCCTCTTTCCAGGCTCAATATCCTCAATTCTGCCAGCCTTTCCTCATGGGAGAGGTGCTCCATCCCTCTGATCAACTTGGTGGCTTCCTCTGGACTCACTCCAACTGGCCCATGTCCTTCCTGTGCTAGGGATCCTGTGCTGGATGCAATATTCCCAGTGGACTCTCTCTTGACCTGCTGGTTGTGCTGCTTTTGATGCAGCCTAGGATGCAGTTGGCTTACTCTTTATCTGTCTTGGATATCATGCCACTTAAACTCTCTTGGACAGAATCAGATAACTAAAATTTCCCTACCTTCTGCCAGGGCCTGTCACAAATCTGTGGATCAATAGTAGACTAAAGTAACCTGTGACCAGTCCCATGCCTTTCTTCTAATGCATTTTAATATTTATGGAAGAAATGTCAATAAATTCTATGAAATTCTTACATGTCAGAGAAGAGATCTTCAGAAAAGGTAACTTTGATCTTACAAGAACACTGAGTGGGTTATAAAAGGGAGTAGGTCCAAAATTATTTTCTGCACGTACGCAAAAAAAAGACATACAAACATTCCTCAGTATTTAACTAGAGAGTGGGGAATACAGAGGATGGAAACATTTCTTCTGAAGAACATGGTAGGGGAAGCAACAGACTCTCTTGGGTTTAGGGGAATGATTTGTACCACAGCCTTGCTCAAGTGGTTTGCTGAAAGCAAGAGAGTGCTTTTTAGTATCTCTCCTCTGCTTCCTAAATATAGCATTTGTTGGCAAGAAATTTTGGGAGCTGCAATTATTATTGCAACTACGTTCAACAAAAGAGTTCCACCGATATTTCCAGGATGTCAGTGGAGAGACACTATTTGCCATGGCCAAGTAATGATCGGGAAGATAATGGTGACTGATGGCTCTTCATCTTAATAGGCAATGTTTCAGCACTGAATATAGTGTCCTGGGATGTCATCATAAGTGCGTCAGGCAGATAAAGGAGGTGGAGAAGAAACAGGAGCATTTTCACAATCTGAAATGGTACATCCACAGCCATTGATTCAGGGTCAGAGACAAGAATATCTTTGTCAACAAGACACTTCCCTCACAACTGTTTATCCAGATGAAGCAAGGGATTCACTGTCATTCTCTTTCTCTTCTCATAATCAGAAGTGGAAGTAAAAGTTCCGTTTTCGGTGGTAGTTGCTTCTTTTGTTTTTTGAGGGTTTTTTTTGTTTTTTAAGCAGCAGAAGGAAAATGTTGAGAATCAGTAACAGGCTTTTGTGCATGGAAATGGGCAGAAATTCGCACCCTCAGGACTTAAGTCATTCACTCTTCAGCTTCCCTTCAATGAACAGAATAAGGCTGGGACATAACCATAACAAAGTCATTAATTATTAACAGCAACAGCTAACAAAACACTCATGATACTGGGAAGTAAATAAAATTGTTTTATTTCCCTTTATGTGTTAATAAAATGTTACTTCACCATGTTTTCCTTTGGCTGGCTTTCTTCTTTAGCGCTGACTCATTAACAGGTGAGCCAAGGATGGATTTGTTCCATCACATACTACTGACTCCTCTTTAATATTTTCTTGAGAACAAAGAGACTGTTTTTTTCTTTTATATCTTGATTTGTACTTGACCTGTTCCATAAAAACAAAGAAGTTTTCAAAAATGTCACTAATTTCTAAGTAGCACTTTGGCAACTTGATGTCTTGCTTAAAGAGAGCTGTTGCAGAGACAAATTTTCATTTTTTTGGTCTGGATTTTTTATTTTTTGTTTGGTTGTATATTCTTTAATTTGGGGAGCAAATGTCACTTCCCTTCTTCCACCTGCTTACAGATTCCATCACAGGTCATTATGAACTATTATTCATTAGAAGGTGATAGAACTGTTTTGAAATAGAAGGTAAATCAATCTATAAAAATAATTGCTTAATTTTATTTTGTTAGAGTTAAGAATTTTCCATTTTCTGTTAACATAATCCTTTTCTGGTTCTGTAGGATACCAGTAGGACTTGTATGTCCAGTTTAATTATACTCAGCATGACAGAACTGAGCTGATATGGGGTGAGAAATGTATCCTAATCATCATGCCACTTAAACAATTTGATCTTTATAATCAATACTTTACAGAATTCAAAGCTTCTTTGATTCTTTTTCTAACCATTTCTAATGTTTACTCCAACTCGGACACGCAATGAGAATAGCTATAAAAAGGGATGTGCAAAACAATTGGCTCAATCTGAAGCATGCCTGTTGCACGTGTTTGGTTAAGATTTCCCTGTTGCAGCGGGATAGGTACATTTTATTCTGGTCACAGACTACACCTGAAAGGGGGCAGGTACCATTAAGTGCTGTGTAGGAGCCTGAGAATTGTTTGGTAATTGCAGTCGTAGGTGGGCAAAGAGCAGAGTTGCTCAGAATGTTCCCAGTTAATTGGAGGCATTGGCCTGATGCACTTTAAGATTATGTTAAATTTTCAGCTCAGGAAGAGTATTCACCTTCAGTAACCTCAGATGATGAGATTAAAACTGAAGAGCACAATTTGTGCTTCAGACTCCCATCTGACTTTTCAAGACTGACTGAAGAAGAATAAATCTAAATGTTTCTTGCCAAAATACGTAAATAACACTGAAAGTCAGTGTAATGTATTTATGGATTTCTTATTTGTTCATATAAATTTAGTTTAAATAGAGAGGACAGTATGTTAGGGATTTCTGACTCACAAGTAACAGCTGTTTTAAATGAAAATATCCCATGCAAAGCAATTAGTTGGATGTTTCTTCATCATCATCATCATCATCATCATCATCATCATCATCATCATCATCATCATCATCATCATCATCATTTCTGAAATCCCATTCTTCTCCTAAGGTTTCTGATATTCCATACTCTTAAGTAGGCTTGTTATAAGAAGAGCATGATGGTGGGCTTTCATAACATCTTATCCTAAAAATACTCAAATCTATTTTTTGATGTATTTTAACCATCTGCTATACAGGGTTGGGTTTGAGGTTGTTTTTGTTTGATTTTTTATTTGTTTATTTTTTGGGTGGTTTTGTTTTGGTTTTAGGTGTTTTATTTTAGTTGTATTTACTGGGTAAATTTCCAAACCCTCAGGAAATGTTAGGTTATGTGGGTTTCAGTTCCTGAAAGTGTTCACATGTGATCAGTTTCAGAAGCACGTGGTTGGCAGCAGCCCACTGGTTTCCAATTCAATTACATCAGCCATGTTGCACTGCTTGAAGCAGAAAAAGACTTAACACTGCATTTTCTTACTTTGTGACCATCCTCTCAGATGATGAAAAGACTGCAAGATCTGTACTAATTTCATTTTCTGGAAAAATTTTAAAAATTGCAGTAACTATCCTGTCAAAAGATGTGATTTTTGCATTGATTGGGCTGTGGAAATTGAATATATAAATGCACAGTATCCAATCCCTCCAATAAGTGTAAGCACTGTGATGTGTCCAGTAATCTGCACAGATTCAATAATCACTGTAGCTGAGATTCTCCAAAAAATCAGGCAGCAGCATGTGTTTAATGAATGAGCAAGACACTGGGAAATTGTCCAGATCCTTTAATTTAAATGTCTGTATTTACCCCGAATTTTGAAATGGAGGTAGGGAACTGACAAACTAGCCATGAATACAAAGAAGTGGGGTTTTTTGTACAGTATTTTGAGTGTAGTATGTTCTACTTACTACCTGAGTATACTGTAGTACCAGTGACACTGTGGTATTCGTTGTTAGAAATAATGAATAATTATCTGGCTGATACATTAATTTCTGTTATATGTACTGTTATCCAAAAAAGAATCTTGCTTGGAAGCTTTGAATGTACATACAAATAAAATAAATTTATTTATATATTTACATACAGTTACATACAAAGACATACATATACAGAGAGAAATAAACGCATAATTTTAAAATGCAGTATAATTAGAACTGCAAAATCACATTGATGTAAAGAAATTACTGTTACTGCATTTGAGTTGTCTAACCACTACAATACATGAATGTGAAAAATAAGTCTGTTCTGAAAAATAACGAAATCTGTGGAACACAGAATACGATTCTGCTTGGTGACATGTTATGTTCACCTAAAACTGTAATGCAGATAATTATGGAAAAATTCTAGCTACAGTAAAACAAATGCTCCTTATTTTGCCCTGCAGATTTCACTGCAGCCTAACAAAAAAAGGCAGATTTTATACTGTTTTTTTTCCAAAGTATTTCTTTATCATCTGTTAAAATAGTGGTAATCTCTGACTTAATGCACTTTTGATACATTCTGTTAGAGGCAGAATGACCTTTACCACATCATTCAAGTCAAAGATGTTATTTTAACTTTGTTCCTGCACTCTTTGTCCCTCAAAGGGCTACAGATACAGTAGTTTTCGTTTCCCATTTCTATTCCATTTTCTGATTGCCTTTTATCACATGTCCTCCTGTTCAGTACATTAAGTTGATCTTTCTGGGAGCTGGATCTTGAAACTCTACCTTGTTTGAAGCAATTTAGTCTGTCCAGCAGACAGACTTTCCTTTTCTTATTACGCAGAAAGTTGGTTGTATTTAATAGCTCCTGACTACTTCTGTTCATATACACTTAAAATCCTTACGGATATAAACAAAGCGGATGAAAAAATTTCATGTAAAAAGTAATTTTTGTGACTAATATAGAAATTTTATGATTAAGCTTAATCCATCACCTGCAGTATTAGAAGTGATGTGTTATCTACAGAAAACTCACTTTTCTGTATTCTGTCAATGAAAAGAGCTCTGATATGATTGCTGGTTTAACTTGCTCCACTCTAAAGTACTTTGATGTGTAAAAAGGCAATTTAAAGACAGCTATAATGAAAAAAGCACTCTGGTAAATTACAGACCTGATTCATTTTCTTGGCTTTGTTTTTTCCTGGTTTGCAAGGCCAGAATTGTCACAGCAGGACAAAAAGTGGAAGGATCACTGGAAGACCAAATGAATACAGCATTAGCTTAAATTTACTATTTCTTTTTTTTAATAAGATGCAAAAAACAAAGCAAAAAAAACCCCAAACGCCAAACCAAACCTACTGCATTAATGTAGGCAACACCCCTTAAAGACAAGAAATCAGTGAGAGTGCTGACAGTCTTTCTTGTTGTAAAACATGTACCCAATTTCACAATCTGAGTTTTGGGTCAACTCTTTTGACATTAGCAAGTAGTATATGCCATAAATGATCTTTTGAATCACTAACTGTTCTTTTCCCTGTTTCTGTTCTGCATCACTCAAGAAAATGCTGACCAGAGCACTGAATATCAGTTAATGCAGTTTAAGTTTCTAGTGTTGCCTAAATTTTAGGCAATAAATGTAGTATGGTCTTGAGCCACATGTATTGGATTTCACACAGGACTGCTGTATTTACATAGACCATACTTAAAAAAACAGGAAAAAAATGTATCTTGGATAATAATATTTGAAAAATACTGTTAAAAATATCACTGGAGTCCTAGAGTCATATATTTGGCCTTGTATGACTGTGTGGTGAGAAGAGCATTAACTTGGTCTCTCGTGGGCCTGGTGATAAAACATCCCAGTGATGGTTAAAAGCTGGACAGCAAAGACACCAGTGTCCCATTTGCTGCCCAAAAGATCCAGCACAGGCATCATAAGGGGCCTGAAGCAGAAAAATTGGATGGACAAATGATCCAGCCAGCCCTGGTGCTCAGAGGGGTAAGTTAGAAACAAGGCATGACATCAGCATGTGTCACCCTGGCATTGCCTGTTCTGAGGTCAGGCACCAGCTAGCAGACTTCTTTTGTGAACAGCATTCTGCAAGGCTTCCAAGTACATGGCACTCCTGTGTCCCTTGCAGAGCCACGGACAGCTCCTGTGGGAGATTCCACTTGTCACAGACCTGGCGCTGACAGAAGCCATGAAATGTGTTCTCTCCATTTTTGAATCCCATGTTACAAAGTGCTTGACCAAAACCAGACAGCCTTGCCCTTCCAAACACCAGGCAAGTGGGACGTCTTTTCACTCCCACATTGCATGTATACATGATAGACCTTTTATGAGATATCACATGCTTCAGTTTTATACTCAGTCTATTCAGTCAAATAAAAATTTTCTGAAAGCAGAGTCTGAAGAATCAGATCTTGATTTGCTGTATTGACTTGAAAGGAGGCATTTGTGAGATAAGGTTTGAAGGAAGTACTCCAGTGTGGAAATCTGCACCTATATGCCAAGAAACTGTGAGCCAGAGCAGAGTGCTCGTGATTTGTTGCACAAGGACTTCTGTCTGTTTTCACATTCTTAGATTTATGATTAGTCAGAATGTTATTACTGTAGAATGTTTCTGGTTAATTTACACAACTATTTAAAGATGGAACAAAAAAAGTTATATACTGGAAAAATCAAAGCATATTAACATGCTACAAATCCTGATGATACTATGGTGGCCTGGTGTCTAAAAACAGCCTCTTGAGGAAAGGTGGACAGTGATATGCCCTTAAGTGTTTTCTATATCTCGTTTTATCTACCTCACAAATATATTTTTAAAGCATCTCTTAGTTACTTTAATTAGTACATTTTTATTTTCATTTCTGCTGGGCACTTAAATTTGTTTTCTGTAACTTTCACATTCACCAGCATACTGCTGTAGTACATTATTCCTATGAGTTTTCACAATACTGGAATTTCTATGAAACTACCAGCCACTTCAATGTTTTCGAGAGGCAGTGGAGAAATAGTTCTGGTATAGCCATTTAGCACATCATTATGTCACATAGTGCAGTGGAAGATTATCAAAATTATCAAAAAAAAAAGTGGAAGTTATCAAAAATATGTGATTTTTAGCAATACATTTCTATATTTTTCTGAATCATAGTATTTTTCTTCGTGAATATCTTCCCAAATATAACTTGGCAATTAAAAAAAAAAAAATCTCCCTTAGGCTTACTCTTTTTCAGGGTGAGATATTTTCAATTGGATTTTTATTTTACTGCTGCAGCACCAGGGGACACACAAGGTTGTCATTATTGGCTAGATGGGCACTGAAGATCTGCTGAAAATGGAACAGACAGAGAAGTTTCGCACTGTGAACTCCTAACGAGGTGTAAACTAAGACATGGTATAAACTCTCCTTCACAGGTTTCTTTGGGTTTTGATAAGCGGGGAAGCAATTCTGATGACTGTAGCCTGTCTCAAGGATAGCTTTCTGTACTGAATTTCCAGACAGACAGAGCAACATCGAAACAACGTTCAAAAAAAAAAAAGGCATTGGTAATCTCATTGAGAAGCTTCCTATTTCTTATTCTTGAGGTAAATGCCTGGACACCATGTTTCTGGAAATTCCTTTAACAGAAAAGTTAGACCAACTTGTGTTGAACCATGTCCAGCAAAACCTGCATAAAAAGACTGCAGTGCAAAAGAAGGCAGCCCTGACTATCGTGCTGAAGCCATCTCTCCTTGACAGAGCAGGACTGCACTCAGATGCTGGGGCCAGCTTTTCCCTGTTATGAAAGAGTTATCTCTTTTTTTCATAGCATGAGGGATCACACAAAACATTCATAGTTTAACATTCGTATCCTGACAGCAGATCAACAGGACAGGAGGGAAAGCTTTCAATCTGCACAGTTTATGCTACTCTCACACTGAGGCTACAGGAAGTTCAGTGTGTTTAGTTGTAGAGGCTGTGTTATAAATCCTTGTTTTCAGCTGTTAAAGTGAGCTGTGAAGAGCTCAGGCCATTTGTGGTGAAGTTTATTGCCTTTGTAGTGCAGTGGTAGTAAGGATCTCATCAGAACTTCAGGTCGTATAAAGGCTTCACTGAAATACTGATTGATGCAGTACTTCTGGGAAATGTACGTCAGACGCGCATGTCTTTTGCAGACTTTTGAGTGCTGATGAGGTCAGGGAACTGGTGTGGGATGCACAGACCTATACAAAAGCGAGCAAAGAAGGCAAGGCTGGCGAGCACAGAATAACCTACCACTAGTAACATGAGGCCACAACATGACCACATATAATGCCTTGGTAAAAGATGCTGACTCATTGAAGACTTAAAGGTAGTTAGCAACATTTTTTTCTTTGGTTTTTTTTGCTTGTTTGTTTGCTTGTTTGTTTTGTTTTTGTTTTGGGGGTGGAGTTTTTTGATACTTTATAAAATGGTAGGTAAAAAAATGTATCTTTTTACTGGCCCAGAATATTTGTGCAGATGGTTTGGTGTTACTGCCTCATGAGGGTGAGGTTGGAAGTGCTGTGCCTTGCTGACAAGAATTCACACTTGCTCAAACTCTTGAACTGAGCTCTTGATTTTACTGTGTGGAACAATAGCAATGCCAGCACCTACTGACTTTTGACACTGTGACAAGGTCTCCAAATCTGCTGGGCTAATATTTATTTTAAAAACCTGAATCATATGAGACTTCTGGATTCATTATGTAGGGAGAACTGTGACAATATTCAGATAATCTTTTGCCAATAGAAATTTAATGAGTTTGGGGTTATTTTGTGGTGATTGAAGATCAGAAGATCATGGTGAAGCTTTGTAAAGTAATAATATATGCCCAAAAACAACACTAAAAAGAAGCTGGCATACTGCATTTAGTCAAATTCCCCGAACCAAATAGGCATGTATATTTAACATTTTGATTTAATTGAAATAATAAATTGCAGACTTACATAGAGCCGCTTCGCTTTTGCTAAAAGATACATAAAGAACTTCAACAAAATCTTTTAAACTATTCTTCTTCCCTGTTTTTTCTGGTAGCTCTTCTCCCTAGGGAGACACCTTTGTGTTTAACTAGAACAGATTAAGAATTCATCTCTAAGCAAATCTTTTCTGTGCATAATGTTTCCAGCCAAAATTTGATTTAATAAAGTGTTTGCCTGATTCCAATTTGTATTCATCTACATAGTTCTTCCTGAAATTATATTAGGAGTATTTTATAAAATGAAATATTTAATGTCCACACAGCAATGAATTAGAGTTTATGTGTGAGATATCAGCAAATTTAGCAAGGGAAGAGCATTTGCTAGATTTAGTGAGATTGTTTTACTCACTGAATGATGAAGTGGTAGCAGTTAATGCAAGTGTATTCTCTCTGTCTATGCCAGCACAAATTATTTGGGCAGAATATACCTGCATTCATCCTTGTTCCAACACTGCAGCAGTGTTACAGGATAGAGAGAGCCCATTTGTTTAGAACCATCTTACGCAGAATGGTTCAAAGTCTCAACTCTGCTGACTAGTACATCTTGAAGTTCAATTTTGATGAAACAGGCTATCACCCACTGAGTAGGGCTTAAGTCTGCTTTACCTCTTACAAAACAATTTCAGTTTGTTCTGAGAAATCAAATTTTTTAGCAAGTTCTATTACAGAAAAAAAGAAAAAGAAGGGTTACTAGACAAGTTCTAGCTTCAAGTGAAGTCTGCAAAGTTCCACTGTAAAAACAATGAGACTCTAACTCCACGAGTATTGTTATTATAATCATGTCATAACTGTCTAGTAGTTAAGTGGGCTTTTCAGGAAAATTATGTTCTTGGGTGCACCATTTATATACTTGAATGACTCCCTCAGAATGAATGCAGTAGTGTTAGTGGTTACATGGCTACACAGTAATTAAACTTCTTACTTCTGGCAAGGCAAACTTTTAATCTTAATTTTAATTGTATAGGCTGTGGGCTCTTTGGACATCTGCATGCAGCATTTATCTGTGCAGCACAGGATCCAGGCACTAGCTAGGGTCTAAGGTGTGCAATCATAGTGTCACTGAAGGCATTGCACTGCACATTTCAGCAGAACGAATTACTTTGAGAGAACTGATGAGGCAAGGTAGTTGTGCTGGTTTTGACTTTGGAGCTGGCTTATACAGCACAGGCTCAAGTTTCTCTGTATATTCCACACTGTGTTCTTGAGACATACTCTAAATAATCCAGAGCCTGAAAACAGAAGTCATACACCTACCATCCAATTCTACCACCTTTCTTCAACAGAAATGTTCAAATTACTCAAGTTTTGATTTAGTAGGTGCCTAGCTGGTTGTCTGCACAAAGACTCTCGTGGCTGCAGTTACAGTCCAGGTCTTTTGAGGCTTTTAAGGCTCCAAGCAAAGCCACATTTTTGTATACCAGCAAGAACCAGTATTATAATAAGAGTGGCAGAGAAAAGGGCAGAATCAACTTGCATATGTGGTATAATTCTTTAATTTTTTTCTTTATTTCTAAAGAAATAATTTTCTTAAATAAATACAATTATGCTACTCTGAAAATGTTGCAGGCTAACACTTCTTATTTCTTTCAGGGAAAGCAAATTCTATCTATTCTTACATGTTGCGCAGTATAATGGCACGCAGCCCACACAGTGGGTAATTTGAATGAACAGCAGGCCTCCAAATTACACTAAAAGGGCTGTTATATTTCAAGCAGGGAACATTTTTATTACAGTCACATTCTTGACATCCTACAAGATGCATACACATTTTGTCTTCTCTATTGATATCAGACCAACAGGCAACTAGCTGGAATAAGCAGGCATCTCAAAATACCCATGAAGAGTTTACAAATACAGTTACCTCTGCTTTTTGATGCTGGGATATTTTGTACTGAGAGAAAACTCTATTTTATTCTCAGGAACTGTACCATGAATTGCATGCAGGAAGCCTCATCACATACAATCAGTGATTCACAATTTCATTCAGAGCAGACAGCTACTAATGGCATTATTCACCCCAGTGAGCAGGGATCTGTGTAATGGGGCTTTCCAAAAGTATTAACACAGCAGTGAAGGGAGGTGGCAGCTCAATATTTTCTATTAGTGTTTGACCTTTTATCATGCTTTGGACCTTGATACAGCCTTAGCTGCTTCCCTCTTTCTCTGGAAAAAGACCGGCCATTTTTCCTGTAGCTGTACAAAGACTCAAACAGACGGTAGACCTACACCCCCATCTTTAATCTATGTTTGCTTTCTCACCTCGTTAGCTCCCTTCTTCCTCGTCCTCGCTGTCTCTTTCCATTTCAAGGCTACAGAAGTTGTAGTTCATTATAATGAACTGCAGTTCATTAGTGATGCTCTCCCAACCATGGAAATTCTTTTCTAAAGACCTGCCACCCAAATAAAGTGAGCTAAAAGACTGGGAATTTCAAAGTGTTCAAATGACAGTGAGCAAGATCTCTATCACCCAAAAAAGAAAGCAAACACACCTTGTGATTCATAAAAATGCACACATTTTGATGCTACTAAACACAAGGCAGTGTAATTGTCTAGGCATTTTGTTAACCTTTCCATGTGGCTTAGGTTGTGCCCTTATTGTCAACTGAATGCAGCATACACATATTCAAGAGAAATATCTATAACTTGCAGGAAGGGCTAATGACCAGAAAGCTCTGCTAAGACTCAGCAAAGTCTATTCTTAGCACTGCTACCAGTAGACTAGATGAGCTTGGACATGAGAATTCAGCTCTCCAGACTTCAACTCTACTCACCAAAGTACAGTGATATCTGTCTGCCCTTGTGTTATGATCTGATATGTAACTGGGAAAGTTTTAATGTCCCTCTTATCGTTCAAGTTTAAAGTTAAGTGAAGAACATGCAAACTCTGACTATAATCTATTCAAACTTGAGCAGTAGTCTAAAAATTGAAGCTCTCTATGTTCAGTTACTTGGCATACTGGTTAGAAGGGCAAATAACTTCTGTCAATGAATAGAATTCACTCCAAATGAATAGAATCTCTGCCAAGAAACTTTGCCTACCCAAAACTGTCCTTTGGGATATTGTTACTGACACCTTGGCTAACATTGTTTCCAAACAGGCTTTGAATTTTGTAATATCCACTAAGCAACCTTCACTTTATATTCTCTAAGACAATTCATAAACAATAAAGAAAAAATTAATAAATATTTTAATTATTTGTTTACTCCATCAAGCTATTTAATATTGCTTGATCAAGCTATTTAATATGATAATTCAGATGAAAGAATTTAAGTTTGTTGTGGTTTTCTGGTCCATTGTGGCAATTCCATGTTTTTGTGTGGCTGACAAGTTTACTCTAGATTTTGTAATACTGAAGTTATGCAGAGCTGTTCAGAAGAGAGACTGTGTTTGCAGGGAGGATAAATGGGTCTGACCTACTGGCTTCTTCAGGGAGTACACAGTGACAGGATGAACATGGCACAATGGCAATTGTTAAGAAGGATAGGTGTCATTGATAACATGACATTTCATATGGCTCTACAGATACTCATAAGTGCACAGATGCCAACAAAGGCCATAAAAATGCTAATACATTTCACAGAGAAATATGCACAAGGACCATGGAGAAAACTAAAAAGTCATCAAAAATTAAAGGGCAGATAGAAATATTTCCATCATTTATGTGGAACCCCAAAGAAAATTTAACAATGCGGTGACAAGGGGGAATCTGATAGTAATATTGTTCACAGCGTTTTTAATTCCCATTATTTACATAGTTTTCATCACTGAAAATGAATGCAACCTTTTCCTTGACTTTGGTTGGTAAATGTAAGGAATCTTAGAGGGGAGGAGGTGGATCTCTGTAACATGAGGTGGCACGAGGTTCCTGCCATTGCTGATACCGGCCTTCCTGATCAATGCCAGGAGGAGGAGTAGTCTGCTCAGCTTTCACTCTGACTAGTGTTAGCTAAGCAAGCTGCCCTACCAAAGCACTGAAGAACTGAACATGCTTTCTGCACAGCTTGTCAGAGCTGCTGTCCTAGCCTGCATGTTCTAGTCACCTGGGATATTGTACCAGACTTGGTCAGTCATGCTGGTACACAGACAGGTGGCTGTGGCATTCAGTGTCTCTCTTTCAGCTTTGACAGGTAAAAATGAATTACACTTGATCAGCTAAAGGGCAGAGTTTCTTCTAGGGTCTCTTCTAGAGAGAGTAACCTGTAAAATCATCAGCTATTCTTGGCAAGCTGATGGAACTCTGCTTGTTGAAATGTTTCCAGAGACACTCAGGATCTCTGCAACAACAGAAATGCTGATGAGAGTGTTGATTCAATGGTGTAAAGGGCTGACACAGTGGGACAGGGAAAGTGAAGCAGATCAGTCTATCACTGTATTACATGACAATGAAAAAGAAACACATGTTCTTAAACTTGCTTCATGCCAGATGTCTTATTCAGGGTCTAATTCCTGATTGATATTGATTTCAAAAGGTTTGTTCTCTGTGTCAAATATTTGTAATATTTGCTGTAATATTTGACATTTCATGACACGGTTAGGAGAGCAATCCACTTGGTGGTCAACCAGTGAAAGGCCATAGGGCTCAACTCAGCAGATGCTATTGGCAGATACATGACTCTACTTCCCACTGTGACTATCCCCAAGAGGTAACAGCAGTGCACACCTCTGCATACAACAGCGGTGTGGAGGATAGTGAAAAGCATTCTTGTTACACAAAGTTTCTGCTTCAAATCTAGTTGATAGATGAGAGAGGTAATGATAGAACAGAGTCAAGAAGGGAGCATGAAAATCCCCTGCTGATATTCTGTGTATGTCGCAAAAGCCAGAGAATTGCTAATGTGCAAATTTTGTGCACATACCCTAAAGGATTTCTAAACCAAACACAAGTCCTGTCATAAGAGATATATGCAAAGGCAAAATATTAAACCACAGATATTAGGAAGAGTTTCAAATTAGTAGAATTCATGTCTAATAAGCAGTTGCCAATTTTTCCTGTATCATTACTCTGATTCTACTCCTTATGCAAAATGAATTTCAACAGCAAATGGAGAAAGCAGCCCAGCAAATGATAGAGGGCTCTCCTCCCCTCACTCTTCACATCTGACTTTTGGTTGCAATTGGAGGATTTGAGTACCAGTTAGATCTGTGGTGTCATGACAACCTATGATCAAAGTTTTCATTTCAGATAAGAAACAATAACGCCTAAATAAAACTAAAGTAATTGCAAAGGATGTAATACACTGTCTGTAACTAAAAAAGCAGTACCTTTCTCCAAATGTTTGATTGTCCCAGTTTGAGACAAAACTCAGAGGAATGTCTGAATTTGAATATCCTCTTTTAGAAGGCAGGTTACAGCCATCTGTCCCCCACCAGGTTCGGGAAAGAAATATTCCTCAGAGGAAAGTGAAATGTAATAAACTATTTATTTAACAAACACACAGGAAAAGAATAAAAATGCTAAATAATAAAACCTTTCGCTGTGGAGAGAAACCTGGGAAGATTTTGAATTCCCTTCTGGGTGTGGTCTCTCTCCTCCCTGGAGCTGGAGTTCGGCATGGGGGACCCCCTCTGGGCCAGTGTAAGGTCTCTCGGTGAGGTTCTGATGTTCTGGGGTTCCGAACAGTTCCAGAAGAGAAGAAGAAGAGGCCAAAGTCCCAGGGAAACAAAGGAGTTTAACTCTCTGTCTCTCTCTTTCGAAAAAAGGAGCCAAGATCTGGTCAAAGCAGGAAGGTGCTCTTCTCTGCTCTACAGCAGCAGCAGCAGTCTTTGTGTCCTTGAGCACAAAAACTGCTTTGAAAAGTTTGTCTCGCTTTTTTTTTTTCTCTCGCACCCAGTTTTAAAGGCATAGAAAGGCTCAGGAATCATGTCTGGGTGTAGAGCGGCGATAGCGGATACAACAGCATAAAGTCACCCCAAGACATTGATGTAATCCAAATATTAATATATAGGTAGCATGCCAAGCAGCGAGCCTTAACCATAGAAAGTAATAGCAAGTTTCAGACTGCTGTTTATCAACAAATTAGCAGTCCTTGGATGGGAAAGTTATGTGAAAGAATGTTATTGAAAGCGCAAAGGTAACAAGATGACTGTATGGAATCATATAATCATTTAGACTGGAAAAGACCTTTAAGATCATCGAGTCCAATAGCTAACCAGGCACTACTAAGTCCACCACTTAAACTGTGTCCCTAAACACATCATCTACACACCTTTTAATTACCTTCAGGGATTAAAAGTGTTGAGTGAGGGATGGTCACTCAACCATTTCTCCGGGCAGCCAGTCCTTGACAACATTTTTGATGAAGAAATTTTACCAAATATCCAATCTAAACTTCCCCAAGTTGAATATAAAGTAATTTACTCTTGTCCTATTACTTGTTACTTGAGAGAAGAGATCAACCTTCACTTTGCTACAATTTCCTTTCAGGTGGTTGTAGAGAGCAATAAGATCACCCCTGAGCCTCCTCTTCTCCAGGCTAAACAACCCCAGATCCCTCAGCCACTGCTCCTCACAGTACTGGTGCTCCAGACCCTTCACCAGCTCCGTTGTCCTTCTCTGGAAACCTCAATGTCTTTCTTGAATTTAGGGACCCAGAACAGGACACAAGATTTGAGATGAGGCCTCACCAGTGCCAAGTACAGCAGGACAATCACTACCCTGGTCCTGCTGGCCACACTATTCCTGATACAAGCCAGGATGCCACTGCCTTTCTTTCACTGCCAACTGAGCACAGCTGGCTCAAGTTCTGTCACTGTCAACCAGCACCCCCAGGTCCTTTCTCACCAGGCAGATTTCCAACCATTCTGTCCCCAGCCTGTAGTGCTGCATGAGGATGTTGAGATCCCAGGGTAGGACCCAGAACATCACCTTATTGAACTTGATACAACTGGTCTGGCCCATCAATCCAGCCTGCTACTTCTATTATAATTGGTATGAATAACAACTGGTAAGGTGTATATGGGCGATGTACTTTTTAAATGCTGTAAAATTAATAAAGCATGTATTAATGTTAAATAATATATATATATTATGTTATTTATATATTCTTATGCCAAATCTGCTTTATCCATTCTCAGTTGGAGGAGAAAATATATGAGAGAGAAAATATATGAAAGTCTTGTGGGTGAAGATATGGGAAGGAAGGGGGAGGGGGTTCACTCACCAATAGCTGTCATGGGCAAAACAGGTTTGACCTGGGAAAATTAGTTTAATTTATTGCCTATCAAATCAATGTAGGATAATGAGAATCAAACTACACCTTAAAACACCAACATTCTTTCTGGGCTCCATTTTGCTTCCGATTTCCCTACCTTCTCCACTCCAGTGACACAGGAGAAAGGGCAGTGAGGGTTGCTGTCAGTTCCTCACACATGTGCTCTGCCACTTCTTCCTCTTCAGGGGAAGAACTCCTCACACTGCAGCGTGAGGTCCCTCCTACAGGAAGCAGTCCTCCACAAACTTCTCCATCATCAATCCTTCCCACAGGTTGCAGTCCTTCAGGAGGTGCTCAACCCTGGGTCCCCAGTGGAGTCACAAGTCCTGCCAGCAAACCTGCTCCAGTGTCGGCTCCTCTCTCTCCAGGTCTACATGCCCTGCCAGCAGCCTCCTCCAGCAAGGGCTTCCCACAGGGTCACAGGCTCCTTTGGGCACATCCATCTGCTCCAGCGTGAGGTTCTCCATGGGCTGCACGTGGATATCATCTCCACCATGGACCTCCAGGAGTTTCAGGGAGACAGATTGCTTCAGTATGGTTGTCAGCATGGGCTGCAGCAAAATTTCTTCTTGGACACCTGGAGCACCTCTCTCCCTCCTGCACTGCCCTTCATGTCAGCTAGGTTGTTGCTCTCACTCCTCTCCTCTGCCTGCAAGTGTGGCTTTTTCCCCGCCTCTTTTTAAATAGGTCAAGAAGTGCTGCCACTCTCACTGATGGGCTTGGCAGATGGACTGCAGTGCTGGAGTCAACTGGTACAAGATGTAGTGGATGTAGGGGAATCTTCTGCATCTTCTCACAGAAGCCACCCCTGTAACCTCTCCACTACCAAAACTTTGCCATGCAAACCCAATACATCCCTTAAATGGTTTACACCTAGGAGCTGCTGTAAAACCTGGACAGGTTGCCTTCCTTTTAAGGGGCACAAGAAAAATGGATTCATTAAGAACAGAAGGACTGCACTGTTATAGAAATTTCCTTCCTTTTTAAAAATTTTATTTTCAGGTTCAATGCAAGTAGTTTACATAATGCATCAAATTTTTAAGGCATTATGCTAATAAGAATTTAAGTTCTTGGCTACCTAGACCATCGTTTGTCCTGCGAGATGTAGTTACATTTGCAATAGCTGAGATGTCTTTGCTGATTCTCAGTCCCATGTATATGTTAAAGAAAGGAGTAATCTCAGTTCTGAAATTCTGCTTCTTCTTTGTTTCCAGAGGTATCTAAACACTTCGTCCAAAAATAATTTATATACAGTAATTTACTGGCAGCCATGAACAACAGAGTTAAGATCAATGAATAACATGTGGTTAATGTCATTCGTCTATGCTTATTAAGTCACAAGTTTCTTAACTTTCCTCCTTCACAGAATTTTCCTTCAGGTTGCCTGGCTGATAATGGGTTGAGCACACTGTGGGGTTTAGTGTGAATATTGATCAGTAAATGGAAAGACTGCTCTTAACAAACAAATTTATATCCAGTATCTTGTGCCATGAGTGTTTATACAAACTAATAAAGACAGAAGTACTCAGGTTTTTATAAAGTGTTCTTAACAATTTAAAGATTTCACAAACTTCTAATAATATTCCTAATAATAGTAAATATGGTTTATGGATTTCTAGCAAAGTTTGGTTACTTTTTTCTCCTCATGTAAGTTGAATGTAACCTTTTTCATGCTTACAACAAAAAAAATTTTCTTTTTCTGTTCCTCTTTGGCTATTATAAATACCATCAAAATTTTTTTTGAAACAATCATGTTAAATACTGAGCAGTGCTACACTCTCTCACCCTTTCAGAGAAAATCAGGTTAAATGCAGTTAGCTATCAATTTTCAGTGACAATTACACTCTCCCCTGTGTACCCCAGAAAGATATTAGAGAATGCACTCAATGGCCTATCTCTTTCAATCACCTTTATGGTATCTGACATCCCAGAAGCCAATAAGGGTTAAACCTTGTCTTGCTTTCCCTGTAAATCAGCAGCAAATCTTTTGCTCTCAAGTGTTTAGAAGCAGTTCTGGAGTTATGACCCTCATACAGGCAATAAGGCAAAAATGTCTTTTGGTTCCATTCCCTTCACCAGGAATGAGGTTAAAACTTAGAAAATTTTGGCTCAGAGTAGTACAGTCAAAAATGGAGATTACAAGTCAAAAAGGTGTCCAAAGGCAACAGTATTCATCCAATTGAGGTGAGAGTGGGAAAGACCAGGCTGAAATCCACTGAAAACTAGTGGAGGAGAAAATGGCACTCTATGGAATCTGTCAATATTTTCTCCAAACTACCAGTTTCATCTACTGTCTGTAAAGAATGACATGTCTTGCAATTTAGCTGGACTAGCTGCTTGCTTTTATTGCAAGCTAAGAGCTAGGCAGGATTTTATTGCAACAATGTTTTTTAAAAATTTATTTGTAACTTTTGTGTACAACGCAGAGTTTCCTTGCAACCAAAAAAAAAAAAAAAAAAAGAGCTAGAGGTCCACAGCTAGCAAAAGCAGTATTTCATCTATCTGCCCACAGGGCCTGAAAATAATACAGCGTAAGATGCCCCCTCCAGAAGCTTTCTCCTGTGCTTTCTCCTGTGCCCCCTCCTGTGCTTTCTCCACGACATAGAGCAACACTGGTCGCCAGGTGAAACTTTGCCTTTTGAACACATTGGGTAAGGACCAATCTTTCTAATCCAATCAAATCAAGAGGTAATCCGGAGTCCCTTCAACATAAATGAGAATCTCAGTTACACCCAGGAAGAATTTGGTCCCATCATCTCATGGTTTCGGTGTAGACCACTTACAGCTACGTATGTTTTAATCACATTTGATTTATACATAAGATGTAATTCTACCAGAGGTAGTCACCTGCTCCAGTGCATTGTAAATTGGCTGTGATGCACTTAGCTGAATTGCAGAAGTACAGTAAATAATTTAATAATTGTAATTTTTAAATTATAAACAGTAGTTACTTGATAGCTGTCTTTTTTTTTGAGTGTTTCAGATTCTAAGCAGTATGCAGGCACTAAAAGTACCATGACAGTTTTATGCTTCATTTACAAAATGGTGGAAGTTGCCTAGTATTCAGATGTAGTGCACAAATACAAATACAAAAGTTTATCTTTATGATAAACTGTCCTGTAGCTACTGCCATATCACAATCATGGGGCAGGAGTCTAATTACTGTAGGACATTAAAAGATCCACTGCTGACAATCAGCTGTCCTGGAGAATCACTGTTATTAATAATTTTTTTCTGAAGACTAATTTCTTCCTGTTGGACAAAAACTCCAGTAAATATTTCTTATGCTAAGATCTTTTGCAGTGCCCTCCATACTGATGATGTAGACAACAAAATAGCTGATTTTTAGCACAACTAAATACAGTATAGGATGATACCAAAGTATTATTATAAATTTACATTTATATATACATTTACATTTGCCATTTTGAAGGATAGTTGGAAAGAAGAACTAAATTTCTTTATGACATTGCATAACTAAGACATTAACTTTCCAAACATGTGAGAGATGAGGGATATATTTTAGCCAGGCTGTGGTTTGGTGAAAGCATTCCAGAGAAACAGAAGTTAACAGGAGGAAAACCATCCCAGAACAGACAAAACTGAGCTTAGTCCTTGCTCTCTGCTGGTTTCTCTTTGTCAAGATTTTGTTCTGCCTTGCAGAGAGAAAATCTTTAAATGTGAGCCACTGTTTTACATCTTAAACTTTTCCAGGGAAACTAAAGACTTTCTCATTTTCCTGTGCCATATATAGGCCGTGGATTGAATTTTGACTCAAAGGCTGTACCCTCCATTCCTCGTGCAGGTTTGTGCTAAATGTGCATTCAAGCTTTAGGCAGTTCATATTTTTCTAATTAAGCAGATCTCTTGTTCCTTAAATGCCCTCTCTAGCTCGGATGCAGCGCAGAAACCTGACAATTATGTAGCTTGCCTAAGACTTTTCTTCGTGAGGGAAGCTTCTAACAGAAATACTCTGGCAGGGCTTTGTGCCCTTGCGTTCTGCACTTTCCCTTCTCTGCAGTAACAGATGATGCACACTGGTACATGTTTTGTGGTGTGGAGCTCTGTAGTGCCACTGGGAGAAGGAAAGACCTTCACCACAAACAGACCCCATCCATTCTGCTCCGTGTTCACATGCATCAGCATCCGGAGCAATGCATCCTCCCTGCAGCTTAGGGTAGGAAAATATTTACCCAGCTGTGCCTCTGCTGGACTGTGTGGGACTGACCTGGGTTTAGTTCTGTGGGATCCTCTGCTGGGACCACGTGTGAATAATGTCATTATGTGAGGCATGCCTGAGATTTTGGAAATCTGTCTTGCCTGGCACGCATGAACAATGCCATTTAAAGCAGAAATGTTACAAAACCACTGCTGAGAGTAGGAACTGCCATGTTAGTTTTTGGCAGAGGTAGTCAGGGAAATCCCACAAAAGACTCCTTGACAGTGAATTATAGCATGACAATTCAGTACTCTGCCTCTGATCAGAAAAATCTCATGGTGGTTTTGGTGGGATAGAGCCCAGGTGGAAGCTGTAGAAATGGACCTTTTGTTTCTCAGTGAGGTACATATCTGTAACCTGTACACGAAAAAATTTCATTTCCTTGGACAGGTAGGGAAAGAATGAAGACAGGTTATATTTATATTTTTATTAGAAATAAATCCAGTTTTGGATAGAATCAGCCTTTTGAAAAAGTATGTTTTCTAAAGTTTGAACATCCATCCTGTTGGAATATGGTGCAAGGACTAGATTTTCCCAGACTTGTAATATGAACTGAATGAGTGAAAGTTGTGGCAAGTCATGACTCTAAAATTTTACAGATGGTTCCACTGTTTTTAAGGAAAATTGAAAGATGTGTTCACAATAAGGATGCACTTACTGAGGATTGAGATCTGTTATCCTTTGAAAATTACTGTGAAGCCGTATTCTTTGTAAATACAGGAGCACTTTGACTTATTGAATAAACGGGTCTGGATTCTGAACCCATGCTACCATGGGGCAGAACCAGAAAAAATCACAGGCTAAATCCCTGAGCAATATTATAAATTTTATAGCTTGACCTTTGCTGTATTGCAGTAATTATACTACCATTTGTAATTTATAATAAAATTTTTTCATTTTGAGGTAATAATGAGCTAATTCTTCACACACACAGGATTAAGATATTGCTGAGAAACGATGACAAAGCCAAAGGCAGGGCTTTGCTGTCAGGCTGTAGGAGCAGGCCTGCAGCACATGGTTTGATCCACAGCTTGCTGCCCAGGAGTCTGTGGAAACAGGGCTCAGGATTAATCTGTAGCAGAACAGCACACTAATGCAAATTATTTCTTCAGGCCATATTTTGCAGGTCATCACGTATCCTAATACGCCTATACTCTGAAAGACACACACGTAGAGGAGAAACATCTTCATTTCTGTGTTCAACAGAAGTGTTAACACAATAAATGAATCTTTCATAAAAGTAAATCAAAACAAACCCATTTTAAAAAGCAAACAAAATATAATTTAAATGCCACCAAAGGTGCCATTTTAAAATTATCACACCAGCTGTAAGGAGCTAGCTGCTCAACTGGTCAGTCACAGCAAGCATAAAAACTGAACTCTTTCCTTGCTGCTGTGACAGGTGCTGGTGCCACCAGTCCTTCACAGGGCAGTGCTCCTCAAGACAGGCATAGAGCCCTTTTATGTCACAACTCAGCTACATGTTAGCAGCTGGCTTAGAGGAACCACAGTGCTACATACTCCTGCTATTTGGTTATAAAGGAAGCATCTCAGGGATCACAGAATATCCTCAGCTGGAAGGGACCCACAAGGAACTCTTAACGTATTTGTTGTGGGATTGAATCCACAACCCTGGTGTTTAAAGCACCCAGTTCTAACCAGCTGAGCAAATCTCAGGGTCCACACACTTTCCCTGGGGATTCACACGGATTCGTAGAGAGACCCTGTACTTAGCCTTCCTTTCTGCAGTGGCAGTCCAAGCACCTTCAGTGGACCCCACTTCTAGCCTAGAAAGGAAAGTGCTAGGAGCTGCTTTAAAAATAAACAGCTGAAGGAGACATTGGATTCTGCCTTTGGATTTTTCACCAAAAAAAACCACCAACCCACCATTAAAAATGGAGAAAACCTGTTAATTTATGTTTGTCCATAAACCTTGGGAATCTTGTTTTACACGGCTGTCAGGAAACAAAAAATCTAATCTGTTTCAGATGAGTGAAATTCTGAGGGGCTATGCTGGACAAAAGCTATTTTTTTAAGGCACCTTTTTTTTCTACTTTTTTTTTGGGTTTTGGGGTTTTTTTGTGGTTTTTTGTGAATAAATATGACACCTAAGGGACTAAATTCCCAAGTAATAAAAATCAGCACAGCACCATTGATCTGAATAGGGCTATGCTGTTTTTTGCCCTGGGGATTAGCCTTACCAAAGGCTTTGTAAGCTTTTTTAAGTTAAAGAGACAGGCATGTTCTCTGTTTCTGTGCTGAAAGAAAGGGAGAATTGTGAGCACAGGTTAATGTAATCTACAGCTTTAAATGATTAACTACGGGATGTTTGGAGGCTTTAGAGACTAATTGTAAAAATCTACTACATTGGTTGAGAAAACCAGAGAATTACAGCTTATATGTATATATACCTATACACATATATGTTCCACAATTATTCAGTAGGTGGCAGTTAAAAGCTTAGATGAGCTTTGCAGTCGCCATTTAGGCAGTAGCACTAGCAGAGGCTGGAATCAGTCTGTCCGTAAAAGCAGAGAGAGGCTGCGATCCAGCCAACAAGAGCATTATCCGCGACCCAGGTACTGGGAAGCAGGCGGGAGGGGAGCGGAGCCGCGGGAGCAGAGGACGGGCAGCAGCCAACACCGGGCGCAGAGGGAAGCTGCAGCCGGCGGAGCTGCAGCCCCCTTGATTAAGACAGGGACTCCTTTCTGGTGCAGGGAGCCCAGGACAGAGAGGGAGAAGAGCTGGTGCAATGACAGGCAGAAACTGAAGAGCATTTGAAGCTTTCTGTTCCTACACAGGTAAATTTTTTTCCATTGTTTTTCTACACTATCTTGTACAATAGGCATAGCTCTGCATTGAGATTAGAGGTCTTCATTTTCTTCAGCCAAAATCCACAGTGCTCACTCGGGCAAAATTTTCTCTGAAGTCGATAGAGTTTTGCATGAGTTACAACTGCAAGATTTGCTCTAAGCTAATATCTTATGTAGAGAACATGGCATGCTGTAAACTGGGGCTAGCAAGGAAGCCAGATGCTGGTCATAGGCATACTGGCCAGTTAATAGTATCATTTTTCTGTGTGCTGGGATGCTAGTAATGACCTTTTTTCAAGCTTTCATTGAAACTCGATGTGCTGAATTTTGCCCTAGTTTATAGTGTTGCCATTGGAGTGGCTTAAGGAGAGATTGATTTTTTTTGCTTTTTAAATGAAAGCTACATTTTCATGTAACTGATAGAAGCATACAAAAATGTGGAGTCTGAATAAAATAACACAAGGTGTTTCTTTCTCCGAGACAGATACAACTTTGCAGCATCCCACTGACAGGCAGGAATTTTTTTTTCTCAGTAGATTGTCCGTCTCCCAACTGAAGGAAAGAAAATAAATCATGAAAGACCATTCTCAAGTGCCTGACAGCTTCTGAATTCAGATTTGATAACACTTTATCTCTTGTTATCTTCCCCACGAAATGTGAGATGCTCTGTTTGCTGCACCACTCAGCCACAGAAGGGTGAGCACAGAACGGAGCAACAAAATTGGATGTATTTTAATTTTAAAGAATTTCCTGAATGTCCGGTTTTCATGAGTGCCTAGTAAGTGAACACATAATATGCCTGTTTATAAAAGCACACACATACAGCTATGTAAGCTGTGTACAGTTATGTACACCCCCATACCTTTCGAGGTAAACAGAGCTGATGAAACTGATTGCTGTTGTAACTTTGCCAAGCTTTACAGTTTATCATGATCTAGAATGTCTGCAGGTCTCAATATTTTTAATTCTGGCTTAAAGGGTTATTTTGGCTTGTCCCCTCCCCCTCCCTTTTTTACTTTTCTGACTAATGGACTTCAGTTGTGCTCAGGAGCTGCTCTCTGGGGTCCATCTGTCCTTACTAAATGCAGTAGTGCCCAATTCATGCAGAATGGATTTTGTGCCATTGTTCTGGAGCTATGAAATATGATATTCCTCCAAGCTTCATGCTCTCTCACACACCACACACAACATTTCTGAGGCTTTTGCATGAAGAACTGTACAAACATGGAACAAGTTATAGCACACAGCTGCAAATCAATGGTCCCATGGATCTGGAGGAATGTCTGTGATGTACAGCTATTTATCTTTATCCCAGGTAAGAGAGAAGAATGAGCTGGTATAAATGAGCTATGAATACACTTAGACTGGAAGGTTTCAAACCATTAGAGCAGCAAGGTCCTTAAATTACATTCTGGTTGAAGTAATATATAGAAAACATTTTAAATACTTTTTAGTTGTAGCTTGATGGAAGGGATTATGTGAAATGGTTGCCTGCAAGGGCAAAGCATTGGATTTGATAATCCAGAAGGTCTTGTTCGGTACTAAATATAATTTTCACTTTTCTCTGGAAGTTGCCTGCATTAAAGAGTCCCTTTGCAACTGAGTCAAGGTCTTTGGAAATACAGTTTTCCACATAACTCACATGAGTCAGATGAAAGCATATATCTGCACTCTGCTGCACTATTGTTTACACCAGCAGACTCACAAGCCATGATGAATGTCAGGCTGAATAATATCCCTTTTTCACAGTGCAGAGCAGAGCTCTTTGGAAGTTGATTGGAGTTCAGAGGCTCCTTCTGGCCAAGCGGTCATGATTATATTACACCAGCACTGCAGTCTCTGTAGTACCAATAAAAATAGCAGGCTATGTATAAACTGATACTGCTGTTCCTGAAGTCATTACTAGCACTGTTTCTAGTTTCCTTTGAGTATCACCTGATAACTTTCTTTTCTGGCTTTCTCTTGTGCTAACCAACACAGCTGCCCATGTAGACATCCCAGCATCATGTGTGAAAAATAAGACTTAGACTTTCACTGTGACAGAGTATGTGCTATTGCTCCCCAAATTAATTTTTTTAAAATAAAGTTGCAATAAAAAACATTCTGGCTCCAAGATGCTCTGACGGAAAGACTGCATTCAATTCCATATTCTCTTTTTCTCTCATTACTTATGTTTATAAACTTATCCTTTTCTTCTTTTATTTACGGTTTTGATTTATGTACTACATTGGATTGTATCCAGTTCACAGTGTTCCTCAGCAACTCTTCTGTAATACATGATAAGCTGCATTTGAATTTTCCATCTCCCACACTTTGAGTGAGTATCAGGACATTTGTACATATAAGCTGAAACAGTATTCACTGTGGGAATTTAGTTTGTTATCTAGACTGTTTCTAAATGTTTGTTAATTTCCCCTTAATATTTTTTATTACTAGGACTAATTGAGCAATAACTAATATTAAAGAGAGGAAGAAAAATGGTAATTTTGGAAAACATGGATACTAGCAATATTAATTTCCCTTTAAAATGAGCAATTTCCAAATATGCATCAGGAAAAAGTATTTCTGGAAGTTTTCTTTTCCATTTGGTATTTTTACTTTACATACAAATGTTTCCAAGTATCAGCAAAAGATACTTGCACTGCATTTTTTATTGTGACATTAAAATTAAATGTGCATTAAATTTTCTTACCTTACTGCTGGAAGAGCAGTGGAAAGAGCCCCTGAGCTCAATGCAGCTGTATATATTAATTGAAACAGAGCATAATTTAATCTGCCTTTTTGAGAAAACTAATATTGATTGGTTTTCAACCAGAAAGTATTGGTAACAGAATAGTTCTTGAAGTGGGTATCAAAGAAATACAAGAGCAAAATGTGAAGAAGTGTGTGTCAAGTCTGTGATAAAAGCACTTTTGACTCATACTGAGGTCAGGAGCACCTCCTCTTGAGAAAATAATTTTAAGTTGAAAGTTAAGCTTCTCTATCTGAGATTAAAATTAGTCTCCCTGGCTATGAAGGTCTGCAATATGCTATGGCAGGAAAATCCAGTCAGCATTAGCCTGGCTTCAGGTAATGAAACTGGTTTTAGTTGAATCTGAAAAGGTGTCTGAAAAGTGAAGTTATGTCAGCCTTTCAGTAGCCTTGTTCAAAATATGTACGTATTAAAGAAAGCATATGAAAAGGGCAAATCCATTCCTGGACTGCAGCTGTTTCCTTCCCAAAATGCCCATTAGTTCTTACTTAAAATTAATCTGAAGCTAAGAAAAGAACACTTTCCTTTTTTTATTTATTCTTGTTTATTTTTATATTCTTCCCTGAAAATTTAAGCTGACAACTTTTATCTCTTCTGAAAGACTTAATTATTTAAACAATCAAATGTTAGCTACTATCAGTAGCTAAAATATTGCGATTAACCCAAATAAATAACATTACTGCTTTCCTGATCTGTACACGCAAACCTTACAATGCTACCATGTGTTACTCAGTATTTTTTATTCTTCAGAATATAATTTTTAGAATTTTGTTTAATACTACAAGGAAAAGAAACATGGACCAAGAAAAAACTACCCTTAAGGCTAAACCTACCTGTCTTACTTCAGAATTGAAAGTATTACAAGTTGGGGTGATAAACATATATAAACTATCAGAAAGCTGCTATTATTATATTGTACCCCATGCTTATAATTTAATTGCTGGTTTTCAAAACACTCTGATTTACAGAAAAATTTCAGTAGAAGAAGGCTTCTTACTGGTGTCTGGAAGCATATCAACAATCATATTACATTGTTTAATTAATTGTCAGGGATCATTTTGTGTCCTGAAACCCACCGCATTAACCTCTTCCCAAGTTATTGCCCAAAAAACCAGTAGCAAAATGTTCTGTTTAAGCCATTATTATTTGGGCTCTATAAGGGCATCAGAAATATTCCAGTGGTCAGGATAGCAATCTAGCTGTCTTTTCCAGCCAAGCAAGGAAAATTAATGACAGGAGTTCTACCATAAGAAGTCACAAGCACTTAACCTTTAATAAGTTTGCTTCTACAGAAGATTTACATAAGTAGTCTCAAATTAACATTATGGAATTGAGAACTACAGTGAAAGGCAAAATGGCCACCTGTCTTCAGAGTTTCCTCTGCTGAATGGAAAACAGTCTTCCATGAATGTACTAGTCCTCTGTGTATATAGACATATTTATATGGAAATAGCTTGTTGCCTATGCTGGGATTTTTATAGTGAACCTCACAATACATGGAATCATCCACAACCTCTAAAGTAAAATGATTTCTTGGGACATGTTCTTTCTTGATTTGGGTTTTTTTTCAGCGCTTTCTACTTTTCTCTTCAGGAAAACTTTAAAAAACATACCATTATCCATAAGGCAGAACCTATTTTTTCCAGTGTACATCTGGAGAAGCAGAAGTTCACTGCAACACGTAAACTCATTGCTCAATACCAAAACTAATTCTAATATTAGAAACCAGTGGGGCTGAAAATTCATACTGAGTCTCTGATCCTGTATTTGTATGAGTGACAAATTCCAGTTTATAATCATACTGCTCTGTCCAATGGCATTATGTCCTACTTGTTGAAAGGCAAACATGCAATGCTGTAAGTTGATCTTTACATCTTTACTTGGTTAAATTAAATCTATTGAAAATTGAGGAAAAACTACTGTATTTGGTTAGTTAAGCTGGGAAGAAAACTTAAAAAAATCAGTTCCAAAGAGACCTGTTATTTTGATGTTTTTATTTCTATGTGTGCATTAATGAATACCCAACTACACATATGGGAAGGCTTCTGAGTAATTTCTCTCTGAGTTTTGATGATAAACACTTAAAGATTAAGACACTGGTTTACCAAAATGCTCAAATAGATAAATCAGTGAAGTATCTAACATGCCTAAAGCAAAGCCTGAATTTAGACAGGAACTCTTTGCGAAATTCTCCCTTTTTAGTTTTATGATCAACCAATCCACTAAATTGAAAGTGACAACCAGGAGGACACCTGTCCACCCTGGATAAGCTTACCTTAATATTTCTGTTTCTGCATGAAAGTAAAGGTTTTATCATGTGGTAAGTGTATTCACCTGTCCATCCTGGATAAATTTAGCATAATATTTCTGATGCTAAAAGAAAGTAAGGTGGGGTTTTTTTACATGGTGTGTTCAATGAAGCTGAATCTTGTTTTACAGTAATGGTTCATTAGTACATATCTGTTACTAAAGTGTTAGTTCTGAAAGCTCCCGGGCAACAACAGAGCAAACAATTTCAGTGTATGCCTATGTGTAAAGCTCTTTGTTGGATCAGGTACAGCACCTTCTGCGTTTTCTGCACATGAACCCTCAGCAGGGAAGGGAATCAATAGATCCTTCTGCGTCATTCATTCTTCTGCCACCAGTCCTGCCTTCTTCAACAAGCAATGCCACTTTAGTTAAGCCTAGTTCCAAAAACCCTTTGCTATCTGTTGTTCTTACAGGAAACATGCCTGCTTATCTCCCTTTCCTTTTTCCAGTTCTTTCCTGCCTAGCAAAACTATTTCTGCCACAACTTCTGCTAGCCGTATGTTAGCCAAGGAACTAGTAAAGATTTTCTTACAGTGACAACTATGCACGTGGGATGTTTTTCTTTTACGAAGGGTTCCATAGGGCTTCAAACAATTTTGAAAAGGCATAGTTTTGGGAATGAGATTTTCAGCATAAATGTGATGACAATATGACAGTTTGCTAAAGCAGAACACAGCACCTGTGATTGCAGGACAGCATAGAGGCTGGATTCTACCTCCTTTACATGCAGATGTTCTTAGGACAATAGTCTTCTTCTGTAAATACGGAAAAAACTGCAACAAATTGATCTAAAAGCCTCCTGTCCTTTCTATTTCTCTTCTATGTTAGGCCAGGAGCATGAAGGAAACCCACAAAACCTCTTAGGGAACCTCTCTGAAAGATTTTGTAAAGTTAATTTCATTTTAAAGATTCTAAATTATTAATTCTCCATGCAAATTCAAACATTTTCAACATTTCAACATTCTCTAAAATGAAATCTGTTTCAGTTTAAACAAATTGAATTTGTAGTTTGAATTTTTGGTTTCTATGGGTATATTGAAAAAGAAAAATGTCTGATTTTGTGCCTTACTTTCAAATAATCAAGAAAATTTTGCAATAAGGACCATGTGTCAGAGAAAAGCAGCAGGTTTATGACACAGTATTTTTTTTCTGCAGAAGTTTCCATTTCCTAAGGAAATCTCTCTGGTCATCTTTTTGTAACTGGAGAGAAAAGCACTTATAGCTTTTCTCTCCAACTGTAGTTGAGAACAACATAAATAAAAACTGCTGCTGCATTTATGCAGTGAAAAAAAAAATCATGATTTACACTAGTTGATCATCAAGAAGCAGGCTTTCAAAGAACATTTTGTTCCACATGAGAATAAAAAACTTCTTTCCATATGGACTAGAACCTCATGTTGTAAGAAAAAGCTGTTTTAACAGTTATCATTTGGTCTTCAAATGTATCCAACTTTCCATTGACTTGAAAAGGCCAAAGAACACAAGAAAAGAAATGGAATGAAAAAGCCAGTCTTATATTAAAAGGTGAAGGCACTGGAAGTAAGAAAGTGCCCATTCTTAACATGCATGCTCATTAGCAGATATGGTGAAAATACTCCCTGAGAAATGCCTGTTTATCAGCAAAACAAGAAATAGTTCCTTGCAGAGCTCTCTTTCCCTCTTTTATATAAGTAATGTGACATTTTTCACCTTTGATAATGGGAAATGGACCTTAATCTGACAGCCATGTTGAAATCCATCTTATCTGTAGCACATTCTTCACATTGCACCCTGTATCTTTGTATAGTGGTGTCATTGTCAGATAGCCTCATGGACTGTTAATTTAAATTGAAGCAAGATTTTGAACTGAATGCATTGCTTGTACTTTATTGGTTTTTCACAATAACAATGACATTATAAACAGAGACATCGCCTTAGAGTTGAAGAAAAACCAAAAAAAACCCCGTGACTGACATGAGATGGTTTTACCTGGGGAAAAAGAGCTTTCAGGAAATTAATACAATAGCATCTGACAATTGCTGAATTTCATATCAGAATGACATCTCAGTAGGACATCATAAGACCTCAAGAAACTGGATCAGTTAAGATGCAGTCAAAGCCTCTGACTCCAGAAAACAAAGCTAACATCACACTGTTTTGTAAAATGTATGCTACACTAAAAGATACAGTCTAGTAAAATGTATCAACTAAACGTACAAATTGTGACATTTCACGGTAGTTTGACAATGCAAAAATGGTGAAAACTGTTGCAACAAAACCCAAGACTGGAAACACTGGAGATAGGTTGATTTTTTTTTCAGTGCGCATTTTCAAGCATAAATTGAAAGAGTTCATCAGCTGTGAGATTCTAATCTCATGTTACTCTACGGGTAGATATTCAAGTAGATTAATTTTCAGAAATTATTTTTCAGCCTCCCTATACCTTTTGCCTATGCTGTCTTTAGCTTAAATACAAACATGACAGGCAAGTCATAAATACAATTGATAGAAAAGTTAGACTATAAAAAAACCAATTTAAAGATAAGAGAGAACTGTGGAGATCCAGTGGTAAGTACAGGATCAGTGACATTGATTTAGTAAATGCTAGTATACCCGCATGTAATTAATTAGTCAGCCAAAGAACATTAAGAATTTAAATTATGAAGACCATAATCTGTAACATGAGGCACCTTATTTAAACATTTAAAATGCTTTTTTTTCCCCATTATATAATAAAATAAGTGATTTTATGTTATAATTACTCAGACCTTGAACTGTATCCTTCTGTCAGAACAACCCTTCAATTCTCTCACCTGGCATGTCAGAAATAACTAGGGAAAGCATGCAGAATAACATAAAGTTCTGCAGCAGATTTTGAACTGGAGGCAGTGGTTTGCCTCAGTGAATAGCCTATCAAGCTCACCTGCAGCAGCTGAATTAGAGCAACTCCAGCCTTGTGCTATCAGAGCATCTGCAGAAAACAGAGCTAAGTCAGCAGAGGTACAGACTCACTGGTTTGCTGAACTGTGCAATCAGACAATTCAAAATAAAGGGTATGAATGTATGTTATGAAAAGTGCTTTGGCTTTTCAAGTAGGGACAGTGTTGATAAACTGACACTTTAGAGGATGATAGAAAGTTTTCACTGCAGTAGTTTATGAAAGTAGCAAAGGCAGCAAATGAGCCTTCATTACATCATAAATCCATTCTAACATGTAAAAAGCAACTATTTTTTCTGTGCAGATTATAAAACAGACTGCTTTTCTGAATCAGAAATTATCTCATACATCTGAAAAGTCAGACTTCTTTCAAGTTAATTTTTCCATACCCTCACTGGCCAGAATGCCATAAGCTGGTGAAATAATGCCATACTTTATTTGTCCTCCTGTGTGTTTCAGTTAACACATTTTAAGAAGAAGAAACATCAGTAAGCTAATAGGGTGGTACAAAAAGCATTAACAAATGAACACGCGTGTTCAAGTGCACCACATTCATACAGAATGATTGTCACTGCAGGCGATTCTCTGACAAGATCCACACAGAGAACACAAAAAAATGAAAAAAAACCACATTTGGGGAATTCTTTCTCCAGTGTGATCGTAAAGATTTGCATGAGCTGGTTTTTTTCTTTTAGTTCCTGAGCAGGATGAATTTAGAAAAAGCTGTAATTTTTATTTTGGCAAAACTGAGGATCTTTAGGACTGACAGACCAAACAGTGACTAAGACTGCTGCTCCTCTGCAGTCACCCAGGCTGGGAAGAAACAGCTCTGTGGAGAGGATCCTGGGGCTGTACTGGGCCGTGANGCTGGCCCGAGCCAGCGGGGCCAGCCGGGCCAGCGGTGCGCCTGCACGCCCGGCCGCTCCCTGCACACCGCTCGCCGGTGGGCACTGGCAAATAGTAGGGCGACTTTTGTCCAAGACTTAGAACGGAAAATCCGAACGGTGCAGCGGCAATTAAAAAAAGAAAAAAGAAACAAAAGGTTTTACTAATGTGTTTTCTGCAAATGTAAACGCCGCGAAGGGACAGCCCCTGTAACCACCAGGGCGGAGGGCAGTTCTGTGGAGACGGTCCTGGGGCTGTACTGGGCCGTGACCTGGTCATGACCAGCAGTGCCCCGGCGGCAGCAAAGCCCCCCGGTGCCCTGGTCTGTATGAACAGGAGCATGGCCAGCCGGCTGAGGGAGGTGATAATCCCCCTCTGCTCAGCACTCACGGGACATCAGCAATGTAGTTTGTCCGGTCTGGGCACCCCCAGCAGGGAAAACACATCGATGAGCTGGAGCAGGTGCTGATGAGGGCACCGAGGTGTCCAGAGCTGCGGCGCTGTCCTGCTCTGCAGGCTGAGGGACCAGGGCCAGTTCAGCCTGGGGAAGGCACAGTTC
>VXAZ01005859.1:0-35919 GCA_013399875.1 Gymnorhina tibicen
TATGACCTCCAGAGTGATGTGAGTACTTGCTGATAAACCCTGGATTGCTGAAATGTTTGTAATTTCCTTGGAATATGAACTAGATAAGTTACTCTTGTGTTTTTTCACATTGTAGTTTTCTTCCCCTGTTCCAAAAAATGTCATTAGACTTTGTGTAGTGAATGAATCTGTGTGTAAGGACATTATGAAGGTTTATATACTTGGTTTATATACTTGCTGCTTGGGCCAAACAGCAGAATTAGCTCCATATAATCCTTCATAATAGGCAATTGTAATACATTTAAATGCTGATTAACATATAAAGGCGAAATTTGTAACTGCTGCCTTTATATTTTGTAACAGAACTGCTATAAGTCTGACCTGGAATGGCTGCGGGGCATTGGTTGGGTCCCAATTGGTTCCTTGGAAGTTGAGAAAGCCAAGAGAGCAGGGGAGATCCTGAGTGACAAAATGTACCGCCAGCATCCAGACACCATCAAGTTCACGAGCATCCCAGATTCCCTCCCAATGGTGTTGGCCAAGCAGAATGCAGACAACATGAATAAGGTGAGGTAGATTTGATCTGGTAACACATCAACAGTCTCTGCCTAAACCCTTGAGACATGACTAGGACCACAGACCTGTGCTTGTGCTGTGAGATTTCAGCACAGTAAGGCTGTAAAAATGTAAGTTCCATTTTTGGTAATCAATGGGAAACTTATTTTTATCAAGAGCTGATTTAATAATATCTTCCTAAGATAATTACTAAGTTGATTTGTCACAATTATCAATTGTGAAGGTCTCCAAAAACTCTGCTGTGTTTCTCCTGCAGCGTCTGTATACTGAGGCCTGGGATAAAGACAAGACACAAATCCACATCATGCCTGACACGCCTGAAATCACACTGGCAAGAGAGAACATGAGAAACTACAGTCTGGTGAGTGTGGGAGCTCTCCAAGTGTAACTGCTCTGTTCATGATCCTGATCATGTTCCTGATCATGGCTGGATCAGGAACGTTCTGGGAAACCTTCTATAGATGTCACCATCAGTTTCCTTAAGTAACTCCCATATTTATCCACAAAATCGTGGCTTTAAAAGTACTGTTTGTGTATTTGTAGTAGTGCATACATAGAGCAGTGAGCGCAGGTGAGAAGAAATTCCATAAATTCCACACAAGTTGTGTGTTTCCACTGAATTTTTGGGAGTCATTTCTGCCAGTGTGCATAATGTTGGGAAGGCAAAAATTAATACCAAAAAGGTAATCACCAGCATAATTCTGAAAAGCTGTGCTGCCAGTGCTCAACGTTATTTTAGGCAAACAAGTTCACATTGGTAAGCCACATCAGTGGCTTTAAAAAGTCGGTTTTACTCCACTTGTATAGAAGAAAAGATTAGCTCTAAATTGTAGTCAATGTTACATTATTTAAAGCAGTAAAATAAAAATTAATTTACAAATGTATTTAGCAAAGGTATTCCTTTGACATGAATTTGTACCAGCTACTGATCTGAGGCTTTGAGTTAAAGGTGGATAAAACTGGGTGTCATAAATCTAAACACAATTTTTAGATCTACTTCCAAGCAATTTGTTTTGCATAGAATATAATATATGGAACTTATACGAGTCCCACTGTTTAATTCTTCATCTAGAAACAATACAGACAGGCCATGGAAGATGAAAAGAAGAAAGGCTATGATTTGAGAGCTGATGCCATCCCCATCCAAGCAGCCAAAGCATCCAGGCAAATTGCCAGTGATGTAAGAATCTACTTTTCTTTCCATGTTGACATCTCTCCTCTGCAATCTGAAAATTATCAGATGGATTCTGTAAAAGATGCTGCAGTTAAACTGTGACCTTAAGCAATAGATATTTGCAAGCAAATTATCATGTATGTTTAAAAAAATAAATGTTGATAATTATAAGAACAATATAATGCTGCTATCATGATCATTGTATAGCTTGTAACCCTATACGTGTAAATAAGTATTTACAGTATGTATATCATTACATGTAATAAGGATTAAATGCATTTAATCCAACCAGGATTATTTCTCACTAATATTAGCTAAGTGCATTCCTTCAAAAAACAAAATGATAAAACATTTCTGTTTAGTGTTCTAACTCAAATAGCAAAAAACGTTAGTGCTAGAATCCATGTTATTACCATGAGAAACTGATTTGACTATTTGGGGTTTTTTTAATGGTAGGTTATAGATAGGTTTGGAAAGGTCATTGCTAGAAATATTTAATATGACTAACTGATACTTAGAGGTGATACAGAACTGTAATATCTTGGTTTGTGTTTCAGTACCAGTACAAGGAAGGGTATCGGAAGCAGCTGGGCCACCACATCGGGGCCCGCAACATCGAGGATGACCCCAAGATGATGTGGTCCATGCACGTGGCCAAGATCCAGAGTGACAGGGAGTACAAGAAAGCCTTTGAGAAGACCAAGACGCACTTCAGCAGCCCCGTGGACATGCTGGGAATTGTGTTGGCCAAGAAGTGCCAGGAGCTGGTCAGCGATGTTGACTACCGGCACTACCTGCACCAGTGGATCTGTCTGCCCGACCAGAACGACGTGATCCACGCCAAGCAAGCCTACGACCTCCAGAGTGATGTGAGTTCTCTGGCATTTGATTTGTGCTGAAGAATGTATTTGATATTTTACGTAGTTAGATCAGGCCATCATGTCCCAGTGTGGTAGAACAAACTTTTCGAGATTTATTTTTAAGTTTTGTGGCTGATTGAAACTCACCTCTCCAATAGGATGTGTTAACTAATTGATACTTTAATGAAATCCTGTAATTCCAGAGTTGCTGCCTATGATTTACCATTCTGTGAAAGTTGGATAATGATTTCACTCTTAATGTAGATGAAATGCAGTCGTTTTCTCTATATTTTCTCTTGTGCTTTGAATTTATTTAAATTAATTGATTCAATTGATAATGAGGTTACTTAGTTGTGAACTATTCACCATATGAGTTGCATTGTTATTATTGATAGCATAATCAGTGTGGGTGATTTTTTTTTTTTTATTTTTGTAACAGAACTGCTACAAGTCTGACCTGGAATGGCTGCGGGGCATTGGTTGGGTCCCAATTGGTTCCTTGGAAGTTGAGAAAGCCAAGAGAGCAGGGGAGATCCTGAGTGATAAAATTTACCGCCAGCGTCCGGACACCATCAAGTTCACGAGTGTCACGGACTCCCTGGAGATGGTGCTGGCCAAGCAGAACGCAGACATCATGAACAAGGTGAGTCCTGATGCCACTGGGTGACACATCAGAGGTCTGTGCCTCCCCTGGAGACAGGACTGGGAGTCAACTGAGCACAGGCAATGCTCATTGGTTTATTCCTTCTCCTTAATCAATGTGGTGTTTCATTAGTGTTGTTACATTTCCACAAGTCAAGTCTCCTTTTGTTAATATTATCTCTTCCTAATTACATATCTGATTATCCCTATTATATTTCCTGTATTTTTACTTGGTATGGTCTATATTTTTCTAAAAATCTCGTTATTTTTGAGATATTAACCTGGTCTGGAATGCCATATCAATCTCTTCCTGTTTTCCTTCTTAGCGTTTGTACACTGAAGCATGGGACAAAGACAAGACCACGATTCACGTCATGCCTGACACCCCAGAAATCCTGCTGGCCAAACAAAACAGATTGAACTACAGTGAGGTGAGTGCAACTGAAGAGCTGAGACAATTAAAGGGTTTCTGATAAGTACACTTTTGTCACCTTTTTTTATTAATGGTAAAATATTGTCAGGTTCTTCAGTTTCATAAATGGTCAGTTCCAGTGCGGAAATCAGGGTTGTTTTTTCACTGGAATTTACCTCCTGGATGTCTAATTGAGCTTTTAAAATATATTATGTGCTATAAATGAGAAATCATTTCTATAGCAAGTTATGGAAATAACTAGTTTTTCTTTCCCCAGATGATTTCCATTTTCCAAACATCTACAATAAAATTAGAAGGTCTTTGAAATCTGCATTTTTTTATTCTTTATAAAAATAGAGCCAGGTTCAAGATGCTTAAGTTGCCTGAAGATCAACAATATTGTTTAGGGACTTGAATAGTTTTATTACTCAGATGTGCTTAACTGAAATGCAATTTTGAATTTTGTTTTTTGAAAGTAAAATGTGAATTTTTTCTCGCAGAAAATGTACAAACTGGCCTTGGAGGAGTCAAAGAAGAAGGGCCATGATTTGCGTTATGATGCCATTCCCATTCAATCTGCCAAAGCCTCCAGGGAGATTGCCAGTGAGGTAAGCAGGCTTTGTTCTCATTTCTGTAAGGATTTGGTAATGGAAAAGGATCAGAATGTTTGTTCCATTGTGTGTTGATGTCATACCTCATAGAACAGATAATATTGAAATCTATTTTCATAGTGATTCTATTTAATGATTCCACTGCATGCCTTTAGTGCATGGAAGGAATCGATAGCCAGTATTTTTATGATGAGGAATATATCACTGTAATAAATTATAGAATAATTTGAAAATTATTTATATGCCCCCTGCAGTATTTCCATTGATGTCCAAGGATATTCAAGTAGCATGATCAAAATGTGTATGAATCAATGGCAGTTTGTTAGGTTAATTTCTGATTCAAAAAATATTTCTGTTCAAGTGTCATAATGAAATTCAAGATGTCTGAACATAAAAGCAGGGATAAAATATACAATGGGTAATATAGCTTTTGCTTCTGGGATGAGACAGCATCACTTTGAGATGGAGGATAACAGAGTTTTATACTTCTTGTTTTCTATCAAGTTTGATATTTCAACTGTTTGTATTAAGATCAAATCATACGGTCTTAATCAAGGAGTTTTGTCAAAAGTTTTTAAAGTAAGTTAAAATTTACAATTAAATCTTAATAGTAAAAGAATGTGAAATACCAAACTTGTTAGAATGTGACATTAAATGTTTAGTGAATTGAAAGTGTGTTATAGTTATATAGGAAGTCTGAGATAATTATATCTAATAAAAATACTTTTTATGTGAAAATTAATCCCAGAGTAGAAAGATGTAAATCATATTTTTATCTTTACAAAATAATTATGAGTATGTTAAACTGTTAGAATTAATTATTAATTTATCAATACACCAAGTAACTTTAAATACCTTCTGTTTCAGTACAAGTACAAGGAAGGGTATCGGAAGCAGCTGGGCCACCACATCGGGGCCCGCAACATCGAGGATGACCCCAAGATGATGTGGTCAATGCACGTGGCCAAGATCCAGAGTGACAGAGAGTACAAGAAGGACTTTGAGAAGACCAAGACGCGCTTCAGCAGCCCCGTGGACATGCTGGGAATTGTGTTGGCCAAGAAATGCCAGGAGCTGGTCAGCGATGTTGATTACCGGCACTACCTGCACCAGTGGATCTGTCTGCCCGACCAGAACGACGTGATCCACGCCAAGCAAGCCTACGACCTCCAGAGTGATGTGAGTTCTCTGGCATTTGATTTGTGCTGAGGAATGAGTTTATTTTACGTAGTTGGATCAGGCCATCATGTCCCAGTGTGGTAGAACCAACTTTTCGAGATTTTTTTTACGTTTCACGGTTGATTGATGCTCAGATCTCCTACAGGTTATATAAACTAACTGATATTTAAATGAAATCCTGTAATTCCAGGATCTGAACTATTTACTATTTACAATTCTGTGAAACTTGGAAAATGGTTTTACCCTTAATGTAGGTGAAATGCAGTCATTTTTTTCTACAATTTTCTCTACAGCTTTGAATTTATTTGAATGAAGACCTCATAGGAAGGTTACTTTCCTTTGAAATGATGAACCGTGTAACATACATTATTATAATTATGATTATTTTATTAAAATAACTTGTGTAACTTCTTCTTGTAACAGAACTGCTACAAGTCTGACCTGGAATGGCTGCGGGGCATTGGTTGGGTCCCAATTGGTTCCTTGGAAGTTGAGAAAGCCAAGAGAGCAGGGGAGATCCTGAGTGATAAAATTTACCGCCAGCGTCCGGACACCATCAAGTTCACGAGTGTCACGGACTCCCTGGAGATGGTGCTGGCCAAGCAGAACGCAGACATCATGAACAAGGTGAGTCCTGATGCCACTGGGTGACACATCAGAGGTCTGTGCCTCCCCCCTGGAGACAGGACTGGGAGTCAACTGAGCAGAATCAATGCTGCAGTTCAGACATGATGTATTTTCAATTAGTGTGCTCTTGTTATTTCACTCAAAAACTCTTAGGCCGGTAATGGAAGAATCAAATTTGTGTCATATTCTGCATTTTACATTTAAATCTTTTCCTTGGCATGTGTGTGCAGTGGGCACAAACAATGCTTTGGTTTATTCATTATTCTGAAGCAATGTGGCTGTTTCCTTAATGTTTTTAAACTCCCTCAGATAAATTCTCCTTTTGTTGATGTTATTTTTACCAGGTTAACACATAACTGTATCTCCATCTTATATTTCACAGTATCATAGAATGGTTTGGGTTAGAAGGGACATTAAAGATCATTTTGTTCCAAACCCCTGCCATGGGAAGGGGCAATTTCCACTAGACCAGGTTCCTATAATTTTAATTACTGTGTTTTCCATGATTATTGAGATATTAACCTGGTCTGGAATGCCATATCAATCTCTTCCTGTTTTCCTTCTTAGCGTTTGTACACTGAAGCATGGGACAAAGACAAGACCACGATTCATGTCATGCCTGACACCCCAGAAATCCTGCTGGCCAAACAAAACAGATTGAACTACAGTGAGGTGAGTGCAACTGAAGAGCTGAGACAATTAAAGGGTTTCTGATAAGTACACTTTTGTCACCTTTTTTATTAATGGTAAAATATTGTCAGGTTCTTCAGTTTCATAGATGGTCAGTTCCAGTGCAGAAATCAGGGTTGTTTTTTCACTGGAATTTACCTCCTGGATGTCTAATTGAGCTTTTAAAATATATTATGTGCCATAAATGAGAAATCATTTCTACAGCAAGTTGTGGAAATAGGTAATTTAAGTCTTTAAATGTTCCAGTCTTTGTCTTCCCTAAATGATTTCCATTTTCCAAACATCTACAATAAAATTACAAGGTCTTTGAAATCTGCATATTTTTTTTTTTTCTTTCTAGAGAATAGTATTAAAATTGTCTGAAGGTGAACAATATTGTTTAGGGACTTCATTTGTTTTAATGCACAGTTGTGCTTAACTGAAATGCAATTTTGAATTTTGTTTTTTGAAAGTAAAATGTGAATTTTTTCTCGCAGAAAATGTACAAACTGGCCTTGGAGGAGTCAAAGAAGAAGGGCCATGATTTGCGTTATGATGCCATTCCCATTCAATCTGCCAAAGCCTCCAGGGAGATTGCCAGTGAGGTAAGCAGGCTTTGTTCTCATTTCTGTAAGGATTTGGTAATGGAAAAGGATCAGAATGTTTGTTCCAATGTGTGTTGATGTTATATTTAACAAAATAGATAATATTGAAACCTATTTTCATAGTGATTCTAGCACATGCCTTAGTGCACCAAAAGAATGGATAGCCAGTATTTTTGCATGAGTTATGTATCACAGTAACAAATAAATGTAGTAACATGAAGATTGTTTATATGCCCCCCCCATTGCCATCCATGGATGTTCAAGTAGGATGATCAAAGAGCTGTAGGAGTCTGTGCTAGAGTTTGTCAAGTTAATTTCTGGTTAAAAATAGGAAGTACTCTAAAATCTGTCCCCAAAAGAGATACATAAGTAAATTAATTCTAAAAGTGTAAACGCTTGTTTTTTCTGGAGGAAAGAAATAATTCTGTTTCAGTGTCACATTGAAATTCAAAATGTTGGAATACAAAATCAGGAAAAAAACTCTGCAATGACTGGGACAGGTTTTGCTTCTGGCATGAGTCAACATCACCAAGAGGCAGAGGATAACAGATTTTTATGCTCCTTGTTTTTCTACCAAGAAATCTATTTAAATACTTTGTGTTTAAAAAAGATAAAGTACATAAATATATATAGATGTATTTTTTTTCCTGCAGTACAAGTACAAGGAAGGGTATCGGAAGCAGCTGGGCCACCACATTGGGGCTCGCAACATCGAGGATGACCCCAAGATGATGTGGTCAATGCACGTGGCCAAGATCCAGAGTGACAGGGAGTACAAGAAGGACTTTGAGAAGACCAAGACGCGCTTCAGCAGCCCCGTGGACATGCTGGGAATTGTGTTGGCCAAGAAGTGCCAGGAGCTGGTCAGCGACATTGATTACCGGCACTACCTGCACCAGTGGATCTGTCTGCCCGACCAGAACGACGTGATCCATGCCAAGCAAGCCTATGACCTCCAGAGTGATGTGAGCAAATCCTTACATTTGTAATACAAAATTAAATACTCTGGGTCTTGTAAATCTAATTTTTAAAGCGTGGATTATACGCCTTAGTTGCTTGCATCAGACTTGTTGAAATGTTTATCATTCTTTCATCAAATTTATGTGTAATTCTATTTTGACAGTCCTTAACCTGAGGTATATTTATTATTTGTTTTACTTAATCTTCAAAAATAACAATTGTTTTCAGAACTGTATCCTCAGAAACATGCCCAGTTGTTCATATAGGATGTGCTAGTTTATATTAATTTTATTATTTGATCACACTTGCACATATATAACAAGCTTTCAAATTTTTTCAGGCTGTTTACAAATCAGATCTGGAATGGCTGAGAGGCATTGGATGGGTTCCTATTGGTTCCTTGGAAGTTGAGAAAGCCAAGAAGGCTGGAGAAATCCTCAGTGACAGGAAGTATCGCCAACCTGCAGACACAATCAAATTTACCAGCGTGACGGATTCCTTGGCCATGGTCTTAGCCAAGCAAAATGCTGAGATCATGAACAAGGTGAGGGTGGTATTGCCAGTTAACAGAACTTGTTCATGAGGTGGAAAATGCAAAATACAAAGTAAAGCTAACAACCTGTGGATTTAAGAGAAAATCAGTGTCCAAATTCAGTCAATTGTACAGGAAAGCTGTTCTCTCAGGGCTCAGTCTGAAGTGAGCAGCTGGTAAAAACCTACAGAAAAAAGTCCCTTAAATCACAGATTTTCCAAGACTAATACTGCATGATGAACAAGTTATGAGGAAATACCTTTAAGTTCTCTGGATGTGAAACTTCTGCAATGTATCTTAGATCTGGAGGGTGAAAGCCACTAAGTACCTCCTCCTTTATAAGAAACATAATCAAACAACTTATACAGAATAATTAATACAGTTTTCCTCCTATGGCTGTTTCTCCACAATCCAAAATCAGTCAATTGCTTCACCAGCTTAGCCTGAGAAATAAAGAGGAGGGACAAAGTTTCCTTCTTGAGATGTTCAGAGAGAAGCTTTGCTGAGTCAGGGTATTTAGAGCTGACTTGAGCTACCCATAGCACTTTGTAAAATAACTGTAATTGTAAATTAACTTCATAGAGAACTGTTTGTAAAGGGCTGTTCTCCTCTCTTGTAGCGCTTGTACACAGAAGCCTGGGATGCAGACAAGACGTCCATCCATGTCATGCCTGACACACCAGACATCCTGTTAGCAAAGGCCAACGCAGCCAATGTTAGCAAGGTAAGGACAGTTAAACATTTACTAAACTAGTAGAAATTCAGAGTTAAGTCAGCATTTCTTGTAGATGTTCTAAAATATGCATTCATGAAAATTTTGAGAAAAAATTATGAAATTTAGAAATCCCATTTTTCAGAATACTGATAAGCCATTTTCTGTCTTCTTTGTGTAGAAACTTTATGTACAAGGCTGGGAAGAGGCCAAAAAGAAGGGTTATGACATGAGAGCTGATGCAATTCCAATCAAAACCGCAAAAGCATCAAGAGATATTGCGAGTGACGTATGTTCTTTCCTTTACATTTATTTTCAGTTACCTTGGGAACAAGAATATGTATTTTTGTGATCAGTAGCAATAGGAAATTATGGGACCTTCATGCCAGATTCACTTCTTTTTGTATTTCTAGTACAAATACAAAGAAACCCACGAGAAGGAGAAAGGCCACTACATCGGGTGCCCCAGTGCCAAGGAGGACCCCAAGCTGGCGTGGGCCGCGCGCGCCATGGCCCTGCAGAACGACCGCCTCTACAAGAAGGCCTACAATGATTCCAAGGCTCAGATCCACATCCCTGTGGATGCCCTGTCGGTGCAGGCGGCCAAGGAGTGCCAGACCCTGGTCAGCGACGTTGACTACAGGCAGTACCTGCACCAGTGGACCTGCCTTCCTGACCAGAACGATATAATCCACGCGCGGCAGGCCTACGACCTCCAGAGCGACGTGAGTGACAGTAACTGCAGGAAAGCTTTAGGGCAGCTGTGGGAGGCTCTGTTCACTAGTGACTCACAAATACACTTTTGAATGCACATTCATGAGCCTGCAGTCTGCTCTGGTATGCTAATTCATCCTTTCCAAAGGATTTCAGCCTGGGGGCCAGAAATATTTAGGGCAGTTCATATGGAAGCCATGTTTTCTTGGTCTTCTCCAGAATGTTTGCTTGCAGACTATTTGCAGATTATGCCCCTGGTTTGAATGCAGTGTCTTAAAAGTATCATTGTTTCCGTGCAAATCAGGGGTTCTGTGTCTAGAAAGGACCTTCTACACCACAGCATCACTGGCTGCTTGTTGTGTAAGAGTATGAGAAGAAGTTGGGGAAAGCCTTATAAAAAAACCTTCTTGCACTTAGAGAATCCCAAAATGGTTTGGGAATGGTTTTCCAAAATGGTTGGAAAAGATCATCTTATTCCAGCCCCTGCCATGGGTAGGGACACCTTCCACCAGGCCTGGTTATTCAGAGCCTCATCCAGACTGGTCTTGAACATCCTCATGGACTGAGAGTCCACCAGCTCTCGGGGCAAAGAGTTACCTCTGCGATGCCAGTAACCCTCGGTTTGTTTGTAGAACGTGTACAAGTCCGACCTGGAATGGCTGCGAGGCATTGGCTGGCTAACAGAAGGCTCTGTGGATGTGGTCAAAGCCAAGAAAGCCCAGGAGCTCCTCAATGACCGCTTGTACCGCACGCGGCCGGAGCAGCTGAAGTTCACCAGCATCACGGACTCCCCAGACGTTGTCCAGGCCAAGACCAACGCCATGCAGCTCAGTGACGTAAGCTCACCTTTCACTTACAGGGTGGCATTTCTTCTCTTTCTGGTGGAGAGTAGAATTTCTACAGTGGGAATGATATAGTTGGGAAGTTTTGCAAATTGGAATTGCCAAAGAATTCCTGTTGGTGTATTTTTCCTCACCATAGTGAAATGCCATTATTCTTCCTTTCTCCTCAGCGTCTGTATCGTGAGGCCTGGGATAAAGACAAGACCCAGATTTCCCTCCCTTCGGACACTCCTGTCCTGCTGCAGTCCAAAATCAACGCTCTCAACATCAGCAATGTAAGAAAACAACATGAAATCCTTGTGAAGTGTTAGAAAATGAAGACTGACAATTGTTCTTCCAGATTTTGCTGTAAATTGTGGGGTACAAACCCACCTTCTAATGTGCTTGTAAACAGGAAATTACGTCCAGAGGCTCTTTGTCACCTCTCAGCCTATCAACAGGTTGTGTGTTCAGGAGCAAACCCTCAAGCTCAGTGTGCAATTCCACACAACTCCTGCTCCCTTTGGCAAAACCTGCCAAATACTTTCCATTAGAGGAGTTGTTGGAGTCTGCAGACATAGTGGTCTGTCTTCAAGAATATTTCTGCTGCCTCTTTGTCCTTTGGATTTTGCACCTACTTTAAGTCATGAATTTTCTGTTAAAATGCTGGCCAGGATCATTATTGTAACTCTGCCAGTTATAGGAGGCAAACAGGGCTCCCAAGCTGGTCATTCCAAGGAAGTAGGTTTTTAGAGAAGGCATTTCACTATGTTTAACAAAGGTGATTAATTTTCCTTGCAGAAACATTATCAGAAGGCCTGGGATGAGGCCAAGGCGAAAAGCTATGACATAAGAGCTGATGCCATTCCCATCAAACAAGCCAAGGCCTCCAGAGAGATTGCCAGTGAGGTACAGCCTTCTCTTCATGTGGTGTTTGAGTCTCAGCAGAACTGAGTGAAGCTCAGGCTGACAGCCTGGGGAGCTGGAAGCCTTTTGTCTGGTGGCTGTGTCCAGGTGAGCAACACACTTCTTGTTCTCTCTGCATTTCTAGTACAAATACAAAGAAACCCACGAGAAGGAGAAAGGCCACTACATCGGGTGCCCCAGTGCCAAGGAGGACCCCAAGCTGGCGTGGGCCGCGCGCGCCATGGCCCTGCAGAACGACCGCCTCTACAAGAAGGCCTACAATGATTCCAAGGCGCAGATCCACATCCCTGTGGATGCCCTGTCGGTGCAGGCGGCCAAGGAGTGCCAGACCCTGGTCAGCGACGTTGACTACAGGCAGTACCTGCACCAGTGGACCTGCCTTCCTGACCAGAACGATATAATCCATGCGCGGCAGGCCTACGACCTCCAGAGCGACGTGAGTGTCCTTAGAGATGTGTGGTTACTACTCTTATTATTTAATATATTATAGCCTTATTCCAATTGTTCAAGCTACACAGTCACAACGGATTTCTGTTTACGCTGTTTTCTTCAATTTTTTGTTACTGCTATTATCTGCTCCTCTACACCCTTAAAAAGCATTGGTTTCACCTCTAAATGTTACGAAATTTCAGTTGATAACTGCTGTGTTAGATAATGCTTTTGTGGTGGGTTTGGATTTTTTTGAGTGGCGTGATCTGGAGAGAATGAAGGATTTGTCTTTCTTGCTTTGATGGAATTTAGGAATAACAGCTGTTTGCTGCCTTGGGATCAGGTGGCTTTTGTTACTTCTGTTTGCTTGAGTCAGCTTGGAAATTTATTTCATTGGAAGAAAACTCTGTGAGGTAGCCAGTGAGAGGTTTTAGTGGCTGATTGCAAAGCAGGACGAGTCAGTGCAGGTGATTTCCTGACCTGGCTTTGCTGCTTATCAGTCAACATCAGTCCCTCTTCCACAGCTTGTTTCAGTTACAAGCTTTGGAGGTGAGGTTCCTGTTCCTTACTTTTTGCCAGTTTTCCTGGTAGGCAGCTTGGGGTTTTGTTAGGACTTGTAAATTGTTGAAATGACTAGAAGAAAAAGTATTTTGGAGGGGACAGGAAGACTCTTCTGAGCTCTCAGTAGTCATTATCATTAACTACAACTCCTTTCAGTTGTTTCCCCTTTATAGGTTTAGAATGTGTTGTTTAAATAATGAACTACTTAAAACCTTGTTGCCAGATTTAATTTTATTTATGACACTGAACATCTCCTGTATATAAAAAGGATTAATGTGACTCTAGCTGGGTTTATAAAACATAATCTGCTTTGCATAGCTTAAAATAATTAAGACAATCATTTTAAACAATGTTTTCCCTTTCTGACCATCTCACCCAGGCTGTGTATAAGTCAGACCTAGAGTGGCTCCGTGGAATTGGCTGGTTGCCCAACGACTCTCCAGAAGTTAAGAGGGTGAAGAATGCCCAGGATCTCCTGAGTGACAACGTGTATCGGACCCCCATTGACAGCCTGAAGTACACCAGTGTTGTGGATTCCCCAGACGTTGTTCTGGCCAAAACCAACGCTGAACAGATCAGCATTGTATGTTCCAACCTCCTCAAAGCTGCTTCCAGACTAGAAACTAACGCTGAAGAGAAATCTCACTGCTAAAATATAAAACTGATTAGTGGTGTTTTAAGTTTAATGCTTTTCCAAACATTTTGTTAGAGAAAATAATTATTTCATTATTCTTTAGAGATGATAATTCAGGAGAGATTTATACGATTTTATATTATTGATAAGTGGAATTCCATCATTCTGATATTACTAAATGACTGTTTTAACAGCCAAAATACAAAGAAGCCTGGGAAAAGGACAAGACTATGGTCCACATCATGCCAGACACACCTGAAATCAACCTAGCCAAGGCTAATGCTGTTAATTACAGCCAGGTATGTTTATCATTCTGTTTTCTCTAAAATAGTATGTGAATTATATCATTCTAAGGTGTTGAATCTCTTTGAATCTCATTGAAGGCTGTCCTCATACAGGGCTTGCAACCTTTCCCTTCACTCTGCTGAATATCCTTAAAGTATTTAGCCACTTTAAAATCACTACTTGCATACAGCTATGTAAAAATTATTAATATCGTGCCCCACTGAGGGAATATTTTATTGAAATGGATGAATATCCAAGGCATATAAATATTTTCTAAACTTTTACAAACACCCTTCTGTGCTTTATAGGTTGCACAACCGGTCTTGAATGTTTCAGAGGCAGCTGCATTTATGGTCAGGAGCAGGAGTAATGCTCAAAAAATGTCATGGTATTTCAGCAAATAAATGGCTGGAAACTCTGTTTCTATAATGGGAAATGCCAGAGCATTCAGCATGTGCGTGATGCTTTCTCTGTCTTTTCAGAAACATTATAAAGGAGCTTGGGATGAGGTGAAGACAAGCTACGATTTGAGAGCAGATGCAATTCCAGTCAAGGCAGCCAAGGCTTCTAGAGAGATTGCCAGTGATGTAAGTGCCAAAAGAGGCATCTCACATGCTCCAAGAGCTCTTCCATGCTGTTACTAATGGTGACCTCTGCTCTTCACCCAGTACAAATACAAGCTGGAGCACGAGAAGCAGAAAGGACACTACGTGGGAGTGCCGAACGCAAAGGGAGATTCCAAAATCCAGTTTGCCCTGGACGTAGCCAAAGTTCAGAGTGAACGAGAGTACAAGAAGTACTTTGCCAAGCTGAAGACCCAGTGCCACCTGCCAGTGGACATGATGTCCATTGTGCAAGCCAAGCTTGGGCAGAGCCTGGTGAGCGACACCGATTACCGGCATTACCTGCACCAGTGGATCTGCCTCCCCGACCAGAACGACGTCATTCACGCCAGGCAAGCCTACGACCTCCAGAGTGATGTAAGTTCACCTGAAAACACCCCTTAACTTAGTCCTGTGTTGCCTCTTCTTATTCTGCTGCGGCTCTAAGGAGTGGGAATCTTCTGAATTCAGGGAACTCACCTTGCTCTTTGTTAGAGTTGCAAAGTATAGGCCACTTATCAATTGCCACATTTGAAGGGTGATAAATCCAGACGTAGTGCTCATGTTGGAATTACTGCTCCCCTTTTAACCACTGGAAGTAAATGCTGTTATTTATGAATCTTGCTGGATTGTACAGGGAACTGTAGCTAAGAGCATGGACCCTATTTTGTTTTCCCAGGCTGTTTATAAAGCTGATTTGGAATGGCTGCGGGGAATTGGATGGCTGCCAAATGATTCTGTTGGAGTCAAGCATGCCAAATATGCTGGAGATCTCCTGAGTGAGGTAACCAAATGTTTTTCAATACTAAAATTTTCTTCAGGGGTATTTGTCACTCCAGGTATTTTAAGTGGTTAAACACATCAGGTTTTTTTTCAAATGAAAAGTACAACTGTAGTGTTTTCACAACATTTATTGTGTATGCAGAGGTTTTTCTCCATGTGAACTTCCTTGTATTGTGTATGTATTCAGAACTGCTGAATTAGGCATCAAATATTCGAGGCTAATCTGTTCTTCTTTTTCCTTGTACAGAGAAAGTACCGCACAAAAGCTGAAACTCTCCCATTTACTCCTGTGGCTGACAGAGTTGATTATGTCACAGCAAAGAATAGCACGGAAATTCTCAGTGATGTAAGTTTGCTCACAGGTGTTGGGCTACATTTGACTTCAGTGAATTTGTATTTAATGTGCTTTTGAGGTCTAATGGCCTTGCAAATTCAGGGGTTGGTTTGTTATTTCATGTGCAGATTACGGCGTTTTCCCAGTTCTGTGGTGGTGCTACAAGGCAGTTATTTCTTTCTGTGTCCTAGGTTAAATACCACAAAGAATGGAATGAGGCCAAGTCAAATTATACTCTCACAGATACACCACAGCTGGATATGGCCCGAGAGGCAGCCAGAATTCTCAATCAGGTATGTGGTCGCTCCTTGACAGCTTCTACTCACATTTTTTAGGTATTTAGAAAACCTGCCTTATTAAGAACAACCTGAAAGAAGGATTTGTTATCCTTATACTTCTATATAAATTACACATATACCATGTGTAATAGTTACCATTATAGTGGTGTTGAATTCCTCACCACTTTTATTTCCCACAGAATTTATACAAGGAAAGTTGGGAGAAAGAAAAAGCGACTGGTTACCTCTTGCCTCCTGACACGGTGCAGATCTCTCACGCCAAGCACTCGAGTGATGTCCAAAGTGAGGTAATGATTTTTCTCACTAGGAAGACGACTGCTTGGAAGTCTGAAATGTTAAAGGCCCTGAAAATTCCCAAACAGACTTTAAAAGCTTTCTATTTGGGTTAACATCCAGAGTTTTTCATGGCCCATGATTTCCACTGTCCTCCAAACAGTTCAGCCATCTTCGTGATTACGGGGTTTGGAGAGAACAGTGCTGAAAGGTCAGCTTGACCCGTCCACATTCACTCTCTCCAGAAACAGTTCTCTCAAAATCAACTGAACTGGACTTCCATATCTTATAAGTATTACATAATTGAAGGGATACTATGATTATAACATATATGGCTCTGATTTCACTTTTTGGCCTATCAAAACCTGTAGGCCAGTACACACTACATTTTAAACATTTGCATAATGGATATTGAAATTATTACATGACTCTTATTTGTAATAAACATTTTGTCAAAACAGTGTGATGTAAATACCTTAAATAAGCCTTCACTCTTCAGACAGTCTCAAATAATTGGTTGCCAAAATGAGACTAAATGTCCTTGTTAAAAAACATTTTCTAACAAGTCTTTCCTCTTCTGTTGACAATACTATTTACTGAAAACTGGGGGTATATTAGATTAGAAAATACTATATTTTGAACTGGAAGACCTATACAAAGTAATATTGTTGTTTGTGACCAGATTTTTATCTGGTCATGTACCGATAACCCAAAGCTGTGTTTGACAACTCCCTGTCTCATCTGCTCTTTGTGTTGACAAACCTGAAGCTGTTCTCAGGTTAAAACCAGAGTAGATACAGCCAGTGCTGATTTTATCCATATTTCTCCCCTCTTCCATCAGCTGAAATACAAAGCTGAGTATGTCAAGCAGAGAGGTCACTACGTGGGAGTTGCCAAGATGAGGGATGACCCCAAGCTGGTGTGGTACGAGCACGCGGGCGAGATCCAGAACGACAGGCTGTACAAATCAGACTACAACAAAACCAAGTCCAGAATCCACATGCCTTCGGATGCCATGTCAGTTGTGGCAGCAAAGGAGTGCCAGAACTTGGTCAGTGATGTTGACTATCGCCAGTACCTGCACGAGTGGACCTGCCACCCTGACCAGAACGACTGCATCCAGGCACGGAAGGCCTACGACCTGCAAAGTGATGTGAGTGATGGTACAGCCCTGCGAGGTCATTTCCACATGGTATCGCCCGCAGTGCATAATCCATCCTGAGTTTAATCATTTCTGTCCTTTTGCATTGTCTTTCTGATTTAGAACATTTATAAATCTGATTTGGAGTGGCTTCGTGGCATTGGTTGGATCCCTCTCGATTCAGTGGAGCATAAGAAAGTTAAGAATGCACAAGAACTGATAAACAAGGTAAGAGAAAATATTTCAGCAGTTCCACAAGTAGCACTTCTTTCTCATACACACTGTTTAAGACATTATTTCACCTCTTTGCAGAGAGCATACACAAAAGAAGCCCTTGAGAACTTCTCCAAATACACCAGCGTGGTTGACACTCCTGACATTGTTTTGGCAAAGATGAACTCTGTCAATCAGAGTGATGTATGTACCTTTTCTTTTACATAAAAATTCATATAGAAGAATTAGTAGTTGATTTAATTGCTTTTGCTAATTGTACTAGTTCTAGCCTTATATACGTATGCATGCACCTCATTAATAGCAGGATTTCTTGGGGTAAGTAAGTTTAGTAAGAAGTGATATGAATGAACAACACAACATTGCTGTCCAAATAATTTAACATTTTTCTGTAGAATATGGCATGTCCCTGACTTAGAGTTTGCATAGATTTTTCTTATAGTCGTTGAAATCTGAGTCCTGTTCTTGGTGAACAACAGTTAATGGAGTTCCTGGTGTTGCTAAAGTGTATTTGCTGAGCAGTATCTTAAATTTTTCAAGAATACCGTGTGGATTTTGAGGTGACAGGGACATTTGCCTGGTTACTACAGTGGCTGGAATGTCCTACATGACATTACTGCATGATAACGTAAGAGAAAATTAATGTCTCCTTCTAATAGATGGACTAGTAATAATAATAATAATGTATTTCTCCTGTGGAATTAACACTTTGTTTGTTTTCTTTTGTAGCTAAAATACAAAGAAACATTTAACCAGGAGAAAGGCCAATACATCGGGTCTGATGATACTCCTGCTCTGCACCACGCCAAGGACATGTCCTTGCTCCACAGTGAGGTGAGGTCCCATAAATATCAACCTGAGCACTGATTCCCCTGCTTTGAAAGCAACAGAATGTGGGGTGGACTTGAGGAACTGTTCTGCTCTCAGTAGTGGCACTGGGAAAGTTATTTAATCCCTTTTTCCTTCAGCTTTTCCTGGGTTGGATCACTGGAATCAGGATGACTTCTGTCCTTACTGAACTGACCTCAAAGCACAGCTGTGTGGTGCTTGGAAGTCATTAATAGTGTGACAAATATAATTCCATCCAATAATACCTTCTGAGACTACTGATAAATTTTAAATTTACTTTTTTAATAAGAAAGGAAAACTGTAGATGATTTACATTATTAAGCAGTTACTTTTGAGTAGTCTCACTAATTTTAATGAGAAACCTCTATTTTTTGAAAATATAAGTGATTCCTCTTTCATATAAGTAGACACTTCATAATTTTGTCGGAAGGTAAATATATTTAATATTTAACAAAATAAGCATTAGGAAAGTGCCACTGACAGTTAATATTTCTATAATCGACACCAATATTACTTGAAGATTTTTTTGCAATTTTGATCATGTATCTATAAAATTATCAATCTTAATTCTATACTGCACTTTTAAACAAGGGTTCATATCTGTATTTTGGATATTTTTATTACTCTTCTGGTATAAATATATTAAAGAAAGCAGAAATCAGCTCAAATTTGTGCTCAGGTAGCTTTCTGAAGTGAACACTTGTCCTGTTTGCCCCACACTCAATGACTGTTCAAAATGAACGTTCTCCGTTTAATTTATTGGGAACCACTCTGTAAAAATATTCTGTATTCCACGTCATATCCCATGTGTGTATAAACGGCAGTCAGGTTTCTTGGGAAGTAGAACTGATCTTTTCATCAAAACCTGTATGTGCTTTGTTTGTCTAGAAACTCTACAAGAAGGCCTGGGAACTGAGCAAGCCCATTGGATACACCCTGGATGAGAAATACATTCCACTTGTGGGAGCCAAACACGCAAACCACATCAACAGTGAGGTCAGGAGGGATTTCCCATTCTTTCCCTTTTTCCCCCCAGCATGTTGTTGGAATGAATGTTTAAAACTTCCACATGAATATTTTCCAGCTTAAATATAAGGAAATATATGAGAAGCTGAAAGGCCATTACCTGGCTGGGAAGGATATTGGTGATTTCCCCGGTGTTATTCACTCCCTGGAATTCCAGAAAATGAGGAGCGCGGTAAGGAACAAGCGAGTCCGACTGGAATATTTTCCATTTGCTTTATTTCGCCATTTATTTCACTGATGAAATTCACTATTTCATTACTTTAACGTAAATAATGCAAAGCTTAATAGAACTGTAGACTCAGAGGATCATTAAGGTTGGAAAAGACTTCCAAGATCAAGTCCAACCTTAACATCAATCCACAATAATATCAGTAAAAATCATTTCAACATCCTTATGACTCCTGACTGCTCATTTTATATGTGGGTTGAATAACTGAATTTTAAATTATTTAGGAGATTTAGAAGGGATTTTTTTAGCTACTAGAAATGCTACAGTAAGGGAAAAAAAACCCTTTTTCTGTTTCACTCTAAGGATCTGAGCGGTAAAAAATACCACATGGGATTAACTCCCTTTACGAATAAAAGTGTAGATTTTGAGTTGGCATAGGAATTTAAGAACTGAAAAAGTAAATGCACATTTGGTGTGTTGCTGTTCTCAGCACTGCACATACAATGTGTCATGCAGGGCATAAAATCAGTGTAATCCCAAATATTCTGTCTTTAATGAGATAAAAACCATGTTTGGAGCATGACTTTTTTAATCCTGAAGACTTGTTAGTTTTTTCATCAGCTGTTAAAAGTGCAAGTGAAGCAAATTCTTGTCCTTCTAGAACCTCATCAGAATAAAAGGTTATTAATATCCAAGTTAAAATTTCATCCTATTGAATCCCATGGGAGCTTAGCTACTAAATCCAGGAAACATATCTCACATTATGCTGTCACCTTTTAGTCCAAAACCCAAAGCTATACAGAAAATCACTCTTGTTTCTTCTCACCTTTTCCCCAATCTTTGCTTTTCAGCTGGCCTACAGAAAGAATTATGAAGATACCAAGAAAAATGTCCACATTCCAGCTGACATGATGAATCACGTCCTAGCCAAGAAGTGCCAGTACATCCTCAGTGACCTGGAGTACCGCACTTACTTCCATCAGTGGAATTGTTCACCTGAAGAAAACGATGTTATTCAGGCCAGGAAAGCCCAGGAGATCCTGAGTGATGTATGTTTATCTTTTATTTAAAACCATGCAATAGGCTGGGTTGGAAGGGACCCATCAGGGTCATCCAGTCCAACTCCTGGCTCTGCCCAGGACACCCTAAAAATCCCACCAGGAGCCTGAGGGCATTGTCCAAACCCTTCCTGAATTCATTTGTTTGACATTATAGCAGCCTTTCCCATCATTTTTTGCAAGGTATTTAAATATAAAAAACTTTCAAATATCTTCCATAATATTTAAATATGAAATTAATAACCATGGCTTTAGATTCTTAGTACCAATCACTGCAGTGATCCTTATCTATTGTAACTGGGAATGCTAGAATTAGCACAGGGGCCAGGACAGCATCCAGCATCCTTCTGGATCCAGTGGGTCTGGAAAAGAATTCCCCTTATTTGTTGGGGTTGTATCAGCCCACAGCTGAGAGAGTGGTGCTCATATTCTGCAGTCAGTGGTGTCTCAGCTTGGGCCAACCAACCTTCCCATAAAATTTGAGGGTGTGTTAATTGCCTGGCTTATCAGCATGCAGAACTCCTTGGTTTGCTTGGGAGAAGGCAAATTTCTTCCTAACTTAATGTTCTGTTCACTTCCATGCAGAATGTGTATAAAGATGACTTAAATTGGCTGAAGGGACTTGGATGTTATGTCTGGGATACTCCACAAATCCTACAGGCTAAGAAATCCTATGACCTCCAGAGCCAGGTAAGTATGTTTTCCTTAAATAAATAAATATTTATATATTTTTTTTTCCATTTATGTTTCCATTTAGGTTGACATTTCCTAGTCCAGAGCAGAATGAAGTAATTCCTGTTACATCAGAAAGATTTTGTTCCAACTGTGATAATACAATCTTTGAGTTGCTTCTGTAGAGACATCACTTGTGTTATTGGAGGAAGAGAAAACTTAGGAGAATGGAAAGACAACTGTGGTTTTTAATTTCACTATTCCTTAGTTCATCCTGGCTGTATATTAAGTATTTCCATGTTATGAGCAGTCACTTTCAGAGCTGGTTTTAACTGAGCTGTAATCCTCAGTTTCAGCTGCCCAGATGTGATTTTAAAGGAAGCTGGCAGGGGATTTCCAGGTTATTTTCAGCACTAATGAGTGTTTTGTTGGTTTTGTTTCCTTAGATAAAATACACCTCTGCAGGGAAGGAGAACCTGCAGAACTTCAGTGTGGTTACAGACACTCCTGTCTATGTGACTGCTCTGCAAAGTGCTGCCAACGCCAGTGAGGTGAATCCCCACCTTTTCTACTCAGGATTTTCCTTCTGAGCATTGCAACAGTTCACTAAATCCAGCTTTCATCTTCCAGGTGAAATACAAGGAGGAATTCCATAAAACTAAGGACAAGTACACAACTGTGACTGACACAGCGGATTCAGAAAGAATTCATAATTTGAAACATCTCTATAGTGATGTAAGTGTTTCTACACAATTTTTTTTCTCTTCAGGACCTTTAATGTGGTTTTTTTTGTTTTATTTTCTTTGTTCACTCTGTTTGAAGATAAACATCCAAAGAAGGAGCTTATCAAAGCCAGTGCTGGCCCTCTGCACTACTGCAGCTTGGGGGAGATGTTGTATTTCAGGCAAGGGCCATATTTTCCAACTGTAATGCCAGTCTTGGAAGGACACCTGGATTAATAAATGGATTCCCTGAATAAAATTACATCTGAACAAAATTAAAACCTCATGTGAGAACAGACATGACTAGTTAGAAAACATTTTTATCACCCTTTACATGCAATATTGATATTAAGTATTACTTAATACCTTGTTTACAATATTTTACTATGTGGTGTCTAAATAAAAACAAAAGGGCTTTTGATTTCTATGGGTTATTGGTTATTATTTAGCAGAATAATTTTTCCACTCATGCAGACTTTCTATTTCCCCACAGAATCTCTACAAGAAAGCCTGGGATAAAGTGAAGGCCACCAGCTATGCAATACCCTCAGATGCTGTAGCCTTGGCACGTGCCAAAGAACTGAAGCACAATGCAAGCATTGTAAGTGAATTAAATACTTTATTTTTTTTAAATCAGATTGTCAGTTCTAACAATTAAATCCTTCATGCCTTGTATCTACTATAGATATAAATATTTTTTAAACTTTATCTTCTCTTTTTAGTTGAGACATAATATATATCTGTAGATAATAATTTTTCTCTGATAGTCATTTGGGTAACAGTCCCTTGTGGCTTCTTGTCACGGAAAAAAAAGTCAATTTTTATAGTAATCCAAACAGAAAATATTAGGGTTTTTCTAGTCTAAATTTCATGAGCATCCAGGTCAGAAAAACACCAAAAATCTTCAAATAATACTTACTGAGTATAGAAAACATCTTATGCTTTACTGAACTTAGAATTAAGAGAGATCACTCCACAGATCTCTTTAAATGAAAGAGCTGGAACAATAATCAGTACCTTACTCTGCATCTATTTATTTCTAAAATCCTCTAGCTGTAATTTTACAACGTTATTATTATGATGTGCTTTCTTTGCCATTTAAGACAAAACAGAAAACCAAAATCCTGCTTTAAAGCCTTTTTCCACTTGTTGGACTCAACTTGTTGCTTAATGATGATGATTTTGTTCCAAAGCCACAACTGACTCACTGGAGTCAGTTAATTGTTACATTTCTTTGCTTCTGCTCAGGTCAAATACCGTGAGGAATATGACAAGTTCAAAGCCCTGTACACCCTCCCCAGAGGGGTTGAGGACGATCCCAATACGGAAAGGTGCCTCAGAGTTGGGAAGCTCAACATTGATGTAAGTGTTGGTTCTGGGTATGTGTTTTCCTGACAAAGCCATGCTCATCTCAGAAGCTGCCACTCAAAGAATCCACAGACATCCAACATTTCCGTGTGCATTTGGCAGTGTTCAGTATTTGCTAAACTCGAGAATGCCACCATAAATTTAAGCTTTTAACTCAATTATGGCATTGCCTGCATGGCCAAACCTTTAGCGTAATATGGGTAAAATCATCATTTGCCTCCTTTTAACCCATCAGCACAATGCAAACTGAACAAATCATACTTCACCTCCCTTGCTGAGGTTCTGCAAGTTATTTTTAGAGCAGGCCAGATGCAAGTTTTAGTCATGGCCAAAGCGATCGCTCTCCCACTGACATCCCATGAAAATATCAACTATCTCCTCCAAATTTATCAACAATTTATGCTTCAGCTTTATTAAAACATCGCTTTAACTCCACAGCGTCTGTACAAAGAAGCCTACGAGAAGACCAAAGCCAAGGTCCACATTATCCCAGACATGGTGGACATCATTTCAGCCAAGGATGCCCAGAAGAAGATCAGCGAGGTCGATTATCGCACGCGGCTCCACGAGTGGCTCTGTCTGCCAGACATGCAGGTCAACACCCACGTGCGAAAAGTCACCGACCAAGTCAGTGATGTAAGTCCACAAATCACCTGTTCCTGGCTCACTTTTGAGATCATTCCTTCATTTATGCTCTGTTAGGAGGAAATAATTTAGCAGCACTTTTGCAGGAGCGCTCTGAAGTTGCCACGTGACTTCGCTGTGTTGTGTTTTCGTAACACTTGGCAATAAATGTGTAGTTGAGATGGGGCTTAGTTGAATAGAATCAGAAAATCCCAGAATGGTTTGGGTTGAGAAGGACCTTAAAGCTCATCTATTCCAGCCCCTGCTGTGGCAGGGACACCTCCCACTATCCCAGGGTGCTCCAAGACCTGTCCAGCCTGGCCTTGGCCACTCCCAGGGGTGGGGAGGCCACAACCTCTCTGTGCAACAATTTCAATAATTTCAGTGCTATCAGTGTAGGCATTTGGGTCATAACACTACAGTTCTACCCACGCAGCCATCCCTGTCTGTAAATTGTCCTTTATTTGGTTGCATGAGGTGTGGAAACTTTGGAAGTCTGAGAAAATCCTGGGTGGGAAAGCTTCTACACTCTTGCCTTGTGTAGCTCAGCCCAGGAGTAGGATCTGGCAGTCAATCAGTGCCCAGTAGGATGTGCATGTAGTTTTATTTTTTTAAATCACTGGATTTTTAGTTTTTGGCTGAATTGAAGCAATGAACAAAGTATTATTTAAATTCTAAAAGGAATTGTTTTCATTTTCTCAAACAAAAAAAAAATCTAAGTGGTAGAAACCCTCCTTGCCATCATTTGGCTGCGTGTTTCGGAGTGATTTAGAAAGAAGGGATTAGATCCTAATGGAATTCTTACAGGTTCCTTCTCTGCTCTGATGCTTTAGGTGATCTACAAGGATGATCTGAACTGGCTGAAAGGCATTGGCTGCTTTGTCTGGGACACTCCTGAAATCCTCCATGCCAAGCATGCCTACGACCTTCGCAGTGATGTGAGTGGATAACTCTGGGTTTGCTCCTTACTCTTCTTTTTCACTCCACTGTAGCTTTATTCTACTCCAGATGTAGTCTGGAAAATGTTGTTTATCCTTCTTGGTTGAAAGATGCATTAAATAACCAGCCATAGTTTCAGTATTTTTTCTGTTTCAGTGCTGATTTGCAAATAGAATAATTAATTGATGAGATAAATAGTAAATAGAGCTCTTTTATTTCTCTCTGCAGATTAAGTACAAATCTAAGGCAGAAAAAATGAAGAATGACTTCACTGTTGTCACCGACACTCCTGTCTATGTCCAGAATGTGATCAGTGCCTTGAATTTAAGTGAAGTAAGTGTTTGTCTCACCATCCACCTAATATTCCAAATGCTGTTACCTCACCAGCTTTAGAAATGTGACTTTTAATATATTTTTAATAATTTAATTTTAATCATTTGTTAATTGCTGGTTGTCTACAACTTATTGTAGGCACAATCGCTAAAATCATTCATCGCCTGAAGCCAAAAAACTTTAATCCAGTTTTTTTAGGAGCAATTCCCATTGTATGCCAGCAATACATACGTGAGAGAACATGACAATTATGACTTTTTCTCCTTCCCAGGCTGTCTATCGTGGTGATTACAGGCAGAATGTCAAAGGCAAGATGATCCCTACTGATAAAACAGTGGATTTGGAGCGGGCGTATCATGCAAACAAAATACAGAGTGAAGTGAGTGCAAAACTTTGGGCTCCACAGAGTTTCTGGTACTGAAAAACCAAATCCTTTAAATGTCAATATCTGGTTTTAGCTTCTCTGGTGAATCTGCATGTCACTGCTCTAAAATGAAAGTGGGAAAATATCCTCATTTAAGCTACAAGGGTGCATTTTAATGCAGACATGGGGGAAACCTTTTCCCAGTTGTGATTGAGAGATTTCTGAGATTGAGGGATTTTCCCCTCAAATATTGCTCGCAGTTGTACAAAGTCTTTCTCTCTCCCCTTGCAGAACTTGTACCGCTGGGCTGGTGTGAGTGCTCTGCCCACTGGATACAGCCTTCCCACGGACACTCCGAACTTCCAGCACGCCAAACACGTCCAGCACATCGGCAGTGATGTAAGCCAGGGACTCAGTGCTGCTGCACCATGGGAATGGTCAGCAGTCCCAGAGCAGGGACTCTCAACTTGGGCCTTTACTGTCAGAATATAAATTTCCTCAGCAATATGCAAATACCTTACTAGATGCAGGAGAAATTTATTATATTATTAATTTTGGACCATATGGTAAAGGTGGAAATAATTATGATGTGTAGTGTATATAACTCTGACACAGCTACATCTCACTTGTTCATCTCTAAAAATTTGTCTCTTTATAGAGCATAAATTGCTGTCAGAACTGCAGTGTAAGTAGAATGAGTATCAGATTTAGCTTCTGTGTGGTTTTGTACTTTATATAGCTGAAATACAAAGAAGCCTATGAACACATGAAAGCCAAGGGCTACACTCTGGGACCTAAAGATGTTGGCTTTGAAAACGTGAGGAAAGTGAATCAAGTCATTAATGAGGTACAGTAAATATATTTATTTGCTTTCAATTGTATTTACAGTGCCCAAAATATGCACAGTGGGAGTACATTGACTGGGAAGTTGTAGGATCCCTCTTCTTTTAGGCTTTTAAGAACAAAAATTTATTTAGAGAAGTATCCATCACGAATGGTGAGGGATCATTGATCCAGGCTAAAACCGTTCCCGTAATATAAAACTGCAGCCTAATTTTATTAGCTGTGATTAAAGGTGAATAGAAATTATTGTATCTGTGTAAAATTGGGTCTCAACAGTTTTAGGTTTTATTCACTTCTTTCATCACTGGCTCTAGCAGGCTGAAAATTCAACATTTGTGTTTACATGTTTTTAGGATTAGAGTCTGAGATTCTCCCATTGAAAACAATTATGGAAAATCTTCGCCTGGGTGGAAAACAGTAATTTGTCTGGGAATTGCCTACACTGTGCTGAACTTCTTTGCCATTTCAAGGTTTTGCAATGTTTTAAACGATGCTAAAATGCAGAATGTTGTCTCTTGTGACAGAGGCTGTACAGGGCAACGTACCACAAGAACAAGGACAAGATCCACACCACCCCCGACACGCCCGAGATCCGCCAAGTGCGAGCCACCCAGGAGGCTGTCAGCGATGTAGGTGCCCTCCTAAGAGAACAGCACAGGAAACTGAGATTATTCCCTGGCCAAACGTGTGAAATGCTGTTTTGTTCTCTCTTTGCAGCTGATCTACAAGTCAGATTTCTTCAAGTTGCAGGGACACATGATCTCCCTGCCCTACACCCCTCACGTGCTGCACTGTCGCTACGTCGGGGACATCACCAGCGACGTAAGCAGCTGCTGCTCACACACCTGGTGTGAGGCCCAAAACTTCTGTACTGGAAGTGGGATTGGGTTTCTGTCATTTCCATTCTGTTCTCTAACAAAAAAATGCTTTCTCACTGTGTTTAAGGACCGATGATTGAAATGATCCCAGAAGTTGACTGTTGATTTTTCTCTCTCTCGTAGAATAAATACAAAGAGGACCTGAGGTGGTTGAAGGGCCTGGGTTGCTTCCTGTATGACACTCCTGACATGGTCCGTGCTCGTGATCTCCGGAAGCTCTGGGTAAGACTTTTCCTCTGGGAACCAAGTATGACAACAGTGGATTTATTTTTGTGCTTGCAGGAAGTGAAACACGTGAAAATGAACAAAGAATGAGAGAATTTTGTGCCGTGCAGCCAGTCAGTTATTTCAAAGCACTGCTGGGTTGCACTGTAAAATTTCCTTTATTAATACTGCCTTTTCTTTCCAGTCTAATTATATCTACACAAGTACTGCCAAGAAAATGTGGCCTAAAGTCAGTGTGGTGTTGGATACCCCTGGATACAGAGCAGTGCAGGAACTAAAAACCCATCTGAGTGAGGTAAATCCTGTTATTTCTACCCAATTTTGTAGCTAGAATTAACCCCTCCCTGTGTTTTTTTTTCCTGAAATAGATGAGATTTATAATTGCAAAGCTGTGATTGTGCAGCTTCTAAATAATAGCAGAAGAAATAATTCCTGGACCTGTCTTTTTCCAGCTGGTTTACAGAGCTGCAGGCAACGAGCTGAAGACAAAATACACTTCTGTCCTTGATACACCTGACTTCCTAAGAGCCAAGACAGGACAAAAAATACAGAGCCAGGTGAAAAATTTGTGCTGATATAAAATTCAGTCAGGGGATCCTTCTTAATATTTTGTTAAAGTACAGCAAAAGCTTTCCAGGCTGTTTCAAAGCAATGTAGAATTCTTTAAAAAATAGGTGGTTATGGGTATATTATGAACTTAGAGCTGTTTTTCAGAGACATAAGGTAGAATTTAGTTGAAGTGTGTATTTTTTTTGGATTATTTTCTTCTTGCTGCAGTACTTGTACGTGGAACTTGCCACAAAAGAGAGACCCCACCACCATGCTGATGGCCAGACTCAAGCCTTCAGACACGCCAGGAATGTCAAGGACATGATCAGTGAGGTAAAGCCTTGGTTCTATGATTTGCTACTGCTGTGCTGAACTCTTCAGAAGTTTTATTTATAACTTGAGTGGTAATTTCAAGGCTCAAATCTGTTTATTCATTTTTTTTTTTTCTCTCTTGTACTTAAATTCCACGTTTCCTTTGTAAGTTCTGGTAAAATACAACATTCTGAAAATATGTTTCAGTATTTTGTAAGATGAGCTTTTTTGCAGGTTGGCAGATGCTTCTAAAATTGCATTTTACAACTCTTCCCTTCTGCTGTCTCTCTTAGAAAAAGTACAAAACCCAGTATGAGAAGATGAAGGACAAATACACCCCTGTCCCTGACACCCCAGTGCTGATCAGAGCCAAGAGAGCCTACCTGAATGCCAGTGATGTGAGTGCTGCAGGAACACTCCCACCGCTGCTTTTCCCTGGATTCTTTGTGGAAATAACAGGAAAAAGCTCCGTGGGGAGCAAACATGCAAAGCATAGAATATCTCAGTGTGGGCCATAAAAATGTGCACGTCCATTTCCATTTGAAATGAGGGACATTGTTAAGTTTTGGTTTGATTCCACTGCAATGCCTTTTTTTTCCCCCCAATTTTTATAATCCATTTTCATTTCCCACTGCACTGAAGTGTGGTCTTACAACAAAGTAAAAATAGATTTAAAGTAATTTGCTTATACATCAAGCCTCCAAATAGAGCAGACTGGAGTGAAGTGATTGATGCTGGGGCCAGGATAGAATTCCTTTTATCAGCTTTTTCATCTCAGTTCTGTGTTAGAAGTAAACTGCCCTGTCACTGAGAATGTGTTCATTTTTTTAATTCAGAAGTAGATCAGAGAGAAAAGTTACCTGAGCTGCTGCACGGGAGGTTGTTAAGGTGAAATTGATTTTTTCAAGCATGGAGTAGTTATTTGTGATTTAAGGCAATTTAAAAATGCTGATTTGTGAGAGCTTTTCCATATATTTCAGAACCAGCAGGATATGAAAGGGCACGTGCAGGGCTGGTGTTTTGTTCTAGGGTTTATTTAGTCTTACTGCTCTAAGAGTGATTTTTAAATACTGCCAAGGAGCATCCCAGCTCTTCTGCACATGGGAATTTCTCCTCTGAGAAAGTCTTTCTCCACAGGCTGGGATGATCTTCCTGCTTTCCTCTAGATGAGGACAGGGAAGAAGGGATGAGTAGTTTTTTTATGCCAGAAGTGGCACTTGTGCTGCTCTAGAGAGCAGTCCTGTGATGCAGGGATGTTTTTTCCTCAGTCTGAAAATGAATTGAGTGAAATTCTCTCCATGTTTCACCATAAATCTCAGTGAAATTACAGCTGATTATAGGCAATTGCAGGCTCTTAAAATTCCTCAGGGCTTACACTGGGATGTCAGACAGCAGCATATCCCTGGATATCATTCCTGAGAAGTGAGGATTTTAACTGAAACAATTCCTGGTACGTTAATCCCTTCTTTTGTGTGTTATTTCTCTTCCCAGCTGCGCTACAAAGAAACCTTTGAGAACACCAAGGGCAAGTACCACACAGTGAAGGATGCTCTGGACATTGTCTATCACAGGAAGGTCACTGATGACATCAGCAGTGTATGTACAACATCTTCATTCCTAATTAGTGTTTGCCACTTAATAACCTAAAATGGGCCATTTATCCTTTTGTTCTATTTAATTATGTCAACTAATTAGAGAAATATCAGCACTATTAGTGTTGATTTCTTTCCTTCTCTGGAATATTGGTTGCTGGTAATGTTACAAATTAATGTCATTTCCACTCTTTTAGTTCTGATGTTTCAGGGAGAAAAAAAAAAAAAGGAACTTTTCTCTGGTCTGGGGTGTCCTCTTCAATTGTTTTAATTCTTCCATTTTCTCTGTAGGTCAAATATAAGGAGAATTACATGAGCCAGCTGGGAATCTGGAGGTCCATCCCAGACCGTCCTGAGCACTTCCATCACCGCCTGGTCACAGACGCCATCAGCGACGTGAGTGCAAACAGCTCCTGCCTGGGACAGGCTGGAAGGCAGAAGTGGTTTCCAAAATGAAACCCGAGCCTCCTTTCTCAACAAAGGGAAAGGAGGCGACATTTTTCAGGGATTTACACTCTGCCCTGGCAGAGCTGGGAACTGACAGAGAGAATCTGATGGCTGAAATGGCAGCACACCCCCTCGTCAAATTAACAGACAATCTTAATTAATTTCAGTTGTATTTGCTTAGGTTTGTTTAACCCCATAACAACATTTAATTGTACATTTCTGCACACACACAATAACCCCTTAACTGTACAAGATTGTTTTAAATTCACACAGGAACTCTATATAGTATATCTCAATATAACTATAGTATACATCAATAGCTAATATTGATATATACTGTAACTATAGTATATAACTATAGTATATATCTATATATATAGTATATATATAGTGTATATATATATAGTATCTATCTATCTATCTATATATAGTATATATAGTATATATCTACTATATATAGTATATATATAGTATATATCAATAGCTAATGATAGATCAGGTGTGTGAATAAACTGAGCCCATCACAAAAATATGATAAATTAATTTATTTTATAATGGGTGCAACTCTGTTTGCCAAGCCTTGTGCTGAGGTTCATTTCAGCACTCATTATCTGCTTAAAACTGAGTCTTTTTGCTTTTTTTTCCAAAGGTTAAATACAAGGAAGACCTGGCATGGCTCAAAGGCACTGGCTGCTACGTGTGGGATACCCCAGGTTTTGTCCTGGCAGAGAAGAATAAAGTGCTCTACAGTGGGGTGAGTGAAACACTCTGAATTGTTGCTGAATGGTTTTGGACATTTGCTGTACATTTACAGCAATTTGCTGTTGGCAGAAAAGTTAAACTCACAAATGTAATAATTCTACCATGGTTTTGCCACAGGTTGTCTGTAAAATCACATTTTCATTGCCTTACCCTTCTTTGGACTAACACGGGCTGGGTTTTGTGTGTTTGATTCTCTTTGGCTCCAGTGTAAGTACAAGGAGAAGTTTGAGAAGACCAAGTCCCAGTTCAAGTACGTGGCTGACTCTCCAATCAATGAGCATTTTAAATATGCAACTCAGCTGATGGATGGGGTAAGTAAAGATTTCTGTAGTTTCAGGCTTAAGCAGTTAGTCTGTGAATAAAGAGAGAGTTGAACGTTGTCCTTCCTTATACTCAGGCTTAAAGATGCCTTAAGATCAGACTAAAGTCATGAAAGACAAGGTTGTTGTTTTTCTGAGAATTAGGACAGAACAGGTTTGCAGAGCCTAGAAAGTGAACTCCCCACCCCTGTTCATTAATTTTTCATGGCAAAGGAGCTTTTCCTTTGCTGGCTGAACTAATGCTGCTGGTGTAGTCACACTGAGTGTTGGTTTCCATCTGAAAAAGGTGCAGAGAGAATTCCAATTGCTTTCCTAAAACGCTGGCAAAATCTTTATTGGCGTTAGGAAGACAGTTTTATGTCTGAAGTTACCACAACTCGTTTCATTTCTGTGATTTTGCCTGGAATTTTTCCACTCTACTACTCCACTTTTTCTTACTTTCCTCCTGTAGTGCTAAAGAAACAATTAACACAACCCAATAGTGAAGGGGGTTAATGAACACCTCTGGGTTCAAAAATCAAGTCACCATTGTAGGATTACTGTTCTACACCCCCAGGACAAATTCCATGGAAAACAGCACATTCAGGGTGATTCCCATCAGCTTAGAGTTGGAATAGCACATCAAACTCAGATGCTTTCCATCAAAGAAGCAGATATTGAGATTTATATCTTGATATTTCTTTCTATCTCACCAGCCATTATGTTATATCATCTCCTGTCAGTAAGTTTAGTACTGTGTTACCTGTTCTAGGTAAGAAAAACTGTTTCACAGCAAATACCAGAATTTTTATGATGATTATTCAGTCTTTCTATTGTTCATAGGGCAAAGAAGGAAAAATTTTGTATCAGCAACATAAATGGGTAAAATTTTAGCAGTGGGGGTTCCATACATTGAAATCAACTTGCCTGAGTATCTTCTGTTATGTAAGTGATGTTTTTTAATAACATCTCATTGTGTTCTCTTTGGACTCAGCTCAGGAATCTGCAATACAGAGTTGCTTCTGCAGTTACTTCTCATGAAGAAAATCAGTCACAAATTTGCTTATTGAAGGGATGGAATATAGACATCCTTAAACTCTAGGCCTTCCAGAGGCAGTTTAGAAATGCATTTACCATTTGGAAATATTCTCTCTTCTCTTCTTTTTTCTTTTTCTTTTTTTTTTTCTTTATTTTTAATGTCTTTTTCTCTTTTGGACATGAACTTCAACCCCAGCCTGTAAAGAGGTGATAACTGTGATCTCTCTGTATCTTAACTCTCTCTTGTTACGCTGTGTTATGCTATTCTGAGCAGAAATTATATAAAGCTGCCTATGAGAAGCTCAAAGATAGGTACAGCGTTATTGTGGATGATCCCAGGAATCTGCTGGCCAAGTGGGGCAGCACCCTGAGCAGTCAGGTACTGTGGGAGCACCTGGAGCAGCCCAGAAGCTCTCTAAAATCTCTGTGTGCCACGTTCACACCCAGCAGTGTCACAGCCCTGTGATGTTGTGGCTCACACGATCTCCATCCTGCCACCCAAAAAGGAGTCACTTTTTGTGTGAGCTGGTCTGTACATCTGTCCTGTATGTACTTCCATTGCTGTGCATCAATGGACATCAGGAGTCCTCTTGAAGCCACTGGGGAGGTTTTTAAAAATGCAGAATCAAGCATTTATTTTTTATCACTTCTCTTTTCAAATCATTTCTAGATAAAGCAAGAGGGACATATTTGCCTTAATCTCTCATTTACTCTCATCTCCCCCCAAAAATTCATAATTTCCTTAATGTGAGAGTAGGCAAATTTTTTTAATATTTACTCTTGTCAGTGCTAATTATTCAGATGTAAATTGTATGCACATATGGATGAGTACATACAGCACCTTGCCTAAATCTCTCCACTCTCCAAGTGCCTGGGATCTAGAGCTGTGTCGTTGTTCATGTTGTTCATGGGTCTCTCTTGTCCTTGGTTGCCATTTGCATGGACAGAAAAGCTATAAATCCTTTGCCAAGATGCTCCTGCAGCACGGATGCAATGAAATTCTGAGGCCAGATATGCTGACAGCACTCTACAACACATACCTGTGGAGCCAGGTAATCTGCAGAGCTGCTGCTCTAGGGCACCTTAGGCACCCACTGTAGCTGCTTGGACTTGTCCTATTTCCTGCTCCCTAGAATTCCCTGGATTTCAGACCCCAAAGCTTCCTCACTGTGCTTAATGCTGGCTGTGATAAAATAAAACAGAATATCTGAAACAATGTTTGCTGTCACGTGGACGTCGCTCAGCTCAGGCTGAGCGTGTCCCCATTTTCTCCTTTCATTATAAATAATTGGTATGTATTTCACATACCTGTACAAAACAGCGATTTTCCACACATTTCAGATATTGGATGTTAGCTCTTCCTGGTATTTCCCTAACCCAGTTCTCATTCTGACACCATTTCTTGGCCTGGCCACCTTTCCATAACCCCAGTTCCTTAATTCAGGAAGAATATGACGGATTTGACAAGGAGATTCCAACGTTTATCTCCCACTCTGCCCAGAGTGGTGTCAGACACAGAACAGTTATTTCTGCTCTGAAATCACAGCTGCTGGCAGTAACCTCACCCTTTGCAGTGGGAAAAATGATTCCTCATCAGGATTTGGCACAGAAATGACAGACTGGAAATGCAACAGTAGAAAGCAATTCTGTGAGAGGGAATTGTAATTCTTTGCTATTGCCTGTGCCAATAGTGCCGTTCTTCAGTAATAAATTACTGAAGGTCTTTCAGCCATTTTTGTTCCATTTTTCTGTGGATTTCCATTCTTTCATTAAAACCTCCTCGCAGGTAACTTAGAGTATGTTTGAATTCAAAAAAGAAAGGTCTGACCTGCATGTCCCCCTGAGCTCACTTTGTGTTATCATTGATTATCTGTTTATCATTTTTCGTATTTTGTCTGTCGCAGTCCCATTTCAAATGTATGGTTTTGTTTTCTGAGAAAGGGTAGAGCGTGAAAATTCTTTTTAAAAAGATGTGTTCTAACCTTTTCCAGCTGCCTTCAGGCTGCCTATGATGAATTCCCACTCTTGGTGAACGGCCTGTTCTCACTGAACTCTGTGAAAATAGGTTTAGAAACCCGAGCAGGGCAAGGTGATCTTTAAGAAAATCATTACCAAGCACAAATCCTGCTGCCAAAGCCTTTAAAATATCCTGGCACTGTGATATATTTTATATAATGTTTTTATCTTCTGCTGTGTAAGGTGATTTACATTTCTCTTCATTCTGAATGACAGAGTCATTAAGGTTGGAAAAGACCTCCAAGATCACCAAGTCCAAGTTTCAACTGAACATAATGAATATTTAAAAATGAGATACTGTCCATTATGAAATTTAAAAGTCTCTGGTCTGCCAAGATTGATTTTTTTAGCTCAGTCTTGGAGATTTTAGCTTGAAATAACCGTAAAATTAATCAGACAAACAGATAGGCAGCCTCTTAGGCAAGGAAGGAGTTTGCAATTGAGCTCATGGTGCGCGTTCTGCTTTCTTTGGCTTTGTGGGAGGGTTTTGGAATTTTATCCGTGGATATAATCCCACCTCTGGAAGAGGTTTTGTTCTGCTCTGTGTGATTAACTTGGAGCCTTTCCCCATGTCCAGATTCAGTACAAGAAGGACTATGAGAAGAAGAAAGACAAATACACCACAGTTCTGGATACTCCAGAATATTTACGGACCTCAAAGGTCAACAAACAGATCAGTGACGTAAGTGTGGATCCTTTGGAGTGGGATAATCCCCCCCAGGGAATTTCCAGCTGACAACAAGGACTCCAAGAAATAATCCAACCCCAAATTTGTCCCTTCAGATTATTTACAAGCTGGAATACAACAAAGCCAAGCCCAAGGGCTACACCACCATCCAGGACACGCCGATGCTGCTGCACGTGCGCAAGGTCAAGGACAGGATCAGTGATGTGAGTAAATCCTCTCTGGCGTCAAAACCACACAAAATTCACTTTTTAACTTGATAGCCAGCGTTTGTAACTCTGATGTAACACTGTCAGTGAGAATCATCACCTTCTTAGACCGTATTGGCCTGTAAAATTATATCTGCATTCAGTGCTTTTTTGAAACCAACAGTTTTTCAGGAAGTTTTTCATATAATTTTCTTCTGGAGCTCTTGGAACATTTTCTTTTGCTGGAGCAAACCACCCCTCAGTAGAAATAAAAGCCATGAGCTGGAACTGGTCTCTAAATCATTAATTTGGAGAGGTTTTTTCTGGATTTTCTTCCTCTAGCGGCTTTTTTTTTTTTTTTGTGGCTTTATTGAAAATTTTTCTGGTTT
>VXAZ01005859.1:35983-54782 GCA_013399875.1 Gymnorhina tibicen
TTTTTTTCTGGTTTTTTTCTCTCGAGGGTTTTTTTTTTTTTTTGAGGCTTGAATGAAATATTTCATGCATTGCATGAAATTCATTTCTTATATAGATATTGTGAGTAGGCAAGGTAAATATTCTGATCTAAAATAAATATGTTTTGATTATGGGGCAATAGAAGACTAAAAAGGAGAGAGAAAGGAAGGGGGTGTGGATAAAATAATATAGGATTTAGGAATCCTGGTCCTAATTCCTTCTCCCACCCTTTCTCTCTGTCCTTTGTATTGTTGTTCCTTAGGTATCCATAAATAAAATGAGGATACTGACACTTCTTAAACTCAGTGTAGTACTGTCAGAATCAGTAGCCTGAATGTCATTCAGACGCTCCATGGATTTCTACATAATTAGCAAATCCAGTAATTAAAAATAACCATTTTATCCAGATACTAAAGTGGATCATTGAGAGAAAGAGATGTGAATTGAAGGACATTTTTTTAAGTTCCAAACTCAATGCTGAGATTCTCTGAAGGAGTTTTCAGTTAGCGTAAGAAAATCAGAAATTATCAGAAAATAAGTTTCTTTCAAAGATTTCTTTTAGCTGCAAAAATCTAGAAACAGGCAGAATTACTGCTCATGAACAGATTCTGTTTAATCTTAGTCTGTGCCTCACGGTGAGTTAAAACTGCCACATTTTCTGTTTAAAGGGAGGTGCTGCTGGAGAGGACCCTCCTTCAGGCAGGTGCTTGATATCAAGTTGCACCAATAGAATTTCTTTTTCATGGAATCCCAGAATTATTTGGGTTGGAAAAGACCAACCAAGACCATCAAATCCAACCTGTACCCAATCCCCACCTCGTCACCAGCCCAGAGCCCTGAGTGCCACCTCCAGTCATTTTCTCCTATTAAGATTTTATCCAGACAGGAACAATTTTAATTAAGGTTTTCATATTTGGATGCTTTTCTTGTGGATGCTGATGTATCTTTGTAAACGTTTTTGCATCTTTGTCTTTCTTTAGCTGAAATACAAAGAAATGTACGAGAGGAGTAAATCTCGCTGCAACGTCGTGGCAGATTCGGTTCACATCAAAACTCCCAGACACGCCTACAAACTGAACAGCAACGTGAGTTCTGTCCCGTTCATGTTTTCATTTTATTCTGGAGAGTGTTGGGAACTGGCAGTGGAAGCCACAAGAAATTATTTCCAGTTCCACTGAATTTTTTTGGACATCGATTCTAATCCTTACGCTGCTGGAATAAAATTTATTTTAATTTATTTCATACGAAAGTGCTCACTCTGCCAAGTTGTCCTTGAGGTCCTTGTCTGCCACACATCCTGTTCTTCCCGTTGTCCTCTGTTTTCCTGGCAGAGACACAGCTGTCCCAGGAATTCCCTGGGATGACGCTCTTGGAGACAAAGCAAAGCTTCATGGAAAACTTTCCCGTATTTTCTGTTATTGGTGCCATTTCAGTAGGAAAGATCTGGAAGTTCTCCCCTTCTCCGAAGTCAGGACATCATTTCAATCCTTCATATTCCTTTTTCCACCTTCATGTTCCTTTCTCCACCCAGCAGTGGAAAAGCTGCAGTGAATGGATGGTGCCTGACCCAGAGGAAAGCCCTGATCTGGTGTAGATGCGTTTTCTTACCTCTTCTCACAGCCCAAAAGAGAACTGGCCTCTGGGTGTTGTGTGCAAAGCACCCACCTTCCCGTGACCTCTCTTTCTGTTTGGTTTTCCCTGTGAACAGCTGGATTATAAGAAGAAATACGAGGCAGCCAAGGCCCACTGGCACCTGATCGCTGACAGGCCTGACTTTGTCCAAGCAGCCAAGTCCTCCCTGCAGCAGAGCGACGTAAGGAAATCAGAATACACTGAATATCCCCTTTTCTCATCTCCCCCGTTCAGAATTTTTTAAAATTTGGAGAAGCTCTGAGACTCTTATCTTCAATTTACTCTTTCATTTACTCTTCCTGCAGTACGAATACAAACTGGACCGGGAATTCCTCAAGGGGTGCAAACTCTCTGTCACAGATGATAAAAACACAGTGTTGGCCCTAAATAATGCCATCCTGGCCAGTGATGTAAGTACTGCACTCACCTTTCCTCTCCAAGTTCTCTACTACCACTTTACTCACTACTTAACTGTTGCACTGGAAATATAATTGGATTAACAACAAAGCTTTGAGCAGTTGTTCTCAGTCTCACTTCATTATTTGAATTGATTTATTTAATTAACAGATTGACTGAATAAATTTCAATAAGTTTCGTCTCGTAAATGCCACAGGCCTAGTTCATGGATTAAATTAATATTCAAAGTTAACATTGCCTGAACACCCCTAGACCTTACACCCAGGTGCATCTCTGCACTCCTGGTATTGAAATGGAAATGTCTGGAGAAAACAACCCAAAAAAGCTGCATAACACAAAATATCTTTAATATTAATACAAAATATCTTTAATATTAATACAAAATATCTTTAATATTAACACAAAATACCTTTAATAGTAACACAAAATATCTCTAATAATTACTAACAATATGTTAATATAGAGTATATTAAAAACATTCCAAGTGAGGGCCGTGGGAATGTATGGACTAGGCTATAAAATGTCAAAATGTGGGATTTTCTGCAAAATTTTGCACTAACAAGCAGACACAATTGTAATAATTACTTTTTAATCTGCCAGAAGACAAAATACACGTTATTTAAACTGAGATCTTTCCTTCCTGACAGATAAAATACAAAGAGAAGCACAACAAAGCCCGCGGGACCTACCACGTTGTCCCAGACACCCCTCAGATCCTGCTGGCTAAGAATGTCAGCTCTCTGGTGTCTGAGGTAAAACACCAGCAATTATTTATTAATTTACCTTAATTCCATCCTTGAACTGCTGGGTTTTACCTGGTTTTGCCCCGTGCTTGCAGAACAAGTACAAAGAACAGAGCAAGAAGCAGCTGCCCCATGGCTCCTTCACAACCCTGCCCGAGACGAGGGACACCGTCCACGTGAAGGAGGTGACCAAGAATGTCAGTGAGGTGAGTTCAGACCCAGCTCTTCATCTCCAAAGATGAAGCTCCAAAAGCTGCAGCCAAATTTTGGGAATGAGGTGATTCCCCTTTCTCTGCCTGCAGCAGTCTCAGGGAGCTTTTGTCCGAGTTTCAGTAGCATCTCCCTCCGTGTGGCATTAAAAACTCACTCGTGGCCCTTTCTGCTCTTGACAGACAAACTACAAGAAGAAGTTTGTGAAGGAGAAAGGCAAATCCAATTATTCTGTCATGCTGGAGCCTCCTGAGGTGAAACATGCCATGGAAGTTGCTAAAAACCAGAGTACAGTAAGTTTGCCTTCTTTTTCCAATAATTTCATGGGTTCTGTAAGCAAATTCAGCTGGAAACCCCCAAATTTATGGATTTCTGAATTCCCTCCCAGCCTCCATGCTCAGGTGTAATTTTGAAAGATAAAGGTACAGATATTTACAAATACAAAATTGCACTGAAATAAAGGATTTGCACTTCAATCCCATGGTAGGATTTCAAGTAATTTGGTGCAAATCACATCTAATAATTTTTTTCATCCCTTCAGGCACAGACAGAATTTCCCGTATTTATTTCTTCACTTGTAAACAACTTGCAAAACCAGATTCCCAGAGCCATTCCTTGTGAATTTGTTTCCAAAATAAACCCATGCACTTTCTCAGCAACGTTGCTGTGTCCTTTATTGGTGAATTCCCCATGAATAAACCTCATTAATTTTCTTCCCTCTGTCCTTTTCCACGGGTTAGATTGAATACAAGAAGGATGCCAAGTCCAAGCTCCACTACACACCTATAGCAGATCGACCAGATATTAAGAAAGCAACTCAGGCTGCCAAGTTAATCAGCAATGTGAGTGTTTTTAAGTCTTCTGTACAATCCTTTCGCATTAATTTCACTACAAAATCCAGTAGAATAATTAAAAGGGGATTTCATCACTCCTGAAGGATTTATTTCTTTTATTAGATTGAATACAAGAAGCGTGGAGCAGCAGGTGTGGGTGTGACCATGCTGGGACGTCCAGACATTGAGCTGGCCAAGGAGGTGTCCAAACTGACCAGCCAGGTAAGGGCAAAATGAAAAGCTGGTGAAACTCAAAGCAATGAGAGAAATGAGACATTAAATTAATTTACAGAGTGATGTCACTGTTATAACTGAAATTATTTCCAGATCAGGGGAAAAGGGAAAGGAAGGAAAGGTGTTAAAACAAAAATTAAATACCAGCACAAGGTATTTCTTTGTTAAACCTTTCTACTGATTTGCTAGATGTCATTAGTGGAGGTATAAAATCTTGATAAGATGATGTTGTGACATAAATACTGAAGCTGAAGTGTTTGCCCTGTTCTCTTTTAGCTCTTCTGGGCATTGGCTTTACCAGAACCAGCCTTTACCTGACTCTTATTTTCCATCCTTTGAACGGACACTCAGTTTCTTTCAGCCACTTTCTTTCTACTTTATGTCTTTAAAAGAATCTTGTGCCAGGACCTCAATCCCTCGTGGTTCTTTGTCCCCTCTTCATGTTTGAATTCTGGATTTTTGCCTTTCTGACCTTGCTTTCTTGCTGCTGGTTGTAGGCAGAGTACCTCAAACAACACATGAGAGGCCATGGAGCTGCTTCCTATGACACCCCCTGGATGAGAACCTTTAAGAAAGCAAATATGCTAAGTAGTCATGTAAGAGAAGTTTAATTAAGTGACATTAATGCCATTGTTGTGCATCTGTCTCTTGCTTGCATAATTATCTTGCAATTCTGCAGCGCCACGTGAAGCTTGAAATGTTATTGTGCCCTTCATACGGTTTTGGAGCTTCCAGGTTTTTTAATGGAAGTTTCCAGTGCACCCACATAATGTGAAAACTCACCTTTTTCACCCAAAACCCGTAAAATTTGAGCTGTCGTTGTCTGAAACTGCAAAACAACCCCTGGAAATACATGTGTAAATATATGTGTATGACCAGCCTGAACAATGGTGCTGGGAATTTTCAGGAAACAGTCACCAGAACTTCATTTTAACTCCTCAAACTTCTATTAAAACTTGATTTAAACTTTAATTAAACCATTTTATTGGCTGGAATTTCATAAAGGAAGAACAGACTATGACTGAATCAGTCCCACTGAGAAGTGCAGCCTGGACTGGTTTGAGGGCTCATTGATTCTTAGACTTCTTCCCACATCAAAACCTTTGGAAAATAATAAAACAGAGCCTGGATTGCCCATTTGGAAGTGGCAGCAGACAGGTCTGTGCCATTTCAGTTTTACACATGTATTTCCAAGTGAAAAAAAGGAGGATTTTGTTTTTTCTGTGTCTGGCTGTGTCTGCTGCCATGTTTGAATGTTTGAATGTTTGAATGTCCACCACGGTGTCTGCAGGAAAACCAAGGATCTCCTCAGGAGAACCAAGGACTCTTAAACTGAACTACAAGAAAAAGAAGAAAATCTGTTTATTCCCCTTCAGTGATGAGATCCTGGTTTTCCATTCTTTTGCCACTCTGGGTCTTTTAAACATTCTTTGCTGAGATGAATTTGGTTCTGAGAGAAAATGAGCTGCTGGAGGGGCACCGAGGGAGCAAAGAATGGTTGGCATCATCCTTAACAGTTGTTTTTTCTCTTGGACATCTCTTCTCATAAACTTTGTAAAGCACCATGTCCACTTCGTTTATCCAGTTGTGTTTTTTAGTTGGATTTTGTCTGTCTGGCTTGCTTGCTTTTAATTTTGCATAGATCTCCCAGCAAATCTTTTGGAATTAAAAAATTCTCATTCCTTTCAACATTCCTGTGCCTCCAGCCTGGGTCTGCTGGATTCTGGTGGCTCACATTGCTGTGTTTTACCTGGCTGAAGCTGATGTGGTTTGGAAGTGTTACTAAACCTCTTGTAGAATCTAATTAATTATGTATCATTAGTAATTAATTGTGTCACTGTTCTGTTTGTGATCGTCAATGTCCTCTGTTGTCTCTAATCCAGTCAGAGCACACCGTGTGCCTAACCATGGCTAGAAAAGTATTTGATGTATTGACTTCTTCAGTGCTCTTACATCTTGAGGTTTTTAAAGCTCTTACTTCTCCAAGAAGTTCATAAAAATTTCTTCTAAACACTTTTTCATATACTCTTATATTATTTTATTTTATATAATATATTAATGTTGTATATAATATTATAATTATATTATAATTTTCTCGTATTTTACTCCTATTATACCTGTCTCTGTTTTTACCTCTTTGTGAAACATCTCAAATCAACGGACTGTTCCCATCAAGTGAAAAATTCTTCACCTCCGAGGGTCAGAATTTTGGCCACACAATTCTCTTGGCTCTTTTATTTTTACAACGAGGAGATGTGACCTGTGCACTGGAAGAAAAACTGCAAGTGGTATCTTGTAAATATCAAATAGATGTAGATTTTCTTTCCATGTCGGGTCGTTTTTTAAATAGTCTTTTTTCCAGTGGACACCTTCAAGTTCCTGCACTTTTGTTCTTCTCCCAACCAGCCCCACCGAAACAGGAGGGGCTGCAGCCAAACGAGCGAGCCCTGCAGAGCAGCTGTGACACCTGCTTGTTCTCTGTTTAGGTGAAATACAAGGAGAACTTTGCCAAAGAGATGGGCAAAAAGCCAAAGTATGATTTGAAGGAGGCCAAAATCTACAAGACCCTGAAGGATGCCCACAACATGGCCAGCGAGGTACGTTCGCTTTTGCTTTTCCCGGGAGGGGGAAATCCCAACCTGCCTTCCCAAATCCCTCCTGCGTGTTGCTGGAAGCTCCCCCAGCCCAGGCTGGAGCAGCAGGGCCCTCTCCTGATGGGCTTTGGCCCCCGTGCCCGCAGGTGAAGTACAAGGCCGACCTGAAGAAGCTGCACAAGCCCGTCACGGACATGAAGGAGTCGCTGCTCATGAACCACGTGCTGAGCACGAGCCAGCTCGCCAGTGCTGTAAGCTCAGTGTGACCCCACAGCTCCCACGGGTGGGAATTCCCTTGGGAATTCTCTGCTAACTCCTCCTGTACCAGCTGCTCCCTGTGTTCCCTTCACGGGCATCACCTGGTAGTGATCTCTTCCTCCATTTCCTAATGGCTGCTCCTTAACCGGCGGCGTCCCCACGCTTGTGCTCTGGGAAGGGAAATCCTCGTCAGCTCTACAGCTGCTAATATTTTAAACACACTGAGCATTTTTACTGGGTTGATTCTTGGCCCCATTTTTAACTGACTGCACTACACTAACAAATACCTTTTTGCCTTTTTATTTTTTTCCTTTTTTCTTTGCTGATTGCTATATTTAAATGTTTTATTTTTCTCTGGGTTTTTTTTTAAATTTCATGTTTGTTTAACACACTCCCCTATTGTAAATCCACATAATTATGCCTAACAAAATAATTGATAATGAGAAAAGGCAAAACCCTTTATTGCCTGGTACAGCCTTTTCATTACCCACTGTGTTTTCTCTTCTCTTCCTTTTTCTTCTTTTAATCCCGGTTTGGACAAAACCTTTGTTGCAATCCAAATGACCATAAAAAAGATAACTCTTCCCCCACATCTTTAACCCCCAATATCAATTCTAAACTTCTTGGTTTTTGTTTTACTTCTTGCATTTCTAATTTCTCTTTGATGTTCCGTTGAAGTGTTGCTTTGATTGGACCTAAGAAGTAAATTTGCTGAGGGATTTTTTTTTTTTGATTGAGATGATTTTTGACACCTTCCCTTCAGTACCAGTACAAGAAGCAATATGAGAAGAGTAAGGGTCACTACCATGTGGTGCCAGATAATCTTGAACAGGTTCACTTCAGGGAGGCCTCAGAACTCCAGAGCCACGTAAGTTGGACGTGTGTTTGTCATTATCCCAGCTCGCTGAGCACCAAATTCCATCCAAATCCTCCCAGTAAATCCCCCAGGCTGTGACATTCCCTGTGCCTCTCTGCCCCACCAACACTGCACAGCTGGGTAAGCATCCAGGGAGCAAAACCTGCACATTTCCAAGTTCAGAACACGTAAAATACCCAGCTAAAATCTCCGTGGGATTCCTTCATTCCAGAGTCAATCCCTGTTGCTCACCTCTGCTGTACAAGGATCTTTTCACACAGGATAAAACATTTGTCAGGGGGATTTTTGTCTGGAGAAAAAAAGGACCTGGAAACCAGAGAAACTGGGAGCTGAAGGAATTAGGGTTGTTGCTGACAGTGTATTTCCAACTGCTTCAAGTTGGAGAGCTCTGCTGTCCTTTCCTGCACCCAAAGTGGCTTTAACCAAACCAGCACCTCCTGCTGCTTTTAAACGTGCCCGGAGCTTTTCCCTCTGGAACAAAACGCTGAATCCCTCCAGAGAAATTCAGAGCCTGATTTGGTCTCTGATCCTCTCTGTTCCAAGCATGTATTGGCTGTGAAATGAGAGAGAAATTACTGCTGGAGCACCAAGGGACACAGCAGACTGTGCTGGTGCTCGGCACAGAATTCCAGAATTCCAGCTCGGCTTTGGGGACATGAAGGATGATCCAGGCAGGGACACCTCCCACTACCCCAGGTTGCTCCAAGCCAGCCTTGGACACTTCCAGGGATGTTCAAGGCACGGAAAGGCCAAAAGGTCACATAGCAAAGGACCTTAAGGAAATGGTTGTTGATCAGGTTGTTGTTAATGAGGTTGTAATTAATTTTTAAGTCGGTCCTTGTTGCCCCAGTTTGGAATCAGGCTCTGACTTGGCACAGGCACAGCATCACCTCATGCAGCACTCTGAAAATCTGAACAATAGAACTTGAGGCAGGAATCTCTTCATCTTTCTGGATGTTTTACTTCCTGGACACCAAATTGTACATTCTCTGGTCAATAATACACATTTCAGGAAGGTAAACTCTATCAGACATTCATTTTTACCACAGAACTGTTGATAGTAGGCACATCCTGCTCAATTAATTAGGTCTTTGATTATTTAGGAGGGTGACTTTTTATCTTTTCTTTTCAGGTGAAATACAGAGAAAAGTATGAGAAGGAAAAAGGAAAGCCCATGTTGGACTTTGAAACTCCCACATACCTGACTGCAAAGGAGTCTCAGCTCATGCAGAGTGAGGTAAAATCAGTACTGATAGACTGAAAAGCTTTAAAAGATCTTTTTTATACTTAAACTGTAATAGGGATTTAACAGGCAGTTCTGCTTGCACATTGTGCACCCTGACAGACTGAAAAAATAGATCAGGTTTCTTTATAATGGCTGTTAAATGCTGCATTGAGCATTCATGACACTTTCCTGTCATGAAGTGAGTTTATCTGTCATTTTTATCAGCTGTCAGTTAATGAAGCTTGAACAAGTCTTTGAGTAGGAAATGTGGCACAAAACTCATTTCACTTAAACTTTTACAACACGACACAGTGTTTGTGTGTTGTCACAGGACACAGGAAGTGCTGGTTCTTTTTTTCACCTCAAAACTCCATTTTTGAGAAACTCTTTTATTCCCTGCGTGTCTCTGCTGTCACAGGTTCTCCCCTGACCTGTCGTTCTCTTTTCATGAGCAGGTTTTTTTTGTGTTTATTTCAAGTTTAATCCTGTTCTGGCCCAGATGGAGGCTGCAAAGCAGCTGTGTCAGGCCATTAGTCCTTGTGGTACCTTTGAATGTTTCCTCTGCATAGATAAATAGTAGAAAAATAAAACATAAAGGCAGGATCGGGTCCTATTTCCATGGAAAGCAGTGAGCTGCTTCACAAGTTTTAGTGGGAACAGGATTTAGGTGCCCATTTAGCATCAGCTGTACCCAGTGGCATTGATACCCTCCCAGCTTTGCACATAATGAAAATATTGTGATAAATATTTGCTGTTCTGCTTTTTTTTCTTCTTCTTTTTCTTCTTCTTCTTCTTGCTCTCATTAGAAAGAATATAAGAAGGACTTTGAAGAGTCCATGAAGGGCAGGAACCTCACCGGCCTGGAGGTCACACCATCCCTCTTACATGTCAAATACGCCACCAAAATAGCGAGCGAGGTACCAGCTCCTCTGGCCTCCTTTCCTCTGCCTCCTCCAGCACCTCCAGCATTCCCAGCACGAGTTCTTCTTCCCCACTCTCCTCCCCATCCGCACTGAGCATGTTTATGTGGATTTTGTGCTGTGAGCTAATTTGCCATGGACATTTCTTCCTTGTCCTTTAACTGTATTCCCATTTCCTGCCCCTCTCTGACTTCCCTCAGCCTAACTGGTCCATATGTGTGTGTCTTGGCAATTTATCTCCCACAATAATCCCTATCTTTTGTTGGAGTAGTTCTTCTATAACCCTCTACAATTTTCTTTCTTGTTTTCCAAATTCCTTTTTTTTTTTTCTTTTGGAGCTTTTGGAATTCTTTTTTCTTTAATTTCCTTGCATTTTTTTGCAACGAAGTAGGTAGAGCGTAAAACTCCCTCTGGTCTGGCTTTGCAGTGTTTTTCCTTCTCTCTCTCCTGCAGAAAGAGTACAGGAAGGATCTGGAGGAAGGAGTCAAAGGGAAAGGACTGACAGCCTTGGAGGAGACTCCAGACATGCTGAGGGCCAAGAATGCGACGCAGATCCTAAATGAGGTAGGGAGGAGCTGCTCGGGAAATGCCTGAGGGGATGGAACAGCCTCCAACAGCCACGGGCAGGGACACTTCCACTGTCCCAGGCTGCTCCAAGCCCCATCCAGCCTGGCCTTGGACACTGCCAGGGATCCAGGGGCAGCCACAGCTGCTCTGGGCACCCTGTGCCAGGGCCTGCTCACCCTCCCAGCCAGGAATTCCTTCCCAATATCCCATCCATCCCTGCCCTTCCACTGGTGTGAACTTCATAATTCCCTAGAAACTCTTGAGTAGAGGGAAGAAAAGAACATGGATGGGTGACTAAGGATCAAAGTGGACTTTGAAGTGAGCTCTTTCCTGGGTTCACAGCCACTGTCAGGAATTCAGATGGGAAGCAGGAGCTGGGATCAACAGTCACTCAAGGGACTCATTTAGTTAATTAGTTAAGGGTCTAAACCAAGATTTCAGTCATGAAGCACACACTGAAATAATCTGAAATTATATAATTTGTGTGCATAATTATGAGTTGATATTAGAGGTATTCCTGCTTTGGGATTGGCACCATTCCTGCTTTGGGATTGGCACTATTCCTGGTTTGGGATTTCTGGTATTCCTGGTTTGGGATTGGCACTATTCCTGCTTTGGGACTGGCACTGTTCCTGGTTTGGGATTGATACTATTCCTAGTTTGAGATTGGCACTGTTCCTGGTTTGGGATTGGCACCATTCCTGCTTTGGGATTTCTGGTATTCCTGCTTTGGGATTGGCACCGTTCCTGGTTTGGGATTTCTGGTATTCCTGGTTTGGGACTGACACTGTTCCTGGTTTGGGATTGGCACTGTTCCTGGTTTGGGATTTCTGCTATTCCTGGTTTGGGACTGGCACCGTTCCTGCTGTGGGACTGGCACAGTTCCTGGTTGGTGGCTGTGCACGTGAAGTCGCTGCGGGTGTTGCAGCCCGTGGCCGTGACCCCTCGCCGTGTTCCCCTGCAGAAGGCGTACAAGAAAGCCCTGGACCTGGAGATCCGCGGGAAGGGCCTGACCGAGCTGGCCCTGGAGACGCCGGATTTCGTGAGGGCCAAGAACGCCACCGACATCGCCAGCCAGGTCTGTGGCACCCCCGGCTCGCCGAGCCCTCCCTAAAGGAACGCTGAGATTTTCCTGGTTAAACCAGTGCGAGTTGTTGTGCACAGGTGACTGAGGCACCTAAACGTGAGCTTTGCCCGACAGATCAAATACAAACAATTGGCAGAAATGGAGAAAGCCAACTACACCAGTGTTGTTGATACTCCAGAGATTATTCATGCCCAGCAGGTCAAGAACCTTTCCAGCCAGGTATCTTGAGTGAAGCAATTAATCCTGCTCCTGTGGGAATCCAGGAAATACTAATTGAGCCCCCAAATAACCACCTCTCACAACGTTCAGGAGGCACCAGGGAACAAACCTCTCCAGAGCTCTGGAATTCTACGGCAATAATCAAATTAATTTTACTACCGTATTAAGTGACACAATAATTTCTCCTGCTTTGCAAAGCTAATTCTTTCTTAAGCAGATTCTTCTTAATTTCCTACTCCTAAATAACCTGCTGTCTAAAATAAATCTTTGCACAGAGGCGTAATCTCAGTTTGTATCAGACAGAGAAGAACTCACATCTCCACAAAGATGGGCACTACTCAACAATCAGTAACTCCAGTCTGTTTATTGCTGCTTTTGTGTTTTCTATTTTAATCCATTTGGGGTTTCCCATCAGAAAAAATACAAGGAAGAGGCAGAGAAGGACATGCCCTACTATGTGCCTGTGGCTGACACACCAGAAATGCAGCGGGTCCGAGAGAATCAGAAGAACTTTAGCATGGTAAGAACAGAAATTTAAAAAAAAAAATTTTTTTTTATCTTCAAAGAAAACAGAGAGTAAATTTGTTACAGCATTAAGTTAACACTTGACATTTTCCCTTTCACAGCTTCAGTATCAGTCAGACCTGCAGAACAGCAAAGGAAAGGTCACAGTGGTACAGGACACCCCAGAAATCCTGAGGGTGAAGGAGAACCAGAAGAATTTCAGCTCGGTATGGTCACCTCTGTCTTCACTTCTGAGCCCAAAAAATAGAGCTTAATATTTAATTAAGCTTAATAGAGCTTAATAAAATTACAATTTTTGGTGCTTCCCCTACAGATACAGTAGATTTAGCTGGGCTTTACAAAGCGTTTTTCCCTGCTGTTTTTGTGGGGTGATTGGCTTCTTCCACAGGCACAGCTGTGCCTGTGATTAAATGAATGTAATTATTATCCCCTTTCCTTTGTGCTGTTCCCATGTCAGTCCCTCCCTGTCCCTCCTCGTGCTCTGTGTGCCTGAGTTGTTGCCCAGTTCCTGTTGCCACCAAGTGCCTCAGGTCTCCTGTGGCATTTTGCCTCCAGCACCATTAGCAAAGTACAAAGTGGAAAATATTTGCATAAATCAAATTAGAGCCAATAATAATCTTCAATCCTAAAATTAGCCCACAAATGGTTTGATTATGGAATTATGGAATGGGTGGAAGGGACCTAAAACTCATCTTCTTCCATCCTGCCATGGGCAGGGATTCGTTCCACTAGCCCAGGAATATCCTACTGAAATATATTTGATAATTCGATTTATTATATAAACTATTTTCTACTTCAAACGCATTAAATATAAAAAAAAAAAAAATCAGCTTTTTTTTCCCCACAAATGGTGCTCACTTTGGACACCTTCAGAGAGGCAGGGACCAGAGTGGATCCTCTGGGCTGGCTTTTAGCTGCTCCGTTGTGTCCAAATTCAGTGTCTGGGAGCAAGAACGTTGTGTTTTGGATGCTTAACCTTGTTGTCTTCATTCTAAACGTTAAGATTTTGTATAAAGAAGATATTGGAACTGGAACTACAATTGAAAAGACCCCAGAGATGCAGAGAGTTAAACGAACCCAGGATAATATCAGCTCGGTACACAAAATTGGTTTTTAATACTCACTCTACCACTGCTAATTCAACTGGAAATAATATTTTTTAATGTATTTTTCTTTTCTTTACATCTTGCTAACAGTGGTTTGGCAATAACCCACCCAGTTAAGGGTGACTTTCTGAAAGTTTTTGCCCATCCTTGTTACTTTAACAGTAACCTCTCTAATGATTAACATCCCACTTCTTACTTACAACCCATTTCTAAACCATGGGAGCTCTTGCTGTCATTTTGATCTCACCCCAGATATAGTTTGGACAGGAAAAAAACCCATTTAGGCTGGGAGGGATGTGTTGAAATCCTCTATTCCAACCCTGTGGCTCAGCTTTAGGATGAGTTGGGTTTTGAGTATCCCACAGGATGAAGATTCCACAACCTGTTCCAGGGTGGGACCATCTCCCAGGAAAATCTGTTTTACTCTGCTCAGACTGAATTTTCTGGTGGTGGTTTTGTGGTTTGTTTTGTGCTGGCAAACTTTGATGTTATCTAAGAGGTCACAGCACTCTAAAATGGGAATAATTGTACCTATTAATTTTATTTCAAAGCTCCTAAACCTCCTCCATGCTTTTTTTGAATGCCGATGTCATTTAGTGTCATGCACTAACACGGCAGCCAGTTTGTTCATGCAGAATGTGTTCAACGTGTTAAAAATGTTAAAGATGTTCTTGTGAAAGGCTTTTTTTGTTGTTATCCAAAGCAGGAATTCAATGGCACCATCACTGCTGAAATGTCGTGTGATGATTCTCACCCTTGTTAACCATGAGGGATTCTTACACATCCCAGATTCTCCTCTGGTTGTGCTGTGTGATGATTCTCACCCTGGTTAACCATGAGGGATTCGTACACATCCCAGATTCTCCTCTGGTTGGTAGAAAGGCCAAATAGTACCAGGTTTAAAGGAACTGACCTGGTTTTATAAACCCCTTTCAGTGCCATTCCCAGTGCCTCAGCAGCTGACGTTGCCTTGTCACAGATCCCTTGGGAAGGCGAGGGGAAGGTGCTGAAGTCCATGAGATCCTTTAAACCCCCCTCTGCACGAGATCAGGACAAAGCTCTTTACGCAGCACCGAACGCTTTCCTGTAAATCCTTTCCCTTCCCAACTCCCGTGCCCTTGCAGGTGAAGTACAAGGAGAGCATTGGGAAGGGGACTCCCATTCCCGACCTGCCGGAGGTGAAGCGCGTCAAGGAGACCCAGAAGCACATCAGCTCGGTAATGTCCGTGTTCCCCGCACCTCCCCCGGCCCTGCCCCAGCCCCGCCTTGCTGGGGAGGCACCAGCTCTCCCAGATCCCCGTGGAAACTGAAATACCTGGGTTTTGCAGGAATTATCCCCCTCGGTTGCTGCCTGTGTTCCTCCTGCGACCTTTGCTAAACACAGAGCTAGAAACAAAAATCAGCCAGGTTACGTGTTAAAGTTTGTCTGGGGAAAAAAGGGTCAGGAAGACAGAACTTTGTGGAAAAAACCCCCAACAACTGGAGCCTTTTTGTATGACAATTATAAGGGGAAACAAAACCTTCCCATATCCAGTCAAGTGTAGATTTTACCTGTGTTTCACAGCTCACTTTTGCACGACTGAGTTGCTTTTCCAAATGATTCCTCATATTTTCTAACCTTTTCCATAGGTTCTTTTCCCTTGCTGTGATTGCTTTATTTTTGTATTTGTTCCAATGACATCAAGCAGTGAAATTTTTTTTGTTAGTTTGCTTTGGTACAACGATTTTACTGTTTTCAAGAAGAGCTGTGAGTGCACTTGTCAGGTATTCCCACATGGTTGGGGTTATTCCATAAGCATCTCCTTTCAGGAAAAATACAATTTTTAAAAATCGAATCGTTACAGGTTAAATTAAACCTCATAACATGAGTGCTGATATTCAGTTGGTTTTGTTCCCTAGAGATTTAACCCAAAGTAAAGCAGTGATGCAAACAAACAGAAATGAAAGTGAATAAAGCCCACAATGAAATCTTTGTGCATTGAACAATTCCAGGAAAAGTTAAACTGTTTATTAATCCCATAAAGAAATGCTGACTGCCTGAAAAGTAATCCTATTGTATTTCCTAAACTAAGATGAAAGGTAAAATGCCCCTATTGGGGCTGGGTCAGGAGAATATCTGTGTCCTTTAAATGAAGACACACTGAAGGCAAATTACTCTGAGCTGGTGACTGTGCTGCTAAAGACACTGAGTAATGTCAGTTGTGCCCTTATTTCTGTACAATCCCAGTTTGTAATCCCAGTTAACAGCTCAGGGCTGTCTCCAAAGGTGGTCTCACCCCGCTGGTGCTTGTGTCCCACAGGTGTTGTACAAGGAGGAGCTGGGCACGGGCACCCCCACGCCTGTGACCCCAGAAATGGAGCGAGTGAAACGCAACCAGGAGCAGATTAGCTCGGTATTTACACCCTGGAGGAGTTATAACAACATCCGCGTTGTTATAATCCTGTGCTCGTAACATCCTAACCTTGTTCTTCCTCAGGGGTTTAGTCCTGGCTGTGCCTGGCAGGATTTTAACTCATTGATCTTCCACTGTTTGTGCTTTGGGGGGATTTACACCTCGATGTGCTTTTCTCCTAAGAACAAACCTGCCTGAAAATAATACTGGCATTTCCTGAGCTAAGCTGGGCAGCAGAACATCCCTTCGGAGCCGGGGTGCTCCTCCCCATGTTTGTTTTACCCTGAGCCTTTATCTCCTCTCTGCAGTCACCTATTGACAGAATAATCCACCACAGCCTCCTCCTTAATCTTTGCCTCCGGAACGAGCGTGCCGTGAATCCCAAGCGATGCTAACGCTAAGCATAAGCCCATAACCAGAGGGATTCGGCGGGCTCGGCCCGTGCTGAGCGCGGTTTTCGTGCCGCGCTGTTGTCCCCCACAGGTGGTGTACAAGGAGGGGGTAGGGGCCGGCACCGCGACGCCGGTGACGCCGGAGATGGAGCGAGTCCGACGGAACCAGGAGCACATTAGCTCGGTACCGAGGGATAAATGAACCGCACCTTCTCCTCCTTCCCAATCCAAACCCGAGCCCTTTAACTCCTCCCGTCACATTCCTTCAGTCCCCGGGGGAGCTGTGAGCAACCCTTCCCTAATCAAAACACTAAAGCCCTGTCAGGATCCTGATGTTTTCATTTCCCGCTCAGTTTAACTCGTGCCGTTGTTCCAGCCGGGAGATTTTGACCTCATTAATTAAATGAGCGGGGCCTTCTTTTGCTTCCCGAGGAAATGGGAATTGCGGGAGCGGTGTCAGTGCTCCTCAGGAGCAGAGCCCACCCTCGCAGCACCTCCAGCCTCCCCTCCGCCCATGGAAAATGGGCTCTGGACCCTTCCCGAGTGCCGGGAGCAGGGGAAGGTTTGGGGTGGCAGCAGGGAGAGGTCTCGGCCCGTTCCTGCTCTGCTGGGGCTCTCCAGGTCCTTGTGAGGGGCCCGGGGCGTTCCCGGGCCGCGGCAGTGAGGGAGCAGCGGGAGCGTTCCGGGGAGATGGGAAATGGCTGCGGAAATTCCTGGCGGGAATTCCGACTCCTGGCACACCCCCTCAGATGAGCACCGTGCCACCGCTTCCTTCTCTGTTTCTGCTCTCATTTGTGACCCACTGGGACTCGCTCTGCCCCAGTCCCACCAGGAATTCAGTCCCGGCAGGGATCCCTGGGACAGGGCCGGGCCCTGCCGCGACCTGAGCTCCCCGCAGCTCCCTCAGCCTGGCTGCAATTCTGAGGCAAAGCTGCACACCTGGAGCTGGAGCAGGGAAAACCCTTTGCCAGGGAATTTTCAGGTGCCTCGGAACATTCCAGCAGCTCTGGCCGGGGGGAGGTGACAGCATCATTACCTGGTTCTTTTCCTTGAGGGTTTTTTGCTGGGCTTTGACCAAGGCTGGCAAAACTCTTTATTTTTCACACTTTGCAGCGTCACAATATTAAATTATTTCTCTTCTCTCTCTCTCTCCCCTCCCCGTCCTCCCCGTTCCCTCCCTTGTATTTTATTTTATTTGATTTTCATTTCATTACTCCCCGCTGCCCACAGGTGTTGTACAAGGAGGGGCTGGGGGTTGGCACCCCAGTTCCTGTCACTCCTGAGATGGAGAGGGTCAAACGCAACCAGGAGAACTTTAGCTCGGTATCTTTTTATCATTTCAGAAAAAAAACCCCACTTCCCTGTAGCTACTTAACACCTGCAAACTTTAAATCCTCTCAAATTAACCCATAAAAAAATCCCCTTTGTGCTATTACATTTTTAGGCACTATATTTATGTTGAAAAATATTTTTCTTATCATTTTAACACTTGATGCTTCACGTGCATTAATTTTTTCCTGAAGTTTAAGCTATTTTGCGTTTTTAAACCTTTTTTTTAAAAATTTGCTGGCTTCCTTTCCTGTAATACTTTGCTCCTCCAGTGGAGCCTCTCCCAGCAGTTGGATGTGTATTCCCAGCTGTCCCTCCCTCTGAATTTATCGCAATTAATAATTTATGCTCCCTAATTTTCCCTGCTTTCTAGTACATTTAGTGGGCATAAAATTCCATAAATTGCCTCTATAAAATGCAGAATTTTTTTTGTTTTTATCTCTTTTTGACTGCCCCGTTGCCCCACAGGTGTTGTACAAGGAGGAGCTGGGGACAGGAACCCCCACCCCTATCACCCCCGAGACTGAGAGGGTCAAACGCAATCAAGAACACTTTAGCTCGGTATTTTTGAATTTCCAAAGCCAAAAAAATTCCCTTTTCATCTGTTATAAAATAATCTTAACCCCAAAATAATCGATTTACACAAGAACATCCCACTCCTTGTGTTTTGCCATTTTTTCCTCTATAATCACCGACTTATTTGGATCCATCCCACTAATGAGTTTAGAGTCCTTCTTCCCATCTTTTTCCTGACATATTTTTTCTGATCTGCTTTTCCTTTTATTAATCACATCAATCCTTGTTTTTTTTTTTCCCCTGGTTTTCCCATGTATAAATCTGAACTGTTCCTTGCCTGACCCAAATCCTTGCCCTAAGCTCTGAGCCCTGAGCCTGCTGGGATGGGTGTGGGCTGGGGAAATCAGGTGGAATTGGTGTCTGGATTCCTCCTGGCTTGGGTTTGGTGCCTTTTCCTTTGGGAATTGTTGCAGGGAGACCCTGGAGGTGCTGTGGGGGTGTTGGCAGGGTTGGAATGTGTGGAAAGGTGAGGGAAGTGCCACGGAAAAGAGGGGAGCAATAGCAATTATATCGATGTAATTGATAAAATTATATATTAATTGCTTAACATATATTTTTATATTAATTGATTAATATATATTTATATGTGATATATAATGGTATATAATGAATAATAATGAATATATAAATCTATACTTCTTTC
>VXAZ01005865.1:286-10601 GCA_013399875.1 Gymnorhina tibicen
AGAAAAATGACACGAGCCCAGGGATGCTTCGGTTCCTTAACACTGCCATGGCCACCCCAAGTTCTTGCACCACTGCTTTGGGTAGTTCCCCGTCTTGCCCACTCCCCTCAGAGCTGGATCCTGCCCCAGTTATCAGCTCCTGGGCTGCCTTTCCCACCCCGCTGGAGATCTGTGTGTCCAGCTGTGTGTGCCTGGAACCCGAGCTGCTCTCTCCACACAGTTCTCAGGTGGTGTCAGCACGCAGAGGGCTCGCTTGTGCGCTGCTGGCTCTGCTGGTCCACACCGCTGACCAGGTGGTGGAAGGATCTCGGACCAGTCCCCTGTTTGTACAGAAAATCACGCTATGAAAAGGAGACTGTTATAAAAAGGAACAACTTCTCGTTTCAAGTAAAGAAAAATATATTTTATTAACATAAAATAATTAAAGGAACAATTAAAATCAATTTTAGAAAAGAAAAATAAAGAAACCCGGGAACCAGGGATTGGAGACTCTTTCTAGCCAGTACGGCTTGAGCCCAGCGCAGGGATCAGCAAGGCGGTGGCTTGTCTCGGCTAATGCGAGGCAATTTTCAATTAACTGTGGCTCTAAAAGAGCTACGACCCACTGGCCACCAGGCCGGGCTCTCACCCCGCTGCTCAAGGCAAAACCGGCAGCTGCTCAGCTCCTGCGCCCCAGTTTAGACCCGCCTTGGCTCCTCCTTGGCCCGCCCCCATAGCGGGTGCTGATTGGTCTCTCTCCCTGTGAGGTCAGTCCTTCCCCACCAATGGCTCGCTGTCAGCCCAAGGGTGATGGCATTTGTTTCAAAGGGCGGGAAAGACCCTCATTGCAATTCCTTGTTTCCATGGGCCGAGCTGCAGGCCGACTGTCAGTTACTAAAAATAGGCTCCTTGCTGCAGGGGTGAGGGGTTTTACCTTTACCAACAGGACCTTTCTGGGGAATTGACTCCAATAGGGACAAATGATTGCTTAATACAAATACTACTTCCCCAACTCAAAATTAAACTTCCATGTAGAAAATGTCCAGGAAACAATGGTACACTTGAAATAAGATAACTTCCTTTAACTTTAGAAAACTCTTAAACACTCAAAGAATACGTAACATTCAACCTCGAATCCAGCCTTTCCAATTAACACAATTTTGGGTCAAACAACATTATTTCTACCTCTGTTAATGTTAACATAGAACTGGAAAACCTTTATTAACATAAGACAAATATGGAACCTTTTGATTAATAAGTACTTCTAATTAATAACTTCATTTAACACATGAATTAACTTTAACTTGGTCACTTTAGGATCCCATATGCAAAAGCCAATTCTTAATTTTTATTCTTGACAGAGACACAATAGTCCTGCAACTTTATTCGAATAAAGGGAGAGAATCCATTGGGGCACGTGCCTGTAGGGTTTTCTCTCTGGAGGTTTTGGAGAACGCAGCCTCCTTTTATCCTAAACTCCCGGCCGCATGTTGCCCTCTTCTTTTCCCCATTGGCTGAGGTACTAGGAAGGTACAACCTTCCTGAACCACCTACCACATAGTGCCCCCTTGAACCTGTCATTTTCTCCCAAAGTTCAGAAAGTCAGGCTTGTGCGGACCCATCTGTCTGTTTCAGGAGTCAAACTGTCTGGGCTCCAGAACAAACATGCAGCTTGATGTTGGTAGAGACGTTAAGACCCATTTAAAAGACATTAACACCCATACCTTCACCCATGGAATTGTTTGTAAAGACATTAGCACACATCTGTCCTATCAATAACTACCATTAAACACATATAAACAAACATTACCTTCTAGTCCTATTATTTTTGCGAACTCCTGTCTGTGCTGAGCTTACAGGAATAAGTTTAGGCTTATTCCAAAGTTTTAAGTCCGTGCTTTCTGCTAAATCCCATAGCGTTGCTCCAGCTTGTGTAAGATAAATTGTAAGTAGTCTTCTTGTTTCTTTCTTTTCCAATCTCACCTGCTTAATCATGATCGTCTGGGCTCCTATTCTTTGACTAGCAGCTGCCAGGTTTGGGTTCACTGGCAGGCTGCTCACCTGCATTCTCTCTGCTCCCAATTAACCTGATAAAACAGGGAATAAGACAAGGTACAAGCACTAGTTCAGCAAAAGCACATTTACTAGGACCAAAATTATAACCCAGGTAGTGGAATTTAACTTTTTTTTTTCTTCCTTCTCTTTTTTTTTCTTCTCAGACCACAAGCACCCCCTCTACCCCTCCTTTTCCATCAAGGTCTGGTATGACCTGTATTTCCACCGCTCAACACCTGATGGTTTTTCTTCCTCCTTTGTAAACAGCGGGATTTTTATCTTTTACTTCATTGCTAGGTATTAAAGCAAGCATTCTGGTTTCTTTTTCCATGGTGGCCTCCTTAGCTAGTTCATCAGCCAGCTGACAGTGTCAGCCAGGGATGGCCTGGATGCCTGCGAGCTGCAGCAGCAACCATTCTCCTCATGCGAGAGGCCAGGAAATCGACTTTGGGACAAAAGATAATCGTGTATGCCCCACGTGTTGTAAGCACTGTATTAGGCCAAAAGGGGGGGGCATTGGCTTTCCCTGAGCCGTATGCTGAAATATCCAACTGTTCTAATGGAGCAAGATGTGGAGTTGAAAGAAACCACAGCCGTAAACCCAGCCCAGTTCCTGAACAGCCTGATGCAAGGAGAAGAGCACCTAAACTGAGCAAGTTTATGCAAGCCGACCAGACCTGCAAGATGCGCCCACCGAAGACCCAGAGACAGAAGTAGCTTTGTGCAAGGTGGAAAGCAAAGAGCCGGCTATGCCGGTGTCACATCAGCCGAGGTAAGAGAAGCTGCACCGCTGCCTGCGGACACAGCGCGAAGGGTAAAACTCATAGCATTACAAAGAGACAATTAGCAGCAGGAAAATGAGTAAAAACATGTAGACTGACTCAAAATGTGCTTTTAGCATTGAGACATACGGTTAGAGAGAGGTCTATTAACAGCACAGGGATCTCCAATTAAATATAAACAAGAAATATTGTCCCTCCTTGTTGCTATCCAGCTGCCCAGAGGAGTGACCGTACCGCACTGCAAAGCACACCAACAAGGGGATTCCCAAATTCATGTAGGGAACAGATTTGCAGATAAAGCTGCACAAGAGGCTGCACAACGAGGTATCCTGTGTTAATACCTGAGAAAGCTATTTCACTTCCACAAGTTAGACCTGGTTATAGCGAGGCAGATTTAAAATTAGCCACTTATCTAAAAGCCCAGAATAAAGAGGGTGGATGCCTAGTAACTCCTAATAACCAGGTCATAGTCCACCACAGCTAGTATTAGAAACTGTTAAGGAGAAACACCAGCAAACCCACTGGGATTTCAATGCTACGGTGACAAGTCTATGGACTCAGATACTCAGTGTCCATATGACAAATATTGTCAAGTCTGTTACAGAAAAATGCCTGATATGTCTTAAAAATAATCCTTTGAATTAAAAAAACTGTGTCCAGGGATCACTAAAAGAGGAAACACTCCTGGAGATTACTGCCAAATTGATTTTTCTGAGTTACCACGCCAACAAGGATACAGATATCTCCTAGTATTAGCGGATGCCTTTTCTGGGTGGCCAGAAGCTTTCCCCTGCTGCACCAACAAAGTACTTCTCAAAGAGATCATACCCGGCTTTGGGGTGCTTTTAGGGATGTCATCTGATAGAGGACCTCGTTTAGTATTTAAAATGCTATAGCAACTTCATAAGCAGTTTCATTGGGGAAATCCTAAAATGAATTAGAAGGTTTCTCTTTCTCTCAGAAGTTCTTACCCTAGACCCCAGTTCATTTATTCCAGCCCAGAGGTCAAGTACACACCAGAAACAGTGCACCTTACCTAGTTCTGGTGACTATAAGAATGGCAATGAAAGTGAAAAGACTCAATTCCTGCATTCATTGCACCAGAATTAAGAAAGCTCTCAACTCAATGAAAAACACTGGACAGTGAAAAACACCAGACTCCTGAGGCTGAAAATTTCAAAAGTATCTGTAGACAAGTCCCCACACTCCTGCATTCCCAGAGCTCTGCTGCTGAGGAACACATCTGGTGCAGGAGCTGGGTTTGCAGCTGCAGTTAGAGGCAGATGCAGATGCAGGCTGAGATGCAGGTTGGGCTCTGGCTGGGAGCCCAGAGAGACCAGAGGCCAGGAATTGCCAACCTTTGCATAACAAAGGACAGAACAGCAGTGACTGCAGTGAGTTGGATGGACACTGAGAGGCAAAGCAAGAGCCCTGACCTGCCAAACCTGATGGATAACAAAGGAGACCGAGGCCTGTGATGCCAGCGAGCTGGATGGACATGGGGACACTCAGCAGGAGCAGAAGAGTCAGGAGGAAAAGCGAGACTTGCCAGAGGGAAACGTGAGGGGACAAAATGGCAGGAAACAGGAGAGGACAAATGGTGGGAAATGTGAGGGGAAAAGGGTGGGAAATGTGAGGGGAAAAGGGTGGGAAATGTGAGGGGGAAAAATGGCAGAAAATGTGAGTTAAAAAATGGGAAACACGAGGGTGAAAATGTCAGGAAACATGAGGGGAAAAAGGGTGGAAAATGTGAGGTAAAAAATGTGAAACATGAGGGTGAAAATGTCAGGAAATGTGAGGGGAAAAATGGTGGGAAACATGAGGGGGGGAAATGGCAGGAAACGTGAGGGGGGAATGGTGGAAATGTGAGCAGTCAGTGCTGAGGGGCCTCTGGCAAGGGCCTATCCACCAATGCAGCCCCTGTGGGGAATAAAGATGAAGCGGACGCTGGGCTGTAGTTTCAGGGCTGGGCTGTTGCTGAGATCGTGGAGATGTTGTGGAATGGCTCCCATGACTGGAGGGGCCACATGGGGTTTTTAGGAAGGACAGGCTGGGAAGACAAGGAGGGGATTTTCCCGTTATGTGAGAGAGCAGCTGGAGTCCATGGAGCTCCCCTGGGGATGGGTGAGGAGCCAAGCGAGAGCTCCTGGGTTAGAATTAAAGAGAGCAGAGCTCCAGGTGACGCTGCAGGGGGAGTCTGCTCCAGGCCTTCTGAGCAGGGAGAACAGGGCGGTGAGGCCTCTACAGACGGACAGGAGCAGCTTCACATTCACAGGGCCTGGTCCTTGTGGGGGCTTTCAGCAGCTCCAGTATCTGCTGGAGGGACAACATGGCGGGATATCTCCTTGTTCCAGGCCTGGGAGAGTCAGACAAGTCTGGCTTACTATTCAAGTCTGACATTAATAATATTATTATTTATATTAATGTCACCTATGATTTAGAATAATAATAATAAAAGAGAAATAAAATCATTAGAATAACAAATATAATTAATATTTTTATTTATTCTAGTATATTTATATATTATTACATGGCTACACTAGTGCATATTGTATTTTATTTCTATTATATCCATATTATCATATTACTAATATGGTACAATAATACAATAATGCAATAATAATGATGATGATGATGATAATAGTAGTAGTAGTAGTAATAGTAGTAGTAAAAAAAATATTTCGGAGTAAACCCCGGAAATCCCTCACTCGGGAGGCAGGAAGGCAACGAGCATCTCTCAGGACCGCCAGGGGGAAATCGCTAGCCACGGAAAAACCCAAATCAAGTCATTTCTGTCTCTTTCGCTGCAGAGAAATGGGTTTGTGCAGAAAACTTTTGAGGACTTTTGGGATTAAACTGAGCCCAAAAAGCGCCAATTCCATATTCCGGGCGGCCGTTCTCGCTCGGGTCCGCTCCCGGCGGCTTTTTCTCTTCAAATCCCCGAAACCGGCGGGTTTCGCCCTAGAAACGTACTTAATCCCGCCCTGGGGCAAGTACTAGCAGGAGCCCGGATAGCTCAGTCGGTAGAGCATCAGACTTTTAATCTGAGGGTCCAGGGTTCAAGTCCCTGTTCGGGCGAGCCTTCCTCTCTTTTCTCCGAGCTCAGTCCCGGTGGTTTCTCTGCTCCCGCCCCGCTCCCCCCGCGGGGGCGTCCCGGGGTCTCTTTTTCCTGGCGGAGGGAGCGGCGCGGAGGCGTCTGGGGCGGGCGCGGGGGGCAGCGCGAGCCGGTCCCATGGTGTAATGGTGAGCACTCTGGACTCTGAATCCAGCGATCCGAGTTCGAATCTCGGTGGGACCTTCGCTTCCTTTTGCGGTTCCCCCCGCCCCTGTCCTGCCATGGACGGGAACGGGGGTGTCCCCGGTTGTCATGGAGACCGCAGGGGACACTCGCGTGAGGACTCTGCCCCGCGTCTGCCCTATACGTGGGTGTGACATCACCGCTCCTCCCCTCTTTGGGGACTTGTCTGGGACACCCCACTGGGGGACCTTGTGTGACACCGCCCGCCCGGGGTCCGTGTGTGACCTCCGACAGATGACACCTCACTGGGGAGCTCGTGGCATCCCCTCGCCGCGGCGGCACTTTCGACCTCGGTGACCCCAAACACGGTGACATCAAACTCCGGTGATCTCAGAACTGCGAAATGCCCTCGAGCAAAGGGTGGTGCCCGACACGGCCCCGGCAGCTGCGAAAAAAAATCCCCGCAGGCCTCGGGATGGTTTGGCAGCGACACGGAGGCGAAGGCGAGGCCGTGCCCAACCTGCTATCTTTTGTAAGAGGAACGGGAAGATTAATGATCCAGTGCGTACGCCCAGGTTGGGCGTTCCGACATTCAACTCAGCTTTTCTGTCGGCAGGGAGGGAAAAGTCCTGTTCGTGTGGCAGGGAAGGGGCAAAGGGCTCCAGTGTCAGGAGAAAGATTCTCCAAGGAAAGGAGTGAAGCAGACAGGAGTGAGGATTCTCCAAGGAAACGGGAGAGGAAGGGTTGGAGTGGGGTTTCCACGTGGGAGAGCCAATAAAGTAAAGGCCAAGGGGGCTGATTTCCTGTTTTTTTTTAAAGGAAGGAGAAATGCTAGGGATGTTCAGGGTCAGCTGGAGAAATTTGGGGTCAGTTGGGGAAGTTGGGGTCCAATGGAGACGTGGGAGGGGGGCCCCACCAGCCCCCCAGGTGTGCCTGGAGCTCCTCCTGGTGCTGATGGAGCTGGGGCTGCTCCCAGAGCCCCCAGTCCACAGCCCAGAGCTGAGGGGGGTGGGAGGAGGGAGGGAGGGAGGGCTGGATGGGGAGGGATGGAAGGATAAACAGATGTGGTGACAGATGAGGTGGGCTGTGCTCTGGGTGTCAGTGGAAGGATGGACACACAGTTCTGTCAACTGACAGACAGACACATGGACATAGGGACACAGGGACACACAGACACAGGCCCAGGCACAGACACACAGACAGACACGGGGACACACAGACACAGACGGAGCCCGCTCTGTAGCTGGATGGCAGCTGTCCAGTCCTGCAGAGTGGCCAGAAGGATATGAATGGCCGGGCTGGATGGCCGGACAGAGGGACAGCTGGGGTGTCAGAGGCTGGATGGCCGGACAGACAGACAGCCATGGTGGTAGGGGCCAGAAACCCACCCAGCAGTGGGAGCTGCTGGATGCAGAGCCACGCCCCAGGGCTGGGAAGGGAAAACCAAAAAGAAAAAAAAAACCAAGGAAGGAAAGTAAACACCAAAGCACCAAAGATCAATGAACTCTGGACCCCGGCAACGCCGCAATCTCAGCACGGCCGGGGCAAAGGTTGGCCGGGCAGACCTTGGCCACCGGCACCACAGGTGCCACTGGCACCCTGTGGCCATGGCGGTGCTGGGGGCCCTCGTGGCGGCCGTGGCCGGGCTCCTCCTGCTCCTGGTGCTGGTGCCGGCAGCCACAGCCCAGCTGGTGCCCTTCCTGTGGGATGACCTGGTGGCCTTCACCACCATGGTGAGGTCATCACTGCGGTGCCGCCGCCGCTTCTCCCGCCGTCCTGCCGTCACCCTGCTCGACGTGTTCCAGATGCACGCCCGGCGCCGGCCCCACCAGCCCCTGCTGCACTTCCAGGATGAGATTTACACCTACAAGGACATGGACCGGCGCAGCAACCGCGCGGCCTGGGCCCTGTCCCGGCGCCTGGGGCTGCAGAGCGGCCGCACGGTCGCCGTGTTCCTGCCCAACGAGCCCACCTACGTGTGGACGTGGCTGGCGCTGGCCAAGCTGGGCTGTCCCATGGCCTGTCTCAACTGCAACGTGCGGGGCCGGGCCCTGCGGCACGCGCTCGAGGCTGCCCAGGCCACCCTGGTCCTTGCCAGCCCTGGTGAGAGGGGGACGACGGGGCATTCGGGGGGCTTTGGGAATGTGGGGGGATTGTGGTCACCAAGGTCACCGTCGTCCTCACCAGCCCCAGTGAGAGGGGATGAATGGAGCATTCAGGGGGCTGGGGAAACCTGCCCTGGACAGGGTGGTCAGGGGGCTGTGGGGACATAGGAGGTGCAAGCTACCAAGGCCACCCTTGTCCTTGCCAGCCCTGGTGACGGGGAATGGGTGGGGTGGTTGGTCAGGGGGGCTGTGGGGACAGGGCTGTTTAGGGGGTGCAGCCACCAAGGCCACCATCGTCCTTGCCAGTCCTGGTGGGTGCACGTGTGGTGGGGGGTTTGCACGTGTGTCACTGTCCCTTCGTGGGTGCCCGTGTGCGTCTGTGCTGGACACGGATGTGCACGTCAGTCCCTGGGGGCACCCATGGGATTGGGGTCACTCCCTTAGGGGTGATTGGGGACCCCGTTTAGGATGACTGTGGGGACCTAACTGGTTGGGACCCCCCTTTTGGGGTGCTCAGGGCACCCCTTGGGCAGATTTGGGGGATCTGGGGGATCACAGAACCCTGTTTGGGGTGCTCAGAGTGCCCCTCAGGGTGTGTGGGGTGTCTGGGGGGATCACAGGACCCCCTTTTGGGGTGCTCAGGGTGCTCTTCAAGGTGTGGGGGGTGTCTGGGCAATCAGGGACTCCCATTTGGGGTCCTCACAGTGCCCCTCGGGGAAGTTTGGGGTACCTGAGGGATCAGGGAGCCCTTTCAGGGTGCTTTGAGTGCCCACCTGGGATCTCGGGGCTACTGCATGGCATACACTGGGTACCTGGGATCCTGGATCTTTGGGGTGCCCACACAATCATGGTTCATATTTGGGATGTGTCTGGTGCCTACCTGGGGTGCTTTGGGTGCCCCTTTGGGATGCCTGGGGTGCCCACCTGACCGGGTGCCCACTGGAGGTACCTTGGGGTGTCCACCCGGGGCCCTTGGACCCCCCATCCATGATTCCCGGGATGCCCACCCAACTGACGTCCCTGTTTGGGGTACACCGGGTGCCCATTTGGGATGCCCGGGGTGCCCACCTGGGAGCCTTGGCCCACCCATCCATGGTTCCGAGATGGGCACCAGGTGCCCATTTAGGGCTCCCTTAGGTGCCCCCCCAACCCTTCGTGTCCCCTCCCAGACTCTCATCCCCGTGGGACCTTCCCCGTGTCCCACTGTCCCCGCAGAGCTCCGGGAGGCCGTGGAGGAGGTGCTGCCGGACCTGGAGCGCGACGGCATCCGCGTGTTCTACCTGAGCTCGGCGTCACCCACACCGGGGGTCGAGGCGCTGCTCCCTGCCATCGAGGCGGCCCCCAATGAGCCCCTGCCCGCCCGGCACCGCGCCGGTGTCACCGCCAGCTCCAAGGCCATGTACATCTACACCTCCGGCACCACCGGTGAGCTGGGGAATCTCCCAGGGTCTGCGTCGGAAGGAGCCAGGAGGAGCTTGCGTGGGTGGGTGAGGATGGGCAGCTTGGAGGGGTCTTGGGGGGTCTTTGTCCAACCCTGACCATCATGGGTCCACCTGGGCCAGGTGTGTCCTGTGTCCATGGGAGGGTCACTCACCATGTGCCTGGATTTGTCCTCGTTGGGATGGGGTGGGACCTCCCTTGTCAACCCTCAACCTAAACCAGACCCAACTCCTGACCACTGTGGGTCCACCTGGGCCAGGTGTGTCCTGCGTCCGTGGGAGGGTTGGGCATCGCTCACTGGATGACAACCTGGACGAGGTTCCTTATGGCTCCTCCAACAAGGGACAAAGACCCCCAACCGCAGGGAATGGCTTTGCCCTCCCACTCTCCACCCCAGGACCTCCCATCCCACTGAGCACCGTTTCCCACCCTCCGTTCTCCCCCGCAGGGCTGCCCAAGGCCGCGGTGATCACGGAGCTGAAGCTGATGATGGTGGCCAGCCTGGGCCGGATCTGTGGCCTGCGGCCCGACGATGTCGTCTACACAACGCTGCCGCTCTACCACTCGGCTGGGCTGCTCGTTGGGGTTGGGGGGTGCCTTGAGGTCGGTACGTACCCCCGCCCCACACGGACAGGGAGCAGGCAAGGGCCAGGAGGGATGGATGGCGGAGGGATGGAGGGATGGAGGGATGGATTGATGTATGGGTGGATGGATGG
>VXAZ01005868.1:8362-19627 GCA_013399875.1 Gymnorhina tibicen
GATGGGATGGGATGGGATGGGATGGGATGGGATGGGATGATGGAGCCCCGGAGCTGCCCTGTGAACAGCGCTGTTGTTGCTGGGTCCTGGCTCTGGGGCAGGAGCCAAATGTGAGTAATGGCAGGAGGAGCAGGGAAGCGCTGGCATCGCTGCTTCCCGGCCGTGCTCCCGAGCCAGGGACAGGGCAGGGAGCAGCCCTGGGATGCACGGACAGCCCTCGCTGCCGGCCGCTGCCCGCGGGGAACAATTCCCGGTGCATTTGGTGGATGCAGGTGGGCAGCACGCGTGGGCACGGGCAGCAGCTTCGCCTGCCCAGTTCAGGTGCCCGGGTACCCTCCACGCCCCCTTTCCCAGCCCGGAGCTGCCCTGCACCTCCTGTCCCCACGGAGAGGCCAAAGGATGTCACCAGGGGCAGGCAGGACCCCGAGTGCAAGGCCATTGTCCTCCTGGGGCTGCCCTGGGCAGATTTAGCTGGGAAAGGAGGTGGATGTGCAGTGGCAGGAATGGCATGTAGGAATTTTCTCCAGGTTTTGCAGCAGGACAGACAGACAGCGACACTCACAGGCTCCTGTTTTATCCCTGCTGGCACCAATGCCAGCCCTGGACCCCGCTGGGCTTTACCCCCAGGGAAGGGTGCCAGGGCTGAGGCTGGCAGGGTGACACCCTCACACCTCTGGTTTCTAATTTAGACACATTCCTTAACTGGCTTTTAATTGGGCGTTTCCATCCCTGTCCCTGGGACCAGCAAAACCCTGCAGGGATGAAATCCAGGGAAAAACGCCGTGTGAGGACATGGCACGGACTCTTTTCTTCAGGCTCAGCTCTGCGAGGGACAATGGTTCACGCACCAGGGTCGAGGGGGACCTGCAGGGTTTGGGGGGCACCTCGCTCCCCCAAAAGAGATGTTTGGGCAGGAGGGCAAGGCTTGAAACCCCCTTCCTGCAGCCCAACCCCAAAGGTGACAGCTCTGTCCCACTGCCACCTTCTTGTGTCCCTGAACCCTCACGGGGAGCTGGCCCTGGGCAGGAGCAGGGAAATTTGGGGTTGGGGGGGGTCCCAGGGGGCTGCTCTCCTGCCTGGTTGCATAAGCCCAGCAGCCACGGGAGGTGAAACGGGATTGTGAGGGATTACAAGGAGCAGGCTCAGGCTGCTGGATTCTTGTTTCTAAAAGGAGCTCTTAAGCCGCTGTTGTTTTCCCAGCACTTTGGATTAGGGCTGAACCTCGTGGGGCGACCCCCAGGCTCCCCAAAGGGGACCCCACAACCAGCCCGTGCTCCCCTCCAGCCTGGGCTCTGTCTGTGAGTGCCAAGCACGAGAGAAAAACGGGGCTCGGGGGTGACCACCCCTCCCTGGGTACCCCGAAACCACCCCCATCCCCTCCTTCATCCCCCGTTAAGGCACAGGGTGAGCGGGGCTCAGCGGGACCCTGCACGTGGGTGGGGGTCTGGTGCCCCCCCAGTGCCAGCAGGCCCCGGGGTGCTGTGGGAGGGACACTGGGGTCTCAGCCTTGCCCCTATCCCCTTTCTTGGCAGAGATCATGCACGATGTGATCCGGAAGGTGAAGAAGAAGGGGGAATGGAAGGTGAGCACCCAATCCGGCCTGGGGGCAGGAGAGGAGGAGGAAGGGGGGGGAGGAAGCAGGGAAGGGGGCAGGTGTGGGCAGGGTGGAGAAGGTCCTGCCATGTCCCCAGCTCCCGGGGTGCTCCCGGGGTGCTCCCAGGGTGCTCACGGGGCGCTCACGGGGCGCTCACCTGTCCCCAGGTGCTGGTGGTGGACCAGCTGAGCATGCGCATGCTCTCGTCCTGCTGCAAGATGACCGACATCATGACGGAGGGCATCACCAGTGAGTAGCCCTTCCCTGCCTCCCATATGCCCTGCGGGAAGGGCCAAATCTCCCTCTGCACTGGGGCGCCCGCAGAGGCATCTCCAGGCTGGCACGGGGCGGTTGGCACAGCCCCCACCCAGCCCCGTGCCGCTTGGGATGGAGCCCCCCCACCTCCCAGCACCCATGGCTGACTCCTGGTGCCAGGCTGGAGTTCCACGGGTCCCTCCTTGCCCTCTGGGGCTGGAGCAGCCAGGACACTTTGTCTCCTGGCAGTCCTTCAGCTCGAGGAGGGGACCGGGTGTTGGTTTTTATCAGCCTAATCATTAAACAGCTCCGTGCAGCACGTGGAAAGGAGAAGGAAACCCCAGGCTGGGTACTGGGAGGTGTTGGGGACGGTGGGCACAGCCAGAGCTTCACCTCCAGGTGAAGCTGCAGCAGGGGGATGTGGGGATGAACCAAGGGAGCAGCAGCACAGGAGCACAGACAGATCCATGGCCCCCGGCTCCTGGCCAGGTGCCCACACCCACAGCTCCAGCGGGGACCGCGGGGCTAGGATGGGGTGGGCAGGGGTGCCCCAGCTCCTGGGTGGGCAGGGACGAGTGGCTGGGAGTGTTTTGGACGTGGAGGGGTCGGCAGGGCTGGTCCTGGGCTGCCGTGGGATGTCCAACCACCACGGAGTGTCCAGCAGCCACAGGGTGTCCAGCAGCCCTGCGTGGCTGAGCGCCCTGCCCACACCCCTCCCTGCCACGATCCCTGTATCCCTGCTTTTCCCCCCAAGTTGTGGAAGACATCAACAAGCGCCGGGAGCCGCTGCCCAGCCTGGAGGCCGTGTACCTCATCACCCCCTCCGAGAAGGTGAGCGCGGTGTGGGACACGGGGGCGCGTGGGACGGGCAGCTGTGCCCATGGGAAGCATCCTGGCTCCAGAGAGGCTGCCAGGGTGGTGGGATGGGGGTGCAGAGCTTGCCCTGCGCCAGGAGGGAGGCCCCCGGTGCCATCCTGCCCAGCCCAGCTGCTCCCTCTCTGTTCCAGTCCATCCACTCCCTCATCAACGACTTCAAGGATCCCCCCACCTCCAAGTACAGAGCTGCCCACGTCTTCTTCACTGACTGTGAGTACCCGGAGGGCAGGGACAGTCACCAAAACGGTGCCAGCAGGTGGGGAGGGATTTGGGATGGAGAGATGCTGAGCACCACCCCCCTCCTCCTCCTCCCCGCCTCGCAGCCTGTCCCGACGCCCTCTTCAACGAGCTGGTGAAATCCCGCGCCGCCAAGGTCATCAAAACCCTGACGGAGATCAACATTGCCTTCCTCCCTTCCGAGTCCCAGGTGAGGCTGGGCCGGGGACTGGCACAGGGGGTGGGGCAGCCAGGGGGGGCTCCAGGTCCCTCTGCAGCCCCTCGGGGTTTGTGTAAGAGCCTCGCACCCCCAGCTGGCTCGGCCCTGTCTCCTTACATCACTGCCCGGGCTGATCCCGCGGGGGATTTAGCGGCTGCTGTGCCTTGGCCCCGTGCCCACAGCTGCTGGCCAGCTCTGCCACCAGCACAGCCACCAGCCAAGGGCACCAGGGAGCTGGCCCCGGGCCATCTGCCCCTGCTGCGGACTAAGGGACCGGGGGGCAGACGGTGCCAGACCTGCTCGGTGCAATTAACCCTTCAAATCCTCAGCATTCCTAGGGAGTGACCTCTTGGCATCTTCCCGTGCGGCCAAAATGGCTGCTGGTTTTTACTGGGGGCACAGCTGGCGTGTTTCCGCTTGTCCCCAGGTGTCTGGTTCCCTGCCTGGGAGCAGGTGCTGCTGAGGGCAGGGGTCTCCTGCCTCCTCTGCTCACCTGGGATGGGGATCCATCCTACCATGGAGCTGGAGCTGGGGTCCTGGGAGCCCATCAGGGTCCCGAGCTGGAAGTTCTGAGGGACGTCCCAGGCATCACTGAGCTCCAGCTCCCTGGTCCCACCCGGCTGGGTCCATGTGGGGATGAATCTGGTTTCCAACCCCCGCTGGGGTGGGGCTGCTCTCCTGCAGAATCCCCTCTGACCTCCCTTCCACTGCAGGTTTATTCTCTGGATTCGGCCGACTCCTTCCAAAGCTTTTACAGCCCCCACAAGGCCCAGATGAAGAACCCGATCCTGGAGCGCCTGGCAGAGCAGATTGCCACGCTCTGTGCCACCCTGAAGGAGTACCCGGCCGTGCGGTACCGCGGGTAAGGCCAGCGTGGGCATCCCAGGCCATGCCATGATGGTCAGGGCGTGGGGACGGACGGGGTGGGGGCAGGGACAGACATCCATGCTCAGTGTAAACAGGCTCAGACTCGATGCTCTGGAGAGCTGGGGGGGCTGGGGCCCTGAAATCTGAGTGCCACCGAGGCAAAGCGGAGCTCGGCGAGGAGAGGGGCAACAAAACCTCCTCGGGTCCCTCCTCTGCCACGAGCCGAGGATGCCGCACAGGGAAGCCGACATCTCCTCCCCATCCCGTGCCCTGTGGGGCTGACCTGTCCCCCTGCCTCCCCCAGGGATTACAAGGACAATGCCATGCTGGCACAGCTCATCCAGGACAAGCTGGACGCCTACAAGGCTGATGACCCCACCATGGGCGAGGTGAGCGGTGCCGGCAGCCCCGGGGGAGGGTGTGGGATGTGATGCCCCTCTCGAACTCTGCCCTGTGGCGGCCACAGACCCCGAGTGGGGACCCCAGAACAGCCCCCCGAGCACCTGCGGGGCTGAGGGAGCCCCGCCCCGGTGCTGATGGCCCTGCTGTGCCCGCAGGGTCCGGACAAGGCTCGCTCCCAGCTCCTCATCCTGGACCGTGGCTTTGACCCTGCATCCCCGGTGCTGCATGAGCTGACCTTCCAGGCCATGAGCTACGACCTGCTGCCCATCGAGAACGATGTCTACAAGTGAGTACATCCCCACCAGCCCTGGAACAGCCCTGAGGGCAAGGCCAGCCCTGGGGCAGGGGTTGGGAGCTCAGTGTCCCTCCATCCATCACGAGTCATGCATCGGGAGCCCCCAGTGCTGCCCGCGCTTTGGCTGGGCTGGTGGGCAGGGTTGGGACAAAGAGGGCTTTTCCAGCCTTCAGCCCTCGGCCCCTTCCCAACATTTAGGGTTGAAGGGGTACAAGGAGGCGAGAGGTCAATCCCGGTTGAAATCACTTCGCTGCTGGCACAGCCAGGAAGGGCCCTCGTGTCCCCCCGTGCCCCCAGCCTCCCTAAGCCCGGCACCGAGGGCACTGTGTGTGCCCTCAGCCCCACCCCCGCCCCGACATCCCTCCCCTCGCCCCAGGTACGAGACGAGCGGCATCGGCGAGGCCCGGATCAAGGAGGTTCTCCTGGACGAGGATGACGACCTGTGGGTCACCCTGCGCCACAAACACATCGCCGAGGTGTCCCAGTGAGTGTCCCCGGGGGCGGTTTGCTGCCTGGGTGGCACGCTGGCTTGGCATTGCCACCCGCCCCGCCGCGAGGGTCCCCTCCCCGCTCACGGCTCTGCCCTCCTCCTCCTCTCCCCAGGGAGGTGACCCGGTCCCTGAAGGAGTTTTCTTCCAGCAAGAGGATGAACACGGGTGACAAGGTGACCTGATGCATCCGCCCGGCTGGGGACGGGCTCAGCCGTGGGCCGGCACGTGGTGGGGTCTCCCGGGAGCGCTTTGCCGAGGAAGAAGGGCGGTCAGCTCCCTGGCGGGGGGAGGTGGTTGTGGGGTGCCAGCCCCACACCTGGGGCTGGAAAATGGGGTGCTTTGGGAGAGCTCTGCCCCACAGGGGTCAGTTTGTCCCCAGCACGGGGTCCGTGCACCTCCCACGGCAGCCGCTCCGTCCCCGTTCCCTGAGTCGGTGGCGGTGAGGGGACCCTGGTGGCAGTAGGACCTAAAAGTCCTCCTTTTAGGACTTTTAAAAGTCAGGCCAGGAGCTGAAAGGACCATCTGAGCCCCAGCCAGGCGCACGGGGATGCCAGAGGAAGGTCCTCAAGGCGTTTGTCCCCACTACACCCCAGTCCGCAGAGCTGCAGACCCCTCCATGCCTCTCGAGACCTGGCAGCGACACGTCAGGTGTCACCAAACCCCCATGGGGGCTCACGTGGGGACAGAAGCCCTTGGCAGGGTCGTCCCCTCCGTGCTGGCGGCGCCCAGGTCGCTGGGGGTGAGTGACCACGTCTCCTTCCCTCGCAGACCACCATGAGAGACCTGTCCCAGATGCTGAAGAAGATGCCGCAGTACCAGAAGGAGCTCAGCAAGGTACGGGGAGGGGACGCTGTGCGCCCGGGGACCGAGCCCACCCGGGCAGCAGGAGGTGGCAGCTCTCCCCTGGCCACGGCCGGTGGCTCGGGGGCCCTCAGCTGCTGCCAGCACCGCAGAGGTGACCGCTCTTGTGTCCCCAGTACTCCACCCACCTGCACCTGGCTGAGGACTGCATGAAGCACTACCAGGGCACCGTGGACAAGCTGTGCCGAGTCGAGCAGGTACCCAACACCTCCCCCAGCCCCGCATTCCCACGGGAACAGCGGGGCCTGCGGCTCCACCCTCGCGGGACGGAGGGGTGACGAGCACACGTCCCCTACAGGACCTGGCCATGGGCACCGATGCCGAAGGGGAGAAGATCAAGGACCCCATGAGGGCCATTGTCCCCATCCTGCTGGATGGCAACGTCAGCACCTACGACAAGATCCGCATCATCCTGCTCTACATCTTCCTGAAGAACGGTGAGGGGGACGCCTGGGCAGGGGTGGGGATGGGCAGATCCAGGTTTGGCCAGGACGATCCAGCTGGGAAAACCCAGCCCTGCCACCCTGACCAGCACCAGGCTGGGTGTCCTAAGGTGACGGCGGAGGGGCTGTGTCCCCTCGGTGACAAACACCCCCTCCCCGCTGGCATTCCCAGGAATCACCGAGGAGAACCTGAACAAGCTGATCCAGCACGCCCAGATCCCGGCGGAGGACAGCGAGATCATCACCAACATGGCCCACCTCGGGGTGCCCATCATCACAGACGTGAGTGTCCTCCCCCCGCTGCCCTGCCCCTCTGCTCTGGCGGCCCTGTCCCCACCCCGGGGCGGCCTCGGGGGTGTCCCCGTGTCTCAGGGTGTCCCCGTGCTCTCTCCGTGCCCAGTCCACGCTGCGCCGCCGGAGCAAGCCGGAGCGCAAGGAGCGCATCAGCGAGCAGACCTACCAGCTGTCCCGGTGGACCCCGGTGATCAAGGACATCATGGAGGTGAGCCAGCGAGGGCACGGGGCTGGGGGACAAAGCAGGGAATTCCAGAGCCGCCCAGGAAGGGGCCTGCAGAGAGCTGGGTGCTCCCAGCCCAAACCCTGACACCTCTGTCCGGGCGTGTGTCCTCCAGGCTGCTCCCTGCCTGGGACTGCAGCAGGGTTGGGGGATTTTGGGAGGCTTTCCCGGCCTCCGCGAGCGTGCTGGCCCCAGGTAGGATGCAGAGAATCACAGAATGTGCTGAGCTGGAAGGGACCCACAAGAATTGTCCAGTCCCACTCCCGGCCCTGCCCAGACACCCCAGCACCCCCACCCTGGGCATCCCTGGCAGCGCTGCCCAAACGCTCCTGGAGCTCTGGCAGCCTCGGGGCCGTGCCCATTCCCTGGGGAGCCTGGGCAGTGCCCAGCACCCTCTGGGGGAAGAACCTTTCCCTGCTCTCCAGCCTGAGCCTGCCCTGGCCCAGCCCCAGCCGTTCCCTGGCTCCTGTCCCTGTCCCAGGGAGCAGAGATCGGAGCTGCCCCTTCTCTTCCCCTCATAAGGAAGTTTCAGACTGCAGTGAGGTCTCCCCTCCGTCTTCACAGCCCAAACCAGGCTCGCCCAGCCCCCCTGCAATACAAATGCAGCAACAAACTGGCTGGTTGTGTGTGTGCCACCACGGCCACCAAGGTGTCACAGCCTTGCCCATGTCCCAGCTGAGCCAGGGGACGGCCATGGCTCTGTTCCGCTGTGGCTGCACCCTCAGGGCTGTTCCAGGAGCTCTGCACTCGGACAGCCCCGGGGGTTCAGTGCTGCCCCTGCCCTCGGGCCAGCAGAGCCGCAGCTCCCTCGGGTCCCAAAAGCACGGAGCTTTGTCACAGCCCCCCCTCCCCGGGGTGGCTTCGCCCCCAGGACACCCCTCAGCCTCACCCCCGGGACAGAGGGCCCTGCCCAGGGCTCAGCAAGGTCCCCCAGGTGGCACTGACCCCGCGCCACCGGTGGCACAGCAGCGGGTCCCTCATTCCAGGGGGGGATCCCGGGGCTGGAACCTCCTGCTCCTGAGCTCCTCGGGAGGGGAATCCTGGGCACGGCCCTCCCGAGGGGCTGTGGGGCCGGGGGCTGTGCCTGGCTCCTCGCTGACCCCGGGCCCGTGGCTCTCTGCCCTCAGGATGCCATCGACGACAAGCTGGACACGAAGCACTACCCGTACATCTCCACCCGCTCCTCCGCCTCCTTCAGCACCACTGCCGTCAGGTGGGTGCCCCTCCTGCCCCGTCCATCCCCCCCCGGATCCGGCAGCAGCTCGGGGAGCCGCTCTGAGGGTGTTCAGGCATCCCCGTGCCTCAGTTTCCCCTCAGGCACGCCATGTCTCCGTTTCCCTTCAGGCATCCCCGTGCCTCAGTTTCCCTCCAGGCAGCCTGTGCCTGTGTATCCCTTTAGGAATCCCTTGTCTCCGTTCCCTTCAGGCATCCCCGTGCCTCAGTTTCCCTCCAGGCAGCCTGTGCCTGTGTATCCCTTTAGGAATCCCTTGTCTCCGTTCCCTTCAGTCATCCCTGTGCCTCAGTTTCCCTTCAGGCATCCTGTATCTCCTTTTTTCTTTAGGCATCCTGTGCTCCAGTTTCCCTACAGATATCCTTCATGTCCCTTCAGGCATCCCGTGCCTCAGTTTCCCTTGAGGCATCCCATTCCTCAGTTTCCCTCCAGACATCCTGTGCCTCAGTTTCCTTTCAGACACCCTGTGCCTCAGCTTCCCTCTGGGCATCCTGTGCTTCTGTTCCCCTACAGGAATCCCATGCCTCAGTTTCCCTTTAGGCACCCTGTGCCTCACCTTTCCCTCGTGCATCCCATGCCTCTGTTTCCCCCATGGCATCCCGTGCCTCAGTTTCCCTCCAGGCGTCCCGTGCCTCAGTTTACCTCCAGACATCCTGTTCCTCCGTTTCCATTTAGGAATCCCATGCCTCAGTTTCCTTGTAGGAACCCCATTCCTCATTTTCCCTTCAGACTCCTGGTGCCTCAGTTTCCTTCCAGGCATCCCGTGCCTCAGTTTCCCTCCCTGTCACAGCGAGCAGCGCTCGTGGCCGGAACCCTGGGCTTGCCCCGCTGTGGCAGCGGTGTCCGTGTGATTTAACGGAGATGTGGTGCCCCGTGCCCGTCCTTCACCCTCCTCTTCCTCTCCTCAGTGCCCGCTACGGCCACTGGCACAAGAACAAGGCTCCCGGCGAGTACCGGAGCGGCCCCCGCCTCATCATCTTCATCCTGGGCGGGGTGAGCATGAACGAGATGCGCTGCGCCTACGAGGTGACACAAGCCAGCGGCAAGTGGGAGGTGCTAATAGGTGAGTGGTGGCCCCGGGGCTGGCCCCTCCCGCTGGCTGCTCATCCCACGCTCCATCCCGCAAATTCCCGGCTCCAGAGGACTGCGGGAGCTGGAACTCTGCGGAAAGGTTTTCTCCGGACATCCGATGTCACCCCCGTGCGTCCCCTCCCCCCTCCCCACCTGGGTTGTGTCACATCCTCATTTCTGCTTCCATCTTCTCGTCTCCCCTGGCCGGTTTTGTCCGAGCAGGGCCGGGTGAGAGGGGAGGAGGTTTGGCAGCTCGGATTGCTCCTTGCTTTTGGGGTCATCACAGGAAGAGAAGCGCGGACAGGAACCGCGTTTCTGAGTGGCACAGGACGTGCAACAGGACACGCTCAGGGTCAGCTGCCGTCTCTGCTCCCAGGGGAGCTCTGAGTCAGGCACAGAGGACACGGTGAAAGCTCCACCAGGAGCTGTTAGGTCCCCTAAAATTCCTCTGGGAAGCACAGCTTGGATACACACCTCATAGGGCAGAGGCAGCCGTCCTTCACCATCTCGTCTGACCCCCGGGCTCTTGCCCCGGATGCCTGGCGGAGCCTGTCCCTGGCATCTCTCCTGCTCCTTGGGAGCAGCATCCCAGAGCCCATTACTCGCTGCCCCAGCTCCCCGTCACCGGCCACCCATCCCAGCTCCATCCCGCCTGTCACCCACCTCATCCCGCCTCTCTCCGGGGTCCATCCCCTGCACGCGCATCCGAAGCTCCGTCCTTCCCCTTCCCCGCCCCAAAAGCAGCTGCTGGTGGTGTCGGTGGCGCGGGGGAGCCTCGGCGCAGCCGTCAGCCCCGCTCTGTTCTCCCGCAGGTTCTACTCACATTCTCACTCCCACCAAATTTCTCATGGACCTGAGGCACCCCGACTTCAGGGACTCCACTAGGGTATCATTTGAGGATCAGGCTCCAGCAATGGAGTGAGCCAAAGAAACCAAGTAAAGGCAGCTTACTAATGAAAAAGAAACTCTTCCTCCCCGAAGGGTTTTCTTTGATTCTTCCGTTCCTCCTTTCTTTGGTTGTTGTTTTGGGGTTTGTCGGGTTCTCCGATAAAGAAAATGCTTGCGGTTCCTCTGACCAGGTGGAAAAGCATCCGGCGTCGCTCCATCATCCCTCAGCCATGTCCCCTGGCCGGCTCCTTCATGCCACGAGTTCCCCCTCGCCAGGGCCGGAGGGGTCAGGGTCCTGCCTGCCCCACAGAGGCGTCCCAGGGCCGGGCAGGGGGACTGAGCTCCCAGGATGCTGCCCTGGGAGCAGCTGGAGCGGGGCTGGGGGAGAGGGGCAGCAGTGGAGACCCCAGCACTCGTCCTGGTCCATCCCCACAGGCCGGGCGCTGCTGGGACCCCCCAGCTCTGGGGTGCCCTGGGGCTGGCATCCCACTCGGCTCAGGTTTGCTCTTGGATAGGCAGGAGCCTCTCGACGTTGCAGACCCCAAACCCCGCTCCGGGGTTCAGCTGCTGCCGGTTGCACCAGTGAGTGCCACCCTGGCATCCCCCGTGCGCCGGTCCCTGCAGTGCCAGGGCGGCTGTGGGGCTGAGCCGGTGCGGGCGGCGCGCTGGGGGACCCCCGAGCGAGGGGCAGCAGGAGGCGAGAGCCCTCTTCCTCCTCCCCTCCCACCCCTCGCAGCCACCTGTGTGTCCCCAGGATGCTCCGTGCAGCTTGGGGGGACCTGGGGGAGGTCCCTCCGTGCCGCCTGTTCCCTGCATCCCCCACCCCTGCGCCCCGCCGGTGCCTCCTGCATCCCCCGTGGGTCCTGGAGCGGCCCCAGCGCCACAACCCCACCCTGCCCCGGCCCCTCCCGGCCCCGCCTCACCCCGCCAGCTCCATCCCTCGCCTCCATCCCTCTTCCCCCATCCTTTTCCCGTTCTCCGTGCCCCCACACCCCCCCCCCCCCCCCCCCCCCACCCCCCTTCCCCCCCCGCATTTCC
>VXAZ01005868.1:28664-41270 GCA_013399875.1 Gymnorhina tibicen
GCCCACCCCCATAACCTCCTTCCCCTCAGGCTCCCCAGAACCCCCCCAAATCCCTTCCCTGCAGCCCCCACAGACCCCACCAGCATTGTCCCCAAAAGCCCTCCTCCGTGCAGCCCCTCCGAAGCCCCCTCCAGTCCCCCTTCCCGCAGCCCCCCAAGTCCTCCTCCCAGCCCCCCCAGCAGCCCCCTGTCCTTACCTGTGCCTGCAGCCTGCGGCTCTGCCGCGCCAGCGCCCGGGTGAGCCGGGGCCCGGGGCAGCCGCACGGCCCGGGGCAGGTGGGGCAGCCCCCCCCGGGCGGAGGAGGGGACTGAGGTTGGGGTGAACCCCCCGGCTCTGACGGCCCCGGGGCTGCAGCTGCGAGACAACACGAGGACAAAGTGACCCCGCGGCACCCGCTGGTGACCCCAGCGTGGGGAAGGGGCTTGGGGGGAGCATCCCCCCAGAACGGGAGCGGGGGACATGGATCAACGCACCTGCACCTGGCGGGGCCGGGGCTGCGGCCGGGGCTGCGGCCATGCCCAGAGCTGCTGTCCGTGCCTGCGGGATGCTGAGGGTCATCACCTGGCACCCGGTGCCCACGGTGCCCACGGCGAGGCTGCGGCTGGGCTGCGGCGGGTCGGAGAACAGGCTCACCTGGGCAGGGAGAGCGGGTTCGGGCACCCAGCCTGCACCCCGACCCACGCACCGTGCCCCGGGGGCGCCCTGCGGCACCCCACGGGCACAGCAGGCGGGTGGGGTGAAGGTGGCGACACGCGTGCGGGGGTCGGTTGGCACGGCCCTGCCTCAGTTTCCCCACCCACGCGGTGGCACGGGGCGGGAGGTGGCAGAGGCGACACGGGGACGCGCTTCCGCCTGTAACCCTGCCACCTCTGCCATCTCAGGGACGCGCCCCGCCATTCCGGGGACAATCCGGCTCAGCCACCGGCCCGGCACCAGCAGGTGATGGGGACACAGTGGTCCCCGGGCCGCTGCGGGCTCTGCGGTGGCCTCAAACCCCCTCCTCCCCAGGCTGGGACTGCTCAACCGCAGCTCCCCGGCAGGAGGAAGAGGAGGGGAGCCGGGGGAGGAAGACACAACAAATAACCTCAGGGAGAGGGGAGCAGAGTGGGGAACCCCTCCCGGGCATGCTGACCCCCCACCCACCCTGGCGCCCAGGCGCAGCTGGTCGATGGTGTTCTCAGCCTCGGCGTACTTGGTCAGCAGCTTGTGGTAGTCGTCCTGCGGGGAGGGGACACCGGTGGGTGACAGCGCGTGGCACGGGGGATGCCCGAGGGATGGGTGCTAAAGGGGGGAGGCAGCCCTGTGTGGGGACAGCAAGACCCGGGGGGGGTCCCATGGGGGGCGGTGCAGAAAATCCCCCCCCCCCTCCAAAACACCCGACCCATCTGGGCAGATGTGGACCCCGTTTCTCCGCGTGGGGAGAGCCCCCCTCTCCTCCCGGGGGGACAAGTATCCTGAGGGTGACAAGCTGTGGGGGGTGACCAGCATCCCAGGGGGACACGAGCATCCCGTCCCCAGCACTGCCCACATCCCTGCTCCTTCCCTCCTCGCCAGCTCCATGCAGGACCGGGAAGGGGTGACCAGCGCCAACCCGCCATCGGTGTCACACAGACAGTGACACCCCGCTTTCCCCCGCACCCCCACCCTGGATTCCCTCCCAGTACGCCCTCTCTGCCTGAACTGGGGGGAGCTGGGCGTTACCTGGAGCTGCTGCACCAGCGCCGTGGCTTGTCTGGGGGACCTGAACTCCTGTGGCAGCGCGGCCGCGCTGGGGGGCTGCGGGGACACCCCCTCCCCGCTGCTCAGCAGCACCTCCCGGACGATTTCTGCCGGGGACTTGAAGCCGATGGGGCCGCCGGGGCGGGCGGGCAGCACCCGGCCCCGGGGCGGGCGGTAGCTTTGGTCGAACTTCACCCGCGCCTCCACCTTGGAGAGGTCGGGCAGGGGGTGGTTGAGGCGCCCTCGGCCGTACTGGGGACCCTCGGTGCCCGTTCCCGAGGGATCCCTCGTCCCCTTGCCCCCCGTTCGCCTGCGGGGGCTCAGGGACCGCGACTGCCGGGCGGGCTTGGGGGGCACCACGGTGGGCGCCGCTTTCTTGGGCGCTCGGGACCTGTCGTGCCCTTGGGGTGCCGGGGAGTTCCCGGTGGGTGCCAAGCCGGCGGTGCCGGGGGCTGGCAGCCCTGTGCCGGCTGTCTGCAGCTCGGGGACAGGCTCGGGGCTGGGCTCATCGGCAGAGAGCTGCAGGGGGAGGCTCCGTCTCGGGGTCCACTCCCGCCTTTGCCCCCCGATGGTGTCGCCAGCCGTGCCCCAGCCCCGGTGAGGGCGGGCCGGGGTGGCAGGGCCGGGGCTGGTGTCCGAGAGCCCTGAGGTGTCCCCCCCGTCCGTGCTGCAGCCCCGGGGCTGGCAGAGAGCCCGGCCGTCCCTCAGTGCCTCGGGGCTGCCGCTGGAGCCCGAGCCCCAGCGGCCCTCCGAGGACAGCTCGGGGTAGGGCTCCCCATCGCTCTCCGCCCCCCAGGGCCCCTCGTCCCCCTCGGAGCTGCCCCGCTCCTCGTCCTCCTCGGCCGGGTCCTGCCGCGGGTGCCAGCGCCCCTGCTCTGCCGGGGACCCCTCCTCCAGGTCCTCGCTGCCACCTGCAAAACACCCGCACCGCGGGGCTGTCGCCACCCGCTGACACCCAGCCGGTGTCCCCGGCCCCCTCGCAGCCCCCCTCGGCTCCAGCAGCTCCCGGGACATTTGGGACCACCCCTTTTGGGCAGGAGGGAGGGCAGGACTCACCCCACGGCGGGCTCCTGGCAGTCTCCCCCAGGCCGATGACCCCATCCTCGTCCATCCGCCTTTCAAAGTCGTCTTCTTCCTCCTCCTCCTCCTCCTCCTCCTCGCCCTGCCAGCGCGTCAGCTCTGTTTGTGTCCAGCGCAGCCATGGTGCCGGGCTGGCCATGGCCGCGGGCGCGCCGGCCCCGTCACTTGTGTCGCTTCATGGCCCGGCGGCGGTGGCGGCGGGCTGGGGACCTCCTTGTCGCGAATGTAGGTCACAGCATCGCCGCCGCGTCCTGGGGGGGCCGGGGGAGAGGGAGGGATGCTCAGCGGGACGTGGTGGGCTCTGTTTGAGGCGTCTCCCCCGCGTTGGTGGGGTTTCCCCTGTCCCCCAAATCGCGGGGACGAGAGCAACCCCCGATGACGGCGGGGACAGCCTCGGATCAGATCCCGTCCCCCCCGCTCTGCATCCCACCACGGAGCTGGAGCTGCCACATCGCTCACAGCCCTGAGAGCAGCCCCTCAGGGCCACCCCAAAAGGTTCGTCCCCCTCCCAGGGAACACCCAGCCCATGCTGGCACCCTGTGGATGTCGCCCCAGCCAGGCAGCCACACCCTGGGGACCACCAGCAGTGCTGGGCACCCCAAGACCCCTCCGGATGTGGGGACCGACAGTGAGAGGGATCACGGCAGAGACCTGGCACACTCATTCCACTGATGAGCCCGGAGCAGGAGCTGCCCCCTCACCCCCTCCCGGGGTTCCCAGCAGCAGCAGCAGCTGGAGAAACGCCGGATGCCGAAACCCCAAATGTGGGGCGTGGCAAGACAGGCCACGGGGTTTTCCCACCCGTGTCCCCTCTGCAAGCTTTGAGCCCTTTAAGCCCAAATTTTGGCCGTGAAAGGCCACGCCAGGCACGACCAGCCCCATGCAGGGGACACTCACCCTGCACCAGCAGCCCCAGGACACCCCCATCGCCGTGACCCCGTGGGGAGTCCTTCTGAGCACCCCGAAACCTTCCTGTGCCTGTGGGGCAGCCGAGCTTTTGCAGAAGGAGGAAATGATGCTTCCTGCAAGTTTGCAGGTGGCCACAAAAGTTTTAACCCCATCCGGCCCTGCGCACTGGGGGCTGAACCCTCCTCCTACGACATTTTCCACCAAAACCTTTATTTTTTTAGCCCAGTTCAGAGCAAAATGCTGTGGGAAGGCAGGGGAGGGAGATCTCTGGGACCATCAGCAGCTGGTCCAAAAGACATCAGCGTGAGGATCTTCCAGGAGACCCAAAATTAAGCCTTAAAACCCCAAAATTCAGCCAGGTGGAGCCTCCCCTCGGAAAAATCTGGGGAAATTTCCAAGGCTGGGGTCCAGCTGGCCCCATCCTGGGATGCTGCTCACAATCCCAGGGATGCTGTGGCAGGACCCAGGCGCCGAGGGCCTGTCCTGGCACATTTGCAGGCAGACAATTAAGGCAGCTCGTTACTGTGTAATTAGCGGCACGCAGAGGACAGCTTGACGAGCTAATGAAACCTCAGCACGGCGCCTGGGGTGGCTGCTCTCAGCCAGAGGGTGCTGCGGTGGTTTTGGGGTGCTGCTGGCTCGGGGGTGGCGGTGATGAGGAGTAAATCTATCCACGGCACCCACACGCTCTGGGAAAAATCCTCTAATCCCCTCCCAAGCCTCAGACCTGCAAATTCCTTGGGTGTTCGTGAGGTTTGGGGTTATTTTCCAGCACCACCTGGCATCAAGGGCATCGTCCTTGCACCTGCCTTGCTCCCAGCCCTGCCTGCATCCTTGGGGCATTCCAGGCAGGAGCAAACCCCGAAGCATCCCTTAGCAAACTTCCTGGGGGGGGTTTGCATGAGGTTTTTCCCCACCCACGGAGTGGGTAACTCCGTTCTCCACACCTGGAGATGCTCCACAGCTCCTCCTGCCACCGGGAGGGAAGGAGCTGCCTGTGGGATGCTTCGGGCTCCGAGCTAATGAAACCAAAGAGGGATTTTGGCTTTAGCTCCTCCCTGAGCTGGGATGCTTCCAGCCCCAAGTCCTCACTCACATCCCAGAGATGCCTCCCATCCCTCCTCGAGCCCTGCAGGATCCCAGAGCGACGGGGAGCCCCGAACACCACCCCCTGCATTCCCAGAGGGAGGGAAAGCAGCCTGGGGGTCCTGTTCTCTTGGGATAAAGGGTTAAAACATTCCCTACCCATTTCTGGTGGTTCTTTAAAGAGATCCTGCATCTCCTGAAGGAGGCCATGCCTAACCCACATGCCACTGGCTGCCGCCCCATTTCTGAGCAGCGCTCCCCACGCGTGCAGCCCACAGCAGCCGCAGTCTGCAGGATCCACTTCCAAGCCCAGCCACATTCATGGCTTTCCCAGAAAGTCCCTCCGCTGATGGTCACGGGGTGGCAAGAGCGAAAAATCTCGGATCTTTTTCCCCCCTCTAAGTGATTTTCTCGCTGTTATGGGAGCACAGAAAAGCTTGAAAAATGATGTGGCTCAGCAGCCACAAGGCAAACACGAACAACCCCAAACGTGTGTGCATAAATACATCCACGTATTTTAACCCTCCTCTTTGAAAGCCACGATTTTTGCAAGAGGGCGACTGGAAAAAGAGCTAAAAAGAAATGTAAAAGCCTCAGCTAGAAAACCCTGACCCTCTGCTGTACCCCAGCCCCTCAGCCCCTCGCCTGCCCTACAAATCTCAGCCAGGGCTGTCCCGAATTGCGAAGGGAGGGATGCTCCCAGCAGCGATGGGTGCTGCCAGCTCTCTGCCTGTCCCTGCCCTCAGCTCCGAACCCCTGATCCTTTCCGGAGGCGGTGATCCCATCCCTATCCCGCTCCCTGCCCCGTGGGAAAGGCGGAGGTGCGAGGCTGAGCCCGCCCAGCTCGTGACACGAGTGGGGCGGGGAGGCAGCAGCGATCAAGGCCAGCGTGAAGCCATCGTGGCTCCTGGGTTTATCAGCGGTGACAGCGGAGGAGACAGGAGCATCCTCCGCCCCAGGGCTCGCTCGGTGACAGGGAAGGGGGGGGACAGCGCTGCTGTCACTCTGCCTTCACTGCCTTGTCAACCCCGGGCACAGCAGGCGGGGTGGGGGGGCTCTAAACCCCACACCTCCATCCCCACATCCCCTGAGTGATGGGGAATAACCCTCCTTCCCCGTGTCCCCAAAATCACTTGCCTGGGAGGGGTTAAAGCCCCCTTGCACATCTGGGATGCAGGGGGGGCTTAATCCCAGTCCCAGGCAAGGGATGGATATTCTGAGTCTCGCTTAGGGAGGTTTGAAGGAGGCCAGAACGGCCTCGGGCTGGAACTTGGCAAGGGGTGTCTGCGCTCCAGGAGGGAGGAATTCCTGGTGTATAAACCCTTTTTTAAGGCCCACAGAGTCCCGTTTTTACAGGCATGAAAGAGGGCAGAGAAGCGGAAACGCCGCGTTCTTAGTTTGCATTATTTCCTACCAGAACAAGGCAGGGACCATCGCAGCGAGGACGAGCCTGACAAACCTCCCTGGTCCTCTGAAAGCACACGCCTGTCACCATCCCTGCAAAGCCCACGTGTCACCACAACTGCAGAGGCTGGAGGGGCCCAGTCCCCCCCAGCTCCCCCATGGAGAGGCACCAAAACCCTTTGGAAATGTCATTTTTTCCATCACTTGCGCTGAAGCAAAGCCCCACAGCAGGACAGGGAGCTCCTCTTTCCTACCTCCCCCCTGGCACAGGGACCCTCCTGTCCTCGCTGGGGACACCCCGGGTGCACCCCCGGGGCCGAACCCCAACGCCTGCAGGGGCGGATGGCCGTAATGCCCGTGAAGGCCAGCCCTAATCCCCGTCTGGAGAGCGCTGCCGCTGTCACCGCGCCGCAGCCGGTGGCACTGAGATCCCTTCTTAGCACAGGGCAGCGAGAGGCGGCAGGGACATGGCAGGGCAGGTGGCCGGGGAAACCGTGCTGGGGTGAACCAGCCACAGCTTCTCTGGGCAGCCTCTGCCAGGGCCTCACCCCCTCACGGCAAAGAGTTTCTCCCCAGTATCCCATCTAACCCTGCCCTTTGTCAGTTTGAAGCCATTCCCTGTGTCCTGTCACTCCAGGCCCTTGTCCCCAGACCCTCTCCAGCTCTCCTGGAGCCCCTTCAGGCACTGGAAGGGGCTTTAAGATCTCCCTGAAGCTTTTTCATGCCCAGGTTGAACGGCCTCAGCTCTCCCAGCCTATACGGAGAGTGACTGCCCTGCCGTGCTCTCCGGCAGCCCTTGAACTTTAAGAACCGATTTAAGCCCTGCCCGGAAGGCGCCGAAAGGCTGCGGCTGAGCACGGGACACCCACGACACCCGCGGGCACCCACCGGCTGCCGGGAACACGGCTGCCCTTGAAGTAAACACGGAACTGAAGCTGAGCGCTGCTGCCCCGGCGACTTCCTCGGAGGAGCCGCCGGCAGCTCCCGGCCCCGCAGCCTCCGCCGAGCCCCGGCCGTGCCTCCGAGCCGCCTCCGCAGCCCCTGACGAAACTCTCCCGGAATCCTCCGGCCCCGGCGGGGAGGAGGCACCTCCAGAAGAAAAGTTATGACAAGTTTCCTCGGGGCCACGGAGGCTGCGATGGCGTGGGGAGGACACGCCTCGGCCGGGAGCGGCGTGTCTCGCATCCCCCCGGCGTGTCCCTCATCCTTCCCGGCGTGTCTCGCAACCCCCGGCGTGTCCCTCATGCTTCCCGGCGTGTCTCGCATCCCTCCCGGCGTGTCCCGCATCCCTCCCGGCGTGCCCCGCATCCCTCCCGGCGTGTCCTGTCTCCTCGGCCGCAGGCACCCCGCCGGGGGAGGGGGTTCTCCTTCTCCACCTAGGGACCCCAAGCAGCTCCCGGCTGCGAGCCGGCCCTGCCCGAGCCGGGCTCAGCAGAGCCGGGGGCTCTGGATGCGGCCCCGGGATGGGGCCCGCGGGCTCTGCCTCCAGCTGTGCTCCGGCGGCGCCCCGCGGGCCCCCTCCTTCCTTCCAGCTGCAGCAGGCGGCTCGCAGGGAGCAGCCGAGCCATTCCCAGCCCCCCCCGGGCACAGCTGGGGCACATCTGGCCCGAGGGCACCGCTGGAGAGGCGCCTCCCGCCCCGCGAGCGCCCCGCGCTGCCCACCTGTAGGGAGAGCCCGGCCGGCGCTCCTCGGCCGGCGCTGGGCGGTTCCGGTCCCGATGCCGACCCCGGTTCCGGTTCTGATCCCGATCCCGCTCCCGATCCCGCTCCCGCTCCAGCTCCGGCCCGGCCCCGCCGGACAAAAGCGCGGCCCGCGGCGCCAGGGGGCGTGGCCTCCCCTCATTAGCATATCCGCCGCGCTCCGCCAGTCAGCGCGCGGATCTGGGGGTCATTAGCATTAATCCCGCCCATCCTTTATTTGCATAGCCCGAGGCTGGCGGCCAATCAGAGAAGCGGTGGGCGGTCTTCATTTGCATAATTTATGCAGCGCGGGCACCCCCTGGCGGGGCTCTGCCCATTTCCGGGATCCCATGGGACGGGACGGGATGGGATGGGACGGGACGGGACGGGACGGGACGGGACGGGATGGGATGGGATGGGACGGGATGACCGATCCCGGGGATCCTTGGCAGGGATTGAGATGCGAAAGGGGAAGGGATGGGGTAGGCATGAGGAGCGCATGCGAAGTGAAAGAATGAGATGGGATGGAACGAGATGGGGATGGGACTGGGCACGGGATAGGATGGGAATAAGAACTGGACGNCTCCCAGGACATTAGGGAAAATATCCTGGCACCCCTGCCCCTTTCCACCCCCTCATCCCAGCCCCGGAGCACCCCCCAAGCGCAGCCTTTTTTCTACCCTGATAGATTTATTGAAAAATTAAAAGCACAAGCTCTGTATATATAAATACGACGACGTTGCCAGCGATTTACAAGGCCTCCGGTTGCTCTCTCCGCATCCCCACCCGTGGCCGGTGCCACCCACCTGGGCACCTCGGGGACGAGCACCCAAGGGAGCGGCAACCCCCCAAAAACCCCTCCAGCCTGAGCCACGGGCCCACCTCGCTCCGTGTGTGGCACTCGAATGACAGCGGGGACACGCAGCCTCTGCCGTCCTCCCGCCCCACTCCCGGCCTGGCCCAGGGGGAGAGGACGCTCCCTACCCCAGAGAGGACAGGGATGGGGACTTTGAGGGACGTGCACCGATCTCTGCCCGCTCTCAGCCTGCCCTGAGAGCTCTGCAGCGGGCGCGGGGACGCGCGGGGACAAGCCGGGGGTGTCGGCGCGTGCGGGGCGGCGCAGCGGGCGAGGCCGCCCTTCGTCCCCACCCCAGCGCTCCCCGTCCGCCGGACCCCCGCTCCTAAAGGGCGACGTTGAATTCTGTGACCAAGAAATCGATGTAGTCCTTTTCCTTCAGCTTAAAGGCCTCGGCGATGATCCGGGCGGCTTCCCGGTGCTCTTTGCCTCGGAGCCCCGTGCCGTTCACCTCCAAAATGACGTGTCCCACCTTCAGCTTCCCGCAGTTGTGTGCCGAGCCCCCCCGCTGCAGGAGAGAGAGGCGTCAGCTCGTGTTCCCACCGCTCCCCGCGTCGAGCAAGGGGGAAAAAAATGGGGAATATTTCATATCCGACACGACGGATGGGAAATATTCCGCTTTTTGCAGAGAGGGGATGAATTTGGCTTCCCCCCTGCTCGCTCCTGGAGCGTGACGCCAGCTGGGATGGCCAAGAATAACCAAGGCAGAGTCGGCTCTGCTTCTTTTTGCTGTAAATAACTTGAATTTTGCCCCAAGTAAACAGCAAACAGGCAGACAGCTTCAGAGGGCTCAGTTCCCTGGCTCCCATCCACCATTCCCCCTCCTCAATCCTCTGTCTGGCAGTTTCCAGACATCTGGAGACAGCAGCCAAGCTTTCAGGGCTGCCCTGATCCCCTCCGAGATGTCTGGAGCAAACAGCTGGCTGCCAGGAGGTGTGTTCTGGGATGGCATCGCCCACGGGACACGGATGCCATCCTCAGCACGGCAGAACGGTGCCCGGGGAGGTGCGGGGCTGGAGGGGGGGACAAACCTGCAAAATCCCCCCGGCCACGGCTCAAGGGCTTTCCCCAGCCTGTCCAGGGAGGAGAGGGATGGGATGGGCACGGAATTCTCCCGTTGCCAGCCCGCCCTACCTGGATGGTGACGATGCGGGGCAGCGGCTGCCGCGTGTTCGCGCCGCCCTCGATGGCGATGCCCAAGGTGGGAGCGCTCTTGGACACGCGGATCAGACACGACGTGGGCTCCAGGAGCCCCGGCTGTGGGGACAGAGGGCAGCGCTGCTGAGGGGGCCTGGGCACCGCGTGCCAGCCGTGCTCCCTCGGCCAGGGCCCCACAGCAGGCAGGGATGCTCTGGCTGCCACCACAGAGGGGCAGACACAGCCTGCAGTTGCTCTCTGACTCCTGACATCCAAAATCCCAACTCCGGGCAGGTCTGGAAGGGTTTGGGGAGGAGCAGAGCAGCTCTGCCTGCCTGCCTGTGTCCCTCAGCCTCACCACCATCAGAAACCCCCAATTTATATCTGATACCCGCTGCCACCTTCCCTTTTGGGCGACAGGTGGCTTCACTCATGTGGCTTGTGGATGTGCCTTTAGAGCCAGGAATTCTCCCATGCCCCAGGTAGCTGGAGCTGGGAGGGATGGGATTTACCCAGGATGGAGTGAATCAGCCCTACAGTGCCCCTCTCAGCCACTCCTGCCCCCTTTCCCCACACCTCAGCCCCCAGAGAGCTGACTGGGCTCAGCAAAGAGGATAAATATCCCAGCAGAGCACGGACGAGTGGTTGCTGCCTGCAGGCAGAGGGAGTGGAATGGGCCGGCCAAGGCAGTGGGGCACAGCCCCGGGTGCCCCCTCCCACGCAGAGCAGCACCCCAGGCCCCCCTCACCGGCTTGGAGGCCCCTTCTGCCGCCCCCTCGCTCCTCGTGGCCTCCTTGAGGCTCCGGCTTTTCCCGGGGCCTGGCTGCCGGCTCTTGTCCTTGCCGCTCGTCTCGACCTCCCCGATGTCCACCCCGCTGTCCTCGCTGAGGGTCTGCCCGCTGTCCGACAGCTGGGAGAGCGTGGAGGCTGGGGAGAGACGCGGCGTTAGCGGGCGGGCAGCGCCAGGGCCGGGCCGGCCGAGCGCCCACGGGCCATGGAGTGAGGGCAGCTCCCGCTCCCAGGGCTGGGCAGCTTCCCTGGGATTCACACCGGGGCTGCAGGGCAAGGTTCCCAAGCAGAGCCCTTCGGAACCATGGAATCGCTCAGGTGGGAAAACCCCTTGGGGCCATCGAGTCCAACCACGGGACCAGCACTGCCAAGGCCGCTTCTAAACCACGTCCCCAAGTGCCACATCTACACGGCTTTTAAATTCCTCCAGGGACAGGATCTCCACCACTGCCCTGGGCAGCCTCTCCCAGTGCCTGACCACTCTCTCAGCGAAGAAATTTTCCCAATATCCAACCTGAACCTCCCCTGGCAGAGCTGAGGCCATTCCCTCTCGTCCTGCCCTTGTTTCCTGGGAGGAGAGATTGACCCCAACCTCACTGCACCCTCCGGTCAGAAGAGCAGAGCTGTGCACAGGCAGCATCAAGGGGCAAGTGGCCTCAAGCTCCGGTCCGGGATCCAACCCAGATCCCGAACTGGGATGGAGGGAGAGAGTGCCGAATCCAGGGATCCTGCCAGAGGCCGGTTTCTGCAGCCCACACTCCACAGCAGGGTCTGGGAGGAGACAGGGACGAAGCCAAGCGAAGAGGTGCTGCCATGTAGGAGCTTTCTGCCCTTGGAGGATGAAAACCAAGTGCAGATGGAGCCTGGAAATGTCGGGAGCAGCGGCGCAGCGGCACCCGCAGAGAGGCCCGGGGGTCCGGCACAGCGGCACCGCCGCCCCTCACCCGCCGTGACCCGCGGGGGACGGGCCGGCCGCAGTGACGGCGCCGTGCCACACGAGGGCGACATTGCCACCCGTGCCAGCCCCGCAGCGCCTGGACCCGCCTGGATCCCCCTGGACCCGCCTGGATCCCCCTGGATCCTCCCGGATCCCCCTGGACCCGCCTGGATCCCCCTGGACCCGCCTGGATCCTCCCGGATCCCCCTGGATCCTCCCGGATCCCTCTTCCCTCTGCATCTCCGAGAGCTCCCGGGACCCCCTGGGACCCCTCTTCCCACTCCACCTCCGAGAGCATCCCTGGATCCTCCTTCCCGCTCCACCTCCGAGGGACCCCCCAGGACCCCTCGTTCCCTCTCCATCTCTGAGAGCCCCCTGGATCCCCTTTCCCTCTCCATCTCTGAGAGCTCCCGGGACCCCCTGGATCCCCCTTCCTTCTCCATCTCCGAGGGACCCATGGGGCCCCCCACGCTGCTCCCTCACCTCCGCTTCTTTTTCCCCGGGATAAAGGTGACTCCCGAGCTGAGTGGGCACAATTAGAATTTCCCCCCCCCAAATACACAGTTAATAGGGAAAGACCAGAATTATTTCTGGTCCTTGAGATCACAGAAGGGCCTGGGTTGGAAGGGATCTTAAAGCTCATTTCATCCAACCCCTGCCATGGGCAGGGACACCTTCCACTAAACCAGGTCCTGTCCAGCCTGGCCTTGGGCACTGCCAGGGATCCAGGGGCAGCCACAGCTTCTCTGGGCACCCTGTGCCAGGGCTTCCCCACCCTCCCAGGGAACAATTCCTTCCCAATATCCCATCCAGCCCTGCCCTCTGGCAGTGGGAAGCCATTCCCTGTGTCCTGTCGCTCCATCCCTTGTCCCCAGCCCTTCTCCAGCTCTCCTGGAGCCTCTTTAGGCCCTGGAAAGGGCTCTGAGGTCTCCCTGAAGCCTTCTCCTCTCCAGGCTGAACACCCCCAGCTCTCTCAGTCTCCATAAAGAGCTGCTCCATCCCTTGGATC
>VXAZ01005871.1:0-10399 GCA_013399875.1 Gymnorhina tibicen
CGCCGCTCCGGGTCTTGCCCTTGAGGTTCTTGCAGATCTCGTGGCAGATGAGGCTGTAGCACACGCTGAGGACGCCCACGGGCAGCACGAAGATGCACAGCGTGGTCCAGGTGACGTAGGCGCGCGCTCCCCACGGGTACCCGAAGTCCGCCCAGCAGTCCAGCACCCCCGAGCCCGGGCGCACCTCCCGCAGCGAGAAGATGAACACCTGGGGCAGGCTGAGCAGGCAGCCGAGCAGCCAGGCCGCCCCGATCATGGCGTAGGCCTGGCGGCCGGGCTGCTGCAGTGACCGCAGCGGGCGGCACACGGCCAGGTAGCGGTCCAGGGTCATCACCACCAGCATGTAGGTGGAGGCGAACATGCTGAGCACCTGCAGGTACTTGACGGCCCTGCAGAGCGCGTCGGGCCCCAGGAAGCGGTAGGTGACCTTCCAGAGGAGCTGCGGCAGCACCTGGAACAGGGCCACGCCCAGGTCGGTCAGCCCCAGGTGCAGGACGAAGAGGTGCATGCGGCTCATCTTCCTCCTCAGCCGGTACATGGCCAGCAACACGCCCAGGTTGCCCACGGTAGCCACGGCCAGGATGGTGCCCAGCACCCCGACCTCGGCCTTGGCCAGCTCCTCGTCCCGGGTGTGCAGCAGCGTCAGGTTGGGGTCCCCCGCCAGGCTCAGCAGCCCCTGGCCGTGCCCAGGTGGGCTCTGGTGAGAGCTGTTCCAGCCCCAGCCTGGCTCCATCCCTCTGGGAGGCTCTGCAGGAGAAGAGCAGATCCAGCGCTTGTCTCTGATGTCCCGTTGTCCCCTTCCCGGTGTCCCCAGGGCTGCCCCTGAGCTCCAGCTCCTCTGCCCCCAGCTGGGGGCTGGATGTGCCTCCTCCAGCGGTCCCCAACCCCCGGGCAGGCTGTCACCTCTCACCACCACACTAACCCCGAGCTGAGCAGCTGCAATTCCCTCTCTGCCTGGGCTGGAAATATTCCTGCGGAGCAGAGAGGGGCGAGAGCCCCTGGTTCAGAACTCGATACTTCTCTTCTCCGCACTGAACATTCCCAAATCCCTGCTTCTCCCTGCGCTGCTTGCCTCGTGCATCCCCTTTCCCCCTGCCCAGGTAAATCCGAGAGGAAAGTCAAGTTCTCCTTAAAAGCAGCGGAAAACGCTACAGAGGCTGCATCGCTTTGGCTTTTTCAGCCCAGAAGAGCAGCCAGGCGAGCGTGTCCCAGCCCCGTCTCCACGGGGAGCGCTGGCGGCTCTCGGCGTCCCCGGGCTGGGTTTTATACCCCGGCAGGTCCCTCCCCGGTGTCCCCGTGTGTCAGCAGCGTCCCCGGGCTGGGTTTTAGATCAGCTTCTCCGCTGATATTCCACCGAAATTCCCTGTAAAAAGAAAGCTGTTATTCGCTGAATAAATTTGCAGATCGCCTCTAATAACCTTAAATGAGCTCAGTTTGTGTCTAATTAAAAGACATTCATCCTTACGAGGCCCTATGGATACAAAGTGCCCGTCAGAGAGTGCCTGGTGGAGGTGCTGTGGGCAGGAAGGGTTTTGGTGGATAATGCAATTTTCTGTGTTTGCGCTCAGCTGTCTGATTTTCAGGAAGATTAATAGAGGGCAGTGAAAAAAAAAACCACCAATCAAACCCTACAAAGCAATGAAAAGCTGAGATGAAGGCAGAGATGGAAGGGCAGAGTCTGCAGAGAGAAAGGAGCACTGAGGGGGTTTTGAGGGCAAAGTTGGCTTTTTGTGGCAGCATTTTGATTCGGGAGCAATTCCCTCGGAGTCAGAGCTTTTACTCCAGGTTTCCCTGAGTTTAGCCACAAGGAGAATTCTTTTCCAAAGGTGCTCAGAGGAAAATGGGGTTAATTCACAGATAAAAAAAATCACCCTTGGAACAAGGAAATTCATTTTTCTTTAGGGACAGCAATGTCATCACAGGAAAGAATTTTTGGGGTTTTTTTTGGAGCAGATGGAACGGAAAATAAACTCATTTTCATTTGTGGGTTTGCTGAACATTTTGAGGCATCACCAGCAGTTCCAGGGCTTCAGCAACACCAGGGCTGGGACTCCCAGCGTGGAATTCCTGCCTGAGGAAGGCGCTGGGCTGCTCAGTGCTCCCGGAGTTCCAGGTGAGTGATGGCCCAGCAGGGCTGGGCAGCCCGGTCCGGTCCCAGTTTCGGCTGTTCCCCCTAAGCCAGGCCTCGGGAGCAGAGGCGGGAGGAGCTGTGGGATGAGGAAAACCCTGCGGGGTTTTTGGCGAAGCGCTTTTTGTGTCGGGGAAGGGCACCCGGGCGGGGTTGGGGTGACTTTCAGCGCCCCGCGCTCCCGGCTATTCCTGCCGCAGGGCGAGCCCCGAAGTGGGGCGAAAAGTGCCGTGAGCCCTCCCTTCCCTCTGCGTGAAGCTCAGGGGCCGCATCACTGCCTTCCCGAGCTCCCAGGCTTGGTGTGCCAGGGTCCCACCGCCCGTTTTTGGCAGCTCTGGGGCAGCACTCCCCGAAGCAGGGCGCAGAAAACGCCGCCCCTGCCACAGCCGGCGCCCCGCGCTCCTCCTGGGCAGCACGGGCAGAGGTTTCGTGACCACAAAATCATTTGGCACCGCACCTGGGGGCTTTGTTCTGCGGGCAGCTCGCTGGTTGAATAAATAAAACGCGCTGGCTCGGGTTTGTGCGCTGCTCCGGCCGCCTTCTCCACGCGAATATTTCATTTGTGGTGTGCGACGCTGTTAAGTTTTATCGCTGCCAGCACGGAGCAGGCTCGGTCTGTCCTTAGCATTTAATCACTGAAATGCTTTCTGCGGTTTGGGTCAGGAAGAGCCGGGTTTGGTTCATTTTGTGCTGGTTCAGATGCCGTAAAATTAATGGTGTTGCAACTGCTTTGGAGCGTCTCGGGGTTGTCTCCGTGGAAGGGCTGAGGGTGGTAATGAGGGCTGGGAATTCCTGGTATCTCCTGTTGTATTAAATGCCAGCTCTCTGTCAAAATGAAGCCCTGAACGAGCTCCCCCTCCACCTCCTGAAAATATAAACTGCTGAGACTTCGAAGCCCAGCTTGCTCTTGCTGTTGACCTGTCTTTCGTCCTTTTTTCCCCCCTCAAATTTGGAGAGTTTGGATGCTGAAAACTGGATGTAATTTGATTTTTTTTTTTTTGTGGCTTGCAATGTCTGTGAGGGGTCCTCAGGGAAGTCTCTTTGTGACACTTTTGGTGTCTCTCTGGGGGAACAAAGGGTGGTGGTGGAGCAGAGGATGGGTGCAGCTCTGACTGGGAGTGCAAAAGGGTTCAACCAATCCTGGTCCATCCTAAAACCTCATGAAGTGCCCCAAAAATGTTAAACTACCTCTAAATGTTCACCTGGGCCTGAAGAGGAGCCCCCAGCATTTAAAGCCAGAAGCGAAACCTTTTCCAGCCTCACCTTTTCCAGCCTCACCTTTTCCTCCCCCTGTTCCCTCATTCAGATTTGGGTTTTTTCCACTTGATTAAAACCCCTGCTCCTGATTAATGTTAGAGAGCCTGTGAGGGCGCATAAATGAATCTGCTGAGCACGTGGGGAGTGCCCCGGAGCAGTGCCTGCCGGGGACTATGCTGGGCAGAAGGAGAATTTTCATGGAAAATCCATGGGAAGCTGCGAAAGTTGGCGAGCAGAACAACAGAAGCTGCCAGGGTTGTGCCAAAGAGCTGCATTTCAGAGGATCGGGGCTCAAAACGTCGTCTTGAGCATCAGCTGAGCTGGAGGGGCCGTGTCCAAACTGGGAATTCAAACCATCCCTCCCTTCCTGCCGCCTGCAGCTCCTGGTGTTGCTGATGTTCGGGACGGCCCTGGCCACTCAAACACCCCAAATCTCCCCAGACCATCCCCAGAATCACAGGTGAGACCCCACGGAGGCCGCTGACCCCACAGCGGTGGGGTTTGGAGCCTCCTGTCCCGGGCACGGTCTGTGGTGATCCAGAAAAGCCTCCCAGGCTGGTAGGGAGCACCAGGGGCTTTCTGCTGGATGGAACAAATCCAGTCCCGGGCTGTTGTTGCAGCTGATCACTCCATTAGAGTTTGCTTCTTCCTCCTCATTCCGCTGTCTTCTCATCTTGCCCCACACCTGCTTGAGCAGAGGCAGCTGCCAGAGGAAAAATTGAAGCTACAGGCGTTCAAGATAGCAAATTACTTGTTTATCATCCCTAAGCTCTCCCTGTTGGTTTCCTTGTGTAGCCAGGGATGTTTAAAGACTTTGGTAGCTGTGAAATGCTTCAATTTCCTCCCCTGCTCCCTCATCTCCTTTCGCTGTTACCATCATTAGCATTTAAAAACCAGACTCGGCCAGAGCTTTACAACCTTAAAATCAATAATGGAAAAAAAAAAAAAAAGAGAGAGCAACGACCAAAATTACATTTCAAGGCTGGAAACAAATGGCTTTTTCCTGTCCTCTGCTGCGGGGGAAATGCATGTGTGTGTGTGTGTTACCTGTGAAGTGGACAGACAGAGGGGAAAGGAGCATCCACCTGGGACAGAATTCCCACCCAGGTCGCAGTGACAGTGTGCCCAGGCTGGGAAAGCTGGTTAGGTCCTGTAAATTGCCTCATGCAGTGAAAATCTGATCCGTGCATGAGATTTTTCAGGCCCTACAGCCTGGAGAGAGGGGTTGGGTTGTGATATTTTTAATAAATCCTTGCTAGGAAATTTGTTGGTGGCAGGGAGGAGGACTCGCTGGTCCTGAGTGTGGGGGTGGGTTTGGCAGAGCTGAGCCCCAGGGGCGGCTCTGGGCAGGGTGGGAGCTTGGGATGCTTCGGGGATCAGCACCTGCGGCGGGAATTGGGGCTGGAACAATCCCGCTGGGGACTGGGATGCTGGAGGGCTCCAGAGTGGGAGGGGAACCTCCCTCCCCTTCGTGCAGACAAAGGAGGGCACAGGATTTAAAACAGGCAATAATTGAGTATCTCAGGTCGGGGGGAAGGGGATGAGAGCCTTGCCATGACCTCGGCTCCGTTCTTCCCCTCCTCGCCTGATGGAAATTCCGTGGTTATTCCGAGCCCGTCGCCCTCCAGGTGGGAGAGGCATCAATCAGGGCTGGGAGAGGAGAGGAGCAGCTGCTTCGGGGACACGTATTGGAAAATGATGAATCGTGGGGGAAACGTCGGCAGGAGTCTGAACTCGCCCTGCTGCAGCAGAGTTCAGGGCGCGGTGATGAGAGGTTGTTCCCGCCCGTCTGAGGGCCGAGCCCAGAGGAAACACAGCAAAACTTGGCTGGGGTTGTGCAGCTCCCTCGGTGAGGGGGTTAAACAATTAAAACACTGGGAGTTCCTTACGTGCCCTGATATTTTCACCCTGAAAGCCTTCGCAGTGCCAAGCCAGGGGACTTCAGGATGCTGAGAGACAAAATCACAGAAGCACGGCCTGGTCACTGAAGTGCTGCTTCCCTTCAGCTGTTTGAGCAGCTCCTTTGCTTTCCTTGCCACCTTTTTTCTGTGGAGAACAGCACAAAACAAGCCCAATTAACGCTCATTATTGCAGTTCCACTCGTAGCTTAGCTGGCCGTGCTCAACAGACAAGAAGCGCCAGCGGAATTGTACCTTCAGCCTGCACGAAATGTGTCGGGTGGTTTTTTTTTTCTCCCCATCAGAGTGTGTGAAAATCTCCTTGGAAACAGAGCCCTGATGCTCTGTCTGCTGCCGGGGCTGCGCTTCTGCAAGCGCAGCAGAAAGCGGAGCTCTGAGTGCTGCCTGCTCTCCCCATTAAATGCCCGCGGGCGGGAGGTGCTGGCGGTGGGGATGGAGTTGTGGCACCGGGACGTTCCCTGGGTTTGGCTCCGCATTCCCGGCTATCCCCGGTTCGTTCCCGTGCCCTGAGGATGCTGCCGTGGCGGGGATGGCCGGGGTGGAGGCCCCAGATGTGGCTGGGGAGCACCGCAGCTCTGCACCCCAAAGGTGCTGCCCCAGATGTGTGCTGGGGGCGCAGATCTCCCTGGAGGGAGCCGGCAGCTGCAGCTCCAGCCCTCTGGACAACGCCAGTGGTTTTGGTGAGAGGTGACACCTCCCCAAAAGTCCTGCCCTGCCCCACCAGCCTGCTGGGCCAAGGTTTTGTTTGGAAAATGGGCACCGGCTCCCAGATCCTGCATGAGCGTGGGGAGCCCTTCCCTGCTCGCATCCAACCCCACACCCCCTCCTTGTCCTTTGGGGAGGACGAGAGGAGTTAATCCTCAATCTGCTCCCATCTGGGCTCCCTGGCAGGCGGAACGAGCGGACGGGAGCCTTCGGGAGGGCACTTAATGCTCCTTAATCCCCTGCTGGGGTGAGGTGTCTGAGGAGAAGGTGACAAAGAACAGCGGCGGCACAGCGCGTCCCGCCCGCCCGGGGCAGCCCGGAGCGTGCCCGGGGAAAGGGAAGGGGCAGGAACATCTGGGACCAGCCCTGGGGAAAGGGAAGGGGCAGGAACATCTGGGACCAGCCCTGGGGAAAGGGAAGGGGCAGGAACATCTGGGACCAGCTTTGGGGGAAGGGAAGGGGCAGGAACATCTGGGACCAGCCCTGGGGGATGGATTCTGCCCCTGGGAGCGCAGGGATCCGAGCTCTGCTGTCCCTGCCCCGCCCCGAGTGGGCCTGAAGTCCCCCTGGACGCCATCCCCAGGCTCTGGGATGCTGAATGGACCCTGCTGCAGGGGGAATTTGGGATTATTCCTGCTAATGTCGGTGTGACAGGCGGGGATGTTCCTCACCCAGCTCGGGTGCGTGCTCCAGTGCTCAGGGAGCTCAGCTCTGTGGGAAATCAGGTTTAAAATTCCCAGCAGCTGAATGGCCTTTGTATCTCCATTTTTAACTTTTTCCTGTGAAGTTCAAGGCCTGTTTTCTTTTGGGGAGAACCTGTATTTTTGGTTACAAAGCAGGCAGGCTGTCCATCTGCCCCAAAAAGCCTCTTGCAGACCAGGATTTCTCAGCTGGGAGAAGAGGCAATGCTGGCTTCGACGGCAAAGCCGATGGTCAAGAGCTCTGACAGAAGCAAATCCTTTCACCGCATCCTCACTGCCCGCCGAGCGATTCGAGCAGGGCGGAGTAGGAACGGTTCTGCCCCCTCCTCAAAACCCGATTTTAACGACCTGGCTCGGTGCCCCTGAATGCCTGATAACGCTGAACCGAGCGGAGCACGACACCGACTTTCCAGGCAGCTCGGAGATGGAGAGGATTATTTCAGCCGAAGGCTGGATTAGGCTGTGGTGGTTGGTTCTGCGCCTCCAAAAAAAATCGTTTGACACGGGCAGACAATGGCTTTGTCTCCCGCTCCCCCGCACGCGCGGTGTTAATTGCGCGGTGTTAATTGCCGAGCATCTCTCGGAGCGATTTCCATGCGCGTTTTGCACAACGCGCCCGAGAGGCCGCGGGGATGCGTTCAGCGCTGCCGCAAACGGGAATGGTCGCCCCGTGTGGCAGGGAAATGGCATTTTGGAGCCTGCCGAGAGCGCGGTGCTGTCACCTGTAGCTCAGCTGGGCTGGGGATCTGCGTTTCTGGCTGTGATGATCTTCCCTCCCTCACCCCAGGCACAGACAGAGCCCAGGGATTCCTCCACTGGCATCTGGAAAAGGGACAAAATGAACACGCAGTTTGTCTCCAGGGCTTCTGTGGGGACGGGAGGACGTGGGGATTGCTCTGGCAGCACCAAAACCGCGGCGTCTGCAGCCTGGGCTCCTCCTGGAGCGGGGGCTCTGGGGAGTCACAGCCTGGTTTAGGCGGGGATAGGAGGGACGGATGCTTGGGGTTTTGTGCCTTGAGGTTTTATCAGTGTTTGAGGTTTTACACAGGTTTTTTGACAAAGAAACAACAAAAAAAAACCCCCAAACCCCCAAAACCCAGAGCGCCCATGCTCTGATCATGGTCCTGTTTTCAAAGTAGGTGTGGTTCTGCCTTGGCCCGTTCAAATCCCTGTTTTTAGTGGATATTCTGTGCCTGGTTCAGTCTGGGGAGCTCTGCCCTTCCTAAGGAGCACCAAAGAGCTCAGCCCTGAGCCTGGGACCCCACCCGGAGCTGCTGCCCTTCCTCGCAGATGATTCCCATCACTCCAGGCCATGGAATCCCACCCCGAGGCTGAAGCGCCGTTCCTATCACACCGAGGTGAGAGCCAGCCCTGCCCCGGTGAGGGGCAGATTTACAGCTCAGTGTTGGATTAAGATGAGATGTGAAAATCGCTGCTAAACCCCTCGTGTGCAGCCAAGAGAGGCTCGAGTGGCCCCGGTGCCCCCCAGCTGCGGGGGCTGTGATTGTTGGCCTGGATGGGGAGATTTCAAAATAATTAAATTAATTCTCAAATCTTCAAAAGCTAATTGGGACAGGATTATCCCAGGAGGAAACCAGAGACGCTGGGGACGAGGGAGCATTCCCTGAAGTGACCTGCAGTGGGTGATGAGCCAGATGCTGTTTTCCCTCCTGCTGATCGGAGAGGAGCAGAATCCAGGCTGGGGGCTCAGAGATCCCTGGGCTCCTCTGATCACCTCTTGGGGAACTCGGCCTCGAGACACCTTTGCCAGATGTCTCAGCCGCAGCTGGAGGTGCAGAGCAGCTCTTTGGGGGGATTATAAGGAATTGTTATCAGCTTGCCTGGAGCAGCTGTGGCAGCCCCATCCCTGGAAGTGTCCAAGGCCAGGCTGGACAGTCTGGGACAGGGGAAGGTGTCCCTGCCCGTGGCAAGGGGTGGAATGGGATGGGCTTTAAGGTCCCTTCCAACCCCAACCAGTCTGGAATTCTGTAATTCTATAATGCTGTGGGTTTTCTGCAGCATCTGTTGGTATCTGACCTAATCTGTGTCTAATTTTGCAGATGTTCATTTATCCAAGTGTGGGAGCAATCCCTCTGCCTTTATCGGGAACCAGCGCAGCCTTCTGCTCCTCCAGGGGTAATTCTGGCATTCCTGAACCGTTCCCTGCAGGGAGCCACCGCTTCTCTTCCCATCCACCCCACTGAAAAAGCCACATCCAGAATATCAGAGCACGAGGATTTGCTTGGAAAGTTAAAGGTCCCCAGAGCCCTGAGCAACCCCATCCAGCGTTAATATCCCAACTTTTGACAACCAATATCCACTGTCCTGCCCCCAAACTAATTAATTTTATGCATGATTGAGTTTAACACCATCATTTAGCCCAGTCTGCTGACGGAGGCTTTGAAGTGTGAACCGATTATGCAGGGAACAAGCTGGGAGCTGGTTAATAAGTCCCAACAAAGTGTGCACTGCTGGGAGGCTGTGTTAGGCTCCGTGTAGGGTTTTATTGTTGTTTTGTCTTGGACTTCAGCTCGGAGAGGAGTGAAGCAGCAGCAGCAGAGTCTGTCACCAGAGAGAGAGGGAGAGAGAGCAGCAATGACACTGCTGGGAGATGTTTAGAGCTCCCTAAGTGTTAATGAACAGGAGCTGACTCTGCTGCCTCGCAAAGTCTCATCCTGCCCCTCATCTGCCTGGTTTTGCTTCGCTCCGGGCAGGCCGGTCCTTAATGGAGGGAATCCAAGGGAATCAGCTCAGCCACTTTGCTGTTGTGGGGCTGGCTGGAGGGAGGGACTGCCACTTGCAGGGCTCCTGAGTGCAGCCCTTGAGGCCCTGGGGTCCCAGAGTGGGTGCAAACTTAAATCTTGGTACATTCTGAACGCTGCTTTGGGGTGCCCATGATTGTCTCTGCTAAAGGCCCTTTCCCTGAGCAACCCCTCAGTAGCTGTTCCTTCCTTTTTTATACAGAGCCAGGCAGGACAGGAGTTATTTAATAGGATTTAAATGGCTCTCCATTACCTTCTATCCACTGTTGAAGGAAAACAGGCCCGCAAGCATCCGCTGAGCTCCAGCACAAGCACCAGGAGCCGAGCTTTGCCAATGGGAAGCCGAATTCCAGAGACTGGATGCTCCAGGGGTTGTCTCAGTTCGGCTGGCGACGGACAGGTAATGGCACTCACAGGACTGTAAATGTGTTTTGGTGAAGGACTTTCCACAGCCACAAAGTTCAAGCAGAGCTGCAAAAAGCTTTGTGAACTCAAACGAAAATACCAACCTGAAAACTTCAGCAAAGGCTTTGGATGATCCATTTCTGGTGCTCTCCCCACCGTTTTCCTCCTCATTTCTTAGTTTGCTAACGGGGAACGAGCTCAGAAGGGCTGGAGCTGGAGTTGGCAGGGAAAGGGAGAGACGGAGATCCCGAACTGCCCTGGCTGCCCGGGACGGGCTGGCGGGAGCGGTGCCAGAGGCCCGGGCTGCAGAAATCCCACTGCAGGGCGGAGCTGGCCCTGCTCGTGGCACACCTGGTAGGGAAAAACACGAAACTCCCCCCAAACCCCAAAAAAACCCCGCCGGAAACGAAGGGAAACAAAGCAAAACCCGCAATTAGAGGCGGCTCTAATGAGGCTGTGCCGGGGCCCGGGCGCTGCCCCCCAGTGCCGGGAGGTGGCGCTGCGGCCCCGGCTGCGCTGGGC
>VXAZ01005871.1:10869-21698 GCA_013399875.1 Gymnorhina tibicen
GTGACTTTTCCCTCTGCTGGGCCACGAGTGAAGCTGAGCCCAGACATCGGCTCTGCTCCCACCCACCCCCCCCATCTGCTCCCAGCCCAACTCCCAACCCCACCACCTGTGTCTGATGCCACCGGAGCCGGAATTTTGGGATAAATTGGACTCACTGGTGTCTCTGCTGTTGCTTTTTCCTGGCCAGAACCCCCTGTGAGCGAGACCAAGGTCTTTGCCCCCCCAGTTCCTGCCGTGACATCCTTCTGGTCACACATGAGCAGCGAAACATCTTGGAACAGGTTGGGAAATTTTCCCCAGTTTAAAAATGAGATCTGGTGGGGATGGTTTTATTCCTGACATGTGAAATGTCTGGATTTTTTCCCCTGTGTCTGGCAGGATTTCTGCACTTTGAGAATATTCATGCACTGATCTTGCTGACTTTCCTCAAGCTGTTCTTATTCCTACCACCACTCCATCCATATATTACTTTTTTTCCCCCTCTCCCTGCTCAGACTAAGACAAGAATAATCTCTTCCGTGCCCCAGACCATGAGGAGAGTGGGTTGCCTTATTTTTGTGGCTGACTGGGCACGATATGCAGATGTTGCCCTGATGTGTGCAGCGACCGTGCCCACAAGATGCCAGGTTGATTTTGCTTTTTTTTGCCTTTTTCTGAAGGTTCTGACAGGGCCCGTGGCTGCAGGAGGACAAAGCAATGAGGAGCAGCGATATGAGCATTATCTGGAGCTTTACAGCCGTGTTTCTCGTTTGGAGTTTAATCTGGTGTGTCTGACCCCTCCGCGTGCCTCGGGAGCCACTCCAGGCTCGGCCCTGCACCCCGCAAAGCCCGTTCGGCATCGGAGGGGAGCTGATGATGTTTTTGGCTGGTTGGAACTTCTGACAAACGCTGGCACATCTGATTTATCTCCGTTCCCAAGGAGACCACATATGGAGCAGCCTGAGATAAGCTGCTTATAACCTAAAGGTGAACGCCTTAAAATATCAGTGTCCCTTTCTCTCCTCCCACCGAGAGCGAGCTCCCGCTTCCCCCTGGTACCTTTATTTCCCTCTGCTGTCAGAGAATGAAACGCTCGGTGTTCTGTCGGGGAACCTTTCTGTCCTTACAGCTGGCTGAAGTTACAAACCCGGCTGGGTTTCCTGCTGTCCCTCCTGGTGCAGGTTTGTGGAGCTCAGTGCCGGTGTCTCCGGTTCCGTGGCCTGGTGGCAGCTCCTGTGCTGAGACCCGGGGCTGGAAGATCCGGGATCACTGTGGAACGTGCATGGGTGTGGGTTTGCTGTGCCCCCAGCCCCTTTTTGGGTGCTTCACCCTCCTCCTGCCTGGGACAGGGGGAAGCCTAGGTGTCCTGCAGAGGCTGAAGAATCCCAGGATGGTTTGGTTGGAAAAGGCCTTAAAGATCATCTCATCCCACCCCTGCCATGGCCAGGGACGCCTTCCACTCTCCCAGGCTGCTCCAGTTTGGCCTTGGACACTTCCATGGATGGAGAGTCCACAGCCCCTCTGGACAACCTTGCCTTGGTGTGGAGTTTTGCTCTTCAAAGCCCATTTTCGGCCAAGACACACTCGGCTGATGTCCCTGCTCCCGGGGTCATTTGCAATCCAAGCTCACTTTCAGGGAGTCACTCAGGCCGGGCGGGTTTTTGTGGGGCAGAGGTGAGTGACAGAGAGGGAACCGGCTCTTTTCCCAGCAGAGAAACGCTCAGACCGTAATTACTGTGTCTCCTCAGCCCGCGTGTGCAGCGCACACCCAGACACCGCAGGCTCCCATCCCTGCCGGGAGGACGGAGCGCGGGGATCACCCCGACCCTCGGGGACAGAGAGTGGGGATCGCCCCGATCCTCGGGGACAGAGAGTGGGGATCGCCCCGATCCTCGGGGACAGAGCCCAGGGATCACCGCCCCCATCCTCGGGGACAGAGCCCGGGGATCACCGCCCCGCTTCCCCCCGGGCTCTGGGCAGTGCCAGGCTGGGATTCAGCTGGCGCTGCCCGCCGGAGTGTGCTGGGATGGGGCTGCCCTGGGAGGGGAGGGGAAGGTGCCGCTGCCTCGCTGCAGTCAATGCCGGGCCAGCAGTGCCCAGCTGCGAGCCCCTGGCAGGGGCAGGAGGAGGCTCCGGAGCTGCAGGAGGTGGCACCGGAGCGCCCGGCGCTCTCCGAAAGCTGCCGGTTGCGGAGCGCTGTGATTTTTGTGGCCGGCTTGCAGCTCTCAGTTTGCTGAGAAGGGTTTTGTGCCGTCAGAGGGGCGCAAAGGAAAGCAGCAATTCAGGTTCGTGCATCGCCAGCATGTTTGTGTCAAATCAAAATTTGATCCAGTTAATGAAGTAAAAAGGTTTCTTATCAAGGCCAGTGTCAGGTGCTCTTAAGCAGTTTTTAAGTTTTGATTTCCCATAAGGACTGGGATTAAAAAATTGGACATATTCTGCTGAATAAAGACTTCCTGCCACTTAGGAATGCTGCCTTCTGGTAGCAGGAGAGATGAAAAAAACGTGTTAATCTGAATTTTAAATTCTCAGCTACAAAGAAAGCAATTTGGACTCTGGGTAAAATTCGAAGCAGGGTAAAATCCACTTTAGAGAGTAAAATTCACATCCATCCTGGGGTCCAAGAACAAATGGAGCAACACTGTGGAAAGTCTTGTGGTGGGCTTTGCACAAGAGCAGATTGCTTAATTTTTTCCCAACATTTTAGGCTCTCATCAAATCTGAGTGGATGCTAGACTGAATCTGCAGGAGCTTTCACAACCTCCCCTCAGCTGTGACTGTGCCATTCCATCTGCATTTTTAACCAAATAATTCTCTGTTGGCTCTGGGGAGCGCCCTGGGAGAAAAATTATTGCAGCTTTGGTGTTGTGGGGGTCCGGACCCGTCCACTGCTCTGTGTCCGCCTGCAAGAGAATCACTGAACTCCTCAAAGCTCTGGATTTCATAACTGGAAGGGCCTGGGGTTTGCGTTTAGCAGAGTATGCTAAACAAAATGCAGTTTTGATGGAATAAATGAGGTTTGAAGGTGCATCCTTAGCCCTGGCTGGGGACAGATCCCATCCACGCTGCCTCCAAGGGGTTTTGGGTCTGGAGCTCCCCTTGCTGTGTTTTTAACCTGGGCCAAGGAGGGCTGGCACCGCTCACATCCGAGGCAGCTTGTGGCACACAAGCTCCTCGCTCTTCCCTTGCCAGCCCTGCTGAAGGAGCTTTCTGGGTGCGTTCTGCAAGCACAGCAGGAATCACAGAGCACATTCGCTCCTGCCGGAGCCTTGCTGGTCTTGGAATTAAATCTCTGCTTTTGAAAATGGAGACAAATAAATTGGTGGTGAGGGAGCAGCTCCGGGGAAACCCCAAAAGGCGCAGACAAAAGGGGTGGGAGCTTTGTCCCCTTGTGGTTTGGTCCTAAAACCCCTTTGCTGCCTGGCCAGTCTGCTGCTGGAGCGTGGTGTTGGCTCTGAAAGCAAGACAGCTGATGAGGCAAAATCAGGTGAATCTTTTAAATGTAACTCTTTTTCACCTGCCCTTGCGTCGGGAGCTGTTGGGCGTGCGCAGCAGGCGCGGGACCAGCTTTTCTTTGGGGGAATTAGGGTGAGAGCCCCAGAACACCTGCATTTCTGGTGTTCTCTCCCGTGTCAGTGGAAATTTCCCCTTCCAAAGCAGGCCATATGCTGGAGAGGGATGAACTAATCAGCTTCTGCCACGGCGCAGCAGGGAAGGATCCCGGTGTGGCTGCACTCACGGAGCAGCGATGCCGGCCTAGTTTTAATTAGCACTTCCCTCCAGGAAAGGAGCGCGGGCACAGAAATGCAAGAGATCGAGACTTTTTTCCTCAGCCTGGCTTTCTGTGAGCCTGCACAGCCCTCTCCCCACGCTGCCGTGCAGATGGCAGTGCTGGAGAGTGCCCCGGCGCTGATTTCCCCTGTGTGGCATCGCCCCCAGACATGGAGCTGGCAGCGTTCAGGTGACATCAGAAGTGAAGCACCAGAGATTTGGGCTGGCTTCTCTTTGACCAGCTTTGCTCCCTGTTGGGTTTTGGGGGTTTTGCTTCACTCTCCCCAGCCTGGCACGCCAGAGAGAGGAGCAGAAACTAAAAGATGGCTCAGTAATTTCTGTTTGATGGGGCTTTAGGCTGTGCTGGGATAAGGAAGAAGATTTAAATGGGCTTTTTCTCCCAGTAAGTCTTGTTTAATATGGAGGGGTAATCAGTTTGTCTTGGTGTGACTTTCCCCTACCCCTGCAGCTGATCTTGTGCACTGCAGGGAAGAAAATGGTTGGCCATCAGTAACGGAGGGATCACCCAGCTCCCCGTGACTCCAAAAATCAAACTGAAGTTCTTTATCCTCAGTGCCTTTTGGAATTCTGCTTCCAAATGTTTTCATCCAAACAAGTCTGTGACCCTGAACCTACAAGTCTGTGTTGCACAAGATGCTGAAAACTGCTGGGCTCAGGTCTGGGGTGGCCAAGGAGGTGCAGCCCACGGGCAGGGAGGGATGGGCTCCAGCAGAGCTCTCGGTGCCAGGGGACTCTGGAGCCTTGCAGAAGCCCCGACTTGGAGTCCAAAGTTTGGGACCTTTTGCCTGGTGTTCAGTCCCTCCTAAACGAACCCACATCTCATTAGAGACGCTTTAATTGCTTGCCTTGGTGGTGAGCAGCAGGAAAGGCCTTAGGATGCAGTTCTTGTTTTTCAGCCTTGTGGCTTCAGGGGCTGCACAGCAAAGATCACTCACATCCAATTTCCCTCGGAAATCCTCGCCCAAAGGAGCAGCAGCTCCTCCTGGATCAGCCTGACCGCGGATCTGCCACTGACCCCTGCTGATACATCCATCCTGGATATCTCCATTGCCTGCCCTGGTGTGGTTTTACACCCGAGGCTCTGCAGCCACCCCCTCCAAGTGATCCACAGAGATTCCAAGGCTGTGCCCCAGCCCTGACACCTTTCATGTTGAAAACCAGAGAGAAAATAAAGCAGAGAGCTGAGCTGGTTCTTTCAAACACAGCTTTGGGTGGGGTGAAGGACCTGGGAGTGCTTCCAGAAATATCGATCTGGTTTTGTGCCAGTTTGGGGCTAAATCTGTCTATAACCGCGGTGATCCTTGGAAACTTAACCCCAAACTTTGGGGCTCTGTGCATGAGCTGCTGCGGCTTTAACACAAACTGCTCAGTCAGTTCTTTTCTTAATTTCAGACAGAAAGGAGCAGCCCTGGGCATGATTGATCACCTCGGTGACATTCACGACAGCTGGGGCAATAGGGGATGTTTGCATACCTTGTATATAATGCCTACAGCTTCTTGATTGCCAGCAGAAAAGGACTGAACTCCCTTAAAAGCTGGCTCACTCCTAATTTCCAGCTGATGAGGTGGATGTTTTAATTACACAGGCCTGTTTGAGCGAGCTGATGGTAGAACTTCCAGTTCTGCGCGTGCAGATGGGGAGCAAGAACAGAATTAGGGACGTGATGGGGAGGAATTCACCTCTGCCTCCCCGTGGGAGGGGAGCTCTGCCCCTGCTGACTCGGAAGGGCGAAGGTTAGAAACGCCGGGTGCTGGGCTGGCAACAGGCACAGTTGTGTTTGAACCATTGTGCTCACAATGCAAAAACAATCAGGTGTATTTTTAGCTCACGAATTCTGCTGGAAAAAAAATTTTTTTGAGGTGTCACCTTGCCAGCTTGATGCTGTAGTGATCACAGGAACCTGGAAAAAATGGGGATTTTGAGTTATAGAAGAGTTAACTAAGAGTGAGGAGCTGTCAGGTTTGTCAGCCTAAAGTGATTTTATTTTTGGGGTTGTCTAAAACAAACTCATAACACTAAAAACCTAATTATTCTACTCTTTTAATCCAAGATGCCATTTCATTGTTTTGATTACGTGCTATCATTACACATCCATATTTATGACAGCCCTGAAGACTCTGGAGTCCAAAGCTTTTATTTCCCGGGCAGACACAACACAGGGATTCAAAACAGGACACACACACACAAATATACACCGATATACATTTAAACAACGCACGAGAGGTAGTACCATTAATTAAGAAATATATAACGAGCAGTAAAAATGCCGAGACAATTCAGATCTGTCTTCATTGCACCCCTTTCAAGTACCACAAGTGGCTACAGAGTGATTTATTCAGCATCAATCCACATTTAAAAGCGTCCTCTGTTCTCTTATAGGATTTTACATTGGATTTTTTATTGGTGGCCCTTCGGGTGAGTAGCTGAAGGGGACTTAGTTCAGAAGTTAAATATTACGGTTTGCTAACAGCTCAGAAAATGAGCTTTGAATTCATTACCACCAGATTGTCTGTGCACCTCAGGATGTAAGTGAGGGGTGAGCACCAAATATTTCACCTGATTTCTTTTTTTTTTTTTCCTTTCTCCAAAAAGATCCAATTTCATGACTGAGCTGTGTTTCAGGGAGGGGAAAAAAGATATATATTAAAGTGTGTGGGTGTTATTGCTGCCCTGGAGAAAAACTCCAGTGTAGCCTCGAAGTTCTACTGAGGAACTGCAGAATTCAGGTTTCATCAGGGAGAAAAAATATGAACTTGATCTCTGCGGAGACAGAATCCTGAAAGTATGGAAAAATAAAGGTGGGGAGGCTCTAAGAGGCTTCCCAGTGCACATTTAGGAGCATCCTCAGGTGCAGAGAAGCTGCAAAGGGCAGGAGATCCCAGAGCCAGAGCAGCAAAACTTGGAGCCGCTTTGAACCACACTTTGAGCTCAGCTCTTCCAGAACTGCCCCGACCTTTCTGATTATTCCTGAATTATTTTTTGAACTGAGAGCAGCTGAGAGGTTTTGCTCTGTGAAAAGTGCTTTAGGGAAGAAGAAAAGAAGGATTATCAGCTGTTGAGGCTTAGGAGTGAGAAGCAGAATGGAGCTCAGTAAATGCACTCCGTGTTCGCGTTTCCCAGGTGTGTCTGTGCTCAGGGGATGCACTCCAGGCAGACTCAGGAGTCCAAGGAAGGCTACGGTGAAAGAGGAAGGTTTGTAGGGATTGTTTTCCAGATTTCCTGGTTTTTTTCTGTTGTTTAAGCTCCGATGGGCCATCGGGTGGAATTAAATAAATCCAAAGCAGCCAGGAAAGCAGTGGAGGGAAGATCCTGCAGGTAACATTTATCTGATGTACTCCTCCTCAGAGGTGCAGGACGTGTCTTCTTCTGTGCTCTCCTCCAGGTCTGGCAAGTTGCCCCAGAGCAACACATTCACACCTGGTGGGAAGGAGACAAAAGAGGGGGGAAGAAAAGGTATTTTTGGATTGTGACCTCGTTTTTAAGTTGCACAACTGTCTATTGTGAGAGAAAATAATCCTTGCGAAACCCAGGAAGTCACGTTGACGAGGAATAAATCTATTTTCTATCTTCCTTCAAAGTGATCTTGGGAGCGTTGTTGTTCATTTTTTTCCAGCCCAATTCAGAGGATAAATCCCTGCCCACAGAAGTATTTACATAACCAGTTCAGGCAGCTATTGATAACCCCCTCCTGGCTGATTCACTCCTGCACAGCTTCGATCCGGGGCACAGGTGACACCGCGAGGTTTGGGCAGGGATTTACCCCGGGCATTTATCAGGGAGCCCCGCATTCCTGAGGGCTCCAGCCCCGCCAGACACCTGGCATCCATCCCACCAGGATGCAACCCCAGCCAAGGAGGACTCACTCGGGGAGGGTCAAAGTGACAACATGACTCCCCAAAAAACAGAGATGTCCCCGGACAGCTGCCTGACAGCCCAGTGAGGCCGTCCCCAGCACTAGAAATAAACCTGTGTTTATACTGGTGGCGGCCTTGCTGCAGAAAACCCTGACTTCTGTCCACAGAAGGGGGGAGGTTCAGATCAATTTACACCGAAATTTGCATTTACAACTGCTTTCCCCCCCCGTTTTCTAGATTAGCAACACTTCCTCGTGCCTCCATATGGCAGCCTCCCTCCATATGCTTTGGCTATATCGGGATGCCTCGCCAGGATCGGGAATCAGGGTTTGAGGGAAGGCAAAGGGAAGGAAACAAACGTGTCCCTCACCAGAAGGGTCGAGCCTGTTGATGCCAAACACTGCCTGGCTGTGGAACATCCAGAAGTGGCCGTTGTTGCAGGACAGCAGGCAGGGCTTGCAGGGACAAATCACGTGGTAGCCAACAACGTTCCCGCTGGAAAGGCAAGGGGAATAATGAGCTGGGGAAAAGGCGGAGGTTGGTGGCTTTTTCCAGCCCCAGTTAAATAGCCCCAGAGCCAGGCCATTATGTAACGCTCCTGATTTGATAGGGTTAAGGGAACGGGGTTAAACAGGTGTCTTAAATATTTAGGGAACATCCGTCAGGAGTCACAGAATATCTGAGTTTTAGATCTTTGGCACATAAAGCGTTCAGTAACCCGAGTTGTGTAAGCCAGATTAGTTTACATACCAACAAATGCTGGTGGATTTCTTTATTTATTTTCCTTTGGAAGGCCAGTGACTCCACCCAGCAGAGAAGTTCATCACACCCCAGATCCACCTGTACCCAAGCACCGTGCACAGGAGGGCACCAGCAGCAGGAGCAATGCGGCTGAGAGTCACGGAATGGTTTGGGTCGGAAAGGACCTTAAAGCCCATCCAACCCCACCCCTGCCATGGCAGGGACACTTCCACTATCCCAGGCTGCTCCAGCCTGGCCTTGGACACTTCAGGGATGGGGCAGCCATGGATTCTCTGGGCCAGATTATTGAAGCCTTATCAACTCTCCTAGATCAAAACCATAATAACCATTTTTCTACTTCCATGTGCTCCGATAAGATATTTCTGTTCCTCTACTTCTGCCTAAAAACCAAAATATTGTGTCCCTACCACAACCCCCCATTGTTCAAATCTGCAAAAGGTAAAAATCGTGATTATGGAGCTGAAAGAATTCTCTCAGATAACTGTGAGCTATTTGAGAGTTGTTGTTGTCACCCTTAAATACCAGGCATTAATAAGGAGGATAAAAGAACTCCAAGAACTTTAGCGACAGCGCGTTCCATCTGCTCCCAACAACTCGATCTGCCAAGAGGATGTTCTATTAATTAGGATATGAGTAACTGCTGCTTGCTGGGGCCTTATTCACAGAGCTCTCTCAGTGCTGAGGCAGACATTTAACCGGGCAGGTGGCACACAAGCTCTCCCAGAGGCTCAGCCTCCTGACAAGGCTGTCACATTTCCACCGGGGACTCGCACGGAAATGCCCCGGCGGCCTGGCCCGGGAGCGGGGGCCGAGTTTCTCCCCGGCAGCGCTCGGTTTGCGGCGGGGAACCCAATCTGTTCTGCACCCCGGGACTCCCGCGCTGCGGGAGGTGACGGCCAGGAGGTGACGGCCAGGAGGTGACGGCCAGGAGGTGAAACGGGGCTGGGACGCGTCGGTGTCGCCGCTCGCGTCCTCACCACTTCAGGCAGGCGATGTTCTTCAGTTTGCACTTGCAGATGTCAGTGAAGTAGCAGCTTCCGATGAAATCGACGGTTCTGGAGGAAGGAAATTCACAGAAGTTTAGAGCTGCTGCAATTACAGCCGCAGTGTTTCAACACCGCCGCGCTGAAGTCACAACAAAGCGATGCTGCCATTGGTCCTGCGTGGTTTAAACCTCCCGAGGCCACACGGTTCCATTTTCCTTTTGACTGCCAGCCGTACTCCTATGGAAACTTTGAAAAGAGACCTACGTGACATCGCATGAGTACCAAAAATCCGCTTAAAATAGCCCAAAAAGCGGAGCTTCCCTTGGTACGCAGCGGCTCTCGGGCTCCGTGTGGCACTGTCAGCCAGAACCCTGCTTACAGACGTGGCCCCCGTTCCTGCCAAACCCCAGCTCAGGGACAGAACATACCTTAGAGGCTGGGATGTTTAAAACCAAACCTTTGATTCCTTATCTCCTCTCCAGCCCATACTTTCTGATTACCATGCCATTTCACAACCTGATTTCCTTACTATTCAAATCTCGCTATGGGAAAGCAGCACAGAGCCGACTCGGGGGAGAGTCCTGGCAGCAGTGACAGATCAGGTTTGTTCTGTTTGCGGGTCTTTATTTCAAATTCTAATCTCCGCTTCGGAAAGGAGCGGGAGGAGCTTCCCGTGGCCGCCGAGCCTGTGCCATCCCTGCGGGTGGATGAAACCGGAGTTTGGATTTGCCCTGCACGGGACAGCCTCGCTCTTTGCCACCCCGGGGCCGGAGATGCAGGGATGGGGTGAACCGCGTTCCGCGGGGCTGCTCTCCCGGTGACAGCGGGGCTTGGAGCGGTGCTGAGGACCCTCCAGCCGCGTCACCCCGCTCGGCCGTGTCCGCTGGGGCTGACAGGACCCTGCCCCCCGGAGCGACCCACCTTTTCCCCCCTTCCCGGCGCTTACCCCGAGGGCGGGATGTCGGTGGAGTAGAGGTCGGTGTCGGTGTCCGCCAGCAGCACCGCCTGCATGCCCCGCGAGCTCAGCACCTGCCGGCAGAACCGGCAGCACAGCACGCTCACGCACCGGTCCTCGAAGGTGCAGCCGCTGGAGGACATGGCGGCTGGGATCCCGGTCCCGATCCTGTCGCGGTCCCGATCCCGATCCCGATCCTGATCCCGATCCCGATCCCGATCCCGATCCCGATCCTGATCCCGATCCCGGTCCCGGTCCCGGTCCGGCGCCAACGGCCACGCTCCAACCTGTCAGTTTGAATTCCCGACCGCGCCCTCCCATTGGGCGCCGCAGGCCACGCCCACTCCCCTGGAAAAAAGTGGCACCACCCCTCGCGCCTGGCTATTGGTGGAAAGGCCAGACATGCCTCGCTTCTATTGGTCATATCGACTGTCACTCACAATATCACCCCGCCCCGAACCGCCCTCCTGCAGCGGGGCGGTGCCACGGACGCCAGGCGG
>VXAZ01005871.1:22195-133392 GCA_013399875.1 Gymnorhina tibicen
GTTTAGTTTCTATTCCTACCCCCCCGGGAGCCGCACCCCAAGGGGCTCCCGCTTCCCAAAGGAGCCCCGTTCCCCCGCGAGCCGCTCCCCGAACAGCCTCCGCACCCCCGGGACCCGCTCCCCAAATTAACCACAGCTCTCCCGGGAGCCGCATCCCAAAGGAGCCCCCGCTCCCCAAACCATCCCCGGTTCCCTCGGGAGCCGCGCCCCAAATCACCCCCCGGGACTCGCTCCTCGTGTTACCCCCAATTATCCCCGGGAGCCGCATCCCAAAGGAGCCGCTGTCCCGAGACCCTCCCCCGGGTCCCCGGTGTAGGCGTGTTCCCTCGGTCACCTGGCCGGGCTGCAGTTGGAACCTCACGCTGCTGCTGCTCAAAGGACGATTTGCAATGTCAGGGCGTCAGGGCAGCTTTGCTTCCCATCACAAATTTGGGCTGCGAGCTGTAATTTTCTAAATATATATTTATTATTACTATTATTTTGTATTTGCAGGCAAGCAAACCAAAGCAAACGGGGCTGCTTCTCCTCTCCTCTGCTGCTGCTGTCGTTTGGGATTTGATTTGCATAATCTCTGAGCCCATTAAAAGAAATAAATTTAAAAAAGAGAAGAGGAGAAGAAAAAAAAAAAAAGGGCAAGCGAAAACCCCCACAAAACATGTGCGGAAGGACTTCCACTCCCTGGCTGCGCTGTTAAGGATCAGGAAGAGCCTTTGGGGGCTGCAGGATCTCGCTAGGCTGATGCTGCTGCTCAAGGATTTGGTGCAGGGAGACAAAACTGCTGCCTCTTCCATCCGCTGATCTCAACATCTGCATTTTCCTGCTGCTGTGCTCCCTCTCACACCCTCTCTCCATGGACTGATTTTTTTTTTTTTTTTTTCCCTTTTTGCGGGGGGGAGGGAAGGACGAGCAGAAAGCCAAGGCATCGTGCTGAGAGGAGCGAAAATTGCCTTTATATCTCGCGTTCTGGTGGATCTCTGTCGAGGTTATTAAGCTTTTTGGAAAAGAAAACATGACGTCGCCAGCAAAATTCAAAAAGGATAAGGAGATCATAGCTGAATATGACACTCAAGTGAAAGGTAAGGAACGGCTTTATTTCCATCCCTTCGGCTATTGCGAGCCTGCCTGGCAATTGCAGGAGTTCGCAGTGGATGTTTGGGTGGGGAAGAGGGAAATCATTCGCAGATCGCCTGGAATTCGCAGGGCTTTTTTTTCGGAGCACAAAGCTGGGTCGGGTTTGCGGCGCCGCGTCCGGGCCCGGCGGGGCAGCGGCTGCTCCGGGGCTGCCGCGCTCGGGCTGCCCCGGCGGGGGCTTTGCCCGCAGCCCGCGGGGAGATCCATCTTTTCCTGCCTCGCCGTTCCGCGAGACGGCTCCGCGTGTGAAATGCGAGAGGCAGGGAATTGCTTTTTTAGTCCTCCGCCTCGTCACGGGGATCTCTGAACGATCTGTGCCGTGTCGGAGGAGCGCGATTCCAGCGCCGGTGCTCGGGGGGGGGGACCGTGCTCGGGGGTCCCTGCGAAGCTGTCGGTGCTGGAAACTTCCATTTTCCGCGGTTTTGCTCGGGGTGAGTCCGTGATATTCCCTGCCCGCCTCTCCCTGCCGTGCCGGAGTGTAACACCTCGAGGTGTGGGTGTACACACACACACACACACACAGGGAACGCTTAGGAATGAATAAAACTCGGCAGCCCCGTTCCCATCATCGCGGGGAATAATAAATAGATTTAAACCGGCGGGGTTTGCCGTGACCGTGCAAGTCTTCTGCAGAATTCAGCTGGCTGGGTTTCAGGCCATCATGTGCCCTAGGATTTAAAAAAAAAAAAGATGGTGAAATGCCCCCCCTGAGCTGCTCGTTTTTGCGAAGTTTTCCGGATAATAGGTATTTAAAAGAATAATTAGGGCTTGTGCGTGGCTTGATACGTCACTGCTAGGAAGTTATGAGCTTCAGTGATGTATCTAATTGGTTAAAACTTGCTTGGTATGCTCAGAGCGTGCAGGAAAGATGGCCTTCGGGCAGAGTTGATTGAGTTAAATCAATGCAATTTGAAAAAAAAAAAAAAAGCCAGATTTAAATCTGACTAGGAAACCTAGATTAAAATTGACAATTAAGGTATTGTTTTGCAATTAGGTGCTCGGTTATTTTTCCTGCTGGGGAAGGGGGGGCTGCTTGTTGGTTGCAAATCATTAAAACATGTCCTACAAGACATGTCCTACGCTGACCCCAGTGCCCTGGACCTAGGAGCAGTTTGGGTATTTATGTTCAAAAATGCTTATTTGAGCAAATACGAAGCTGTGGAAGAGTTTATTTTGATTATTTTTTAAAAAAATTGGAGGTTCTTAAAGTTAGAAATGGAAAAGGGCGTGTTTCTCTTTTACTGGTTTAGTTTCTATTCCTGTTTTCGAGCTGTCTTTGGAACTGGGAATTGCAGTCAGTGTAAAATTAGAGGCTTGTAGGTTCTTTCATTATTTACCCCATCAAGATGCGCGTGATAGATCCGAGCTCGCAGTCACAATATTTGGGAATAATACGGAAACGAGGCTTTAGAGTTAGCAAAGCGCATCCTCTCACCTCTCAGCTCTCGCATGAATTAGAAATCTCTCCCTTCCTTTTCAGACAAGAGACCGGGAAAATGGGAAGGAGCCTTCCCTGTTGCTGCCAGAACTCAGCTCATCTCTGGAGGTGCTTGTGCAGAGGGCTGCCAGTTAACCTGGAAATGCTCCCAAAAGTGGATTGCAGTAGTGGCACATGGATTTTTTTTTTTTAATTTTTTTTTTTTTTTTTTTTTTTTGCTTTTTGGCCTTATAAAATGTTGCTCTCTTAGATATGGGAGGTTAAGGAGGCCGGAAGTGTGTGAAGGGATCAGGAGGAGCTGGGAGAAGGGGGTTTCCTTCCTGAATTAGTGGTGAGGGCAGCGATGAGTTCACCTCGGGATGCCCGTCCCTCTCCAGCGCAGCGACCGCAGGAGTGGGGAAGGAGGTGCTGATCCATCTCCTGCCCTTCTGGAGAGGGAGGTGTAGAGGGACCAGACAGCTCAGAAAAGCACAGGACAGTCCTGTAAGAACCCTGTCCCCCATCCCCTCATTTATTTCAGAGGGGGAGCTTCCCTTTTCCACCCAGCATCAACTTTTTGGGAGCAGCTTTGACAATGGGGATCGTTGTCTCTCTGCCTTTAGGTACCGACTTTGGGGGGAGACTTTTCTCCTTCTAAAACACCACAAACCTTGCTTTGCATCCCACAGATACCCTGGTCCCAAGCTGGATGGTGATGTGATTCCTTAGGGAATCTCTCACCTGGAATTCCAGGGATGTGCTGGTCCCTCTCCATCACAGTGGCAAGACGAGGTGGTGCTAAATCCACTGAAATCCACAAGTGTGGTTGGTGCTGCCTCATCACCAAACACACCAAGGTCCTTTCAGGAAGATTTCGGTGTCCTGACCAAATCCTGCCCGTAACTGTGGGAACGGTGTGGAAATGGTGTTAGCTCTGGTGGAGGGTGTTTGGTGGCTTTTCCCGGCGTTGGGAAGCGGAGCAGTGGCTGTGGGGGCGAGGTGAATCACGTGCTGGCGTGCCACACGAATTGTGAGGTGGCATCTGCTTCTCCGATGAGAAAACTCGGATATTTTTTGCTGGCATTTGGAAACTTACGGGATTTTTTTTTTTTGCTTCGCTCCGTCCTGGCTCTGCGCTGGGAGCCGTGTTTAGAGGCTTCATTTAAAACCCTTAATCCACAAACACCTCCTTAAGCACTTTAAATGATTGCTAATGGAATGATGGAGCTTTGTTTAAAAATTTAATAGCCTTAAGTGGTTAATCAGAAACCATTTAAAGAATGGCTTGATTAATAGATCATCGCTACGCAAAATTTTTGATTTTCTGCTGCTGAATGAGCTTGGTGTTTTTTATTGAAGAAGGGGCAGCAGGGCAAAGGATCATGGAATGGTTTGGGTTGGGAGGGACCTTAAAGCTCAGCTCATGGGCAGGGACACCTTGGACTATCCCAGGTTGCTCCAAACCCTGTCCAGCCTGGCCTTGGACACTTGCAGGGATGGGGCGTGGATGAGTGAAACTTTTTGTTCTCCCACAACCACAAGCTTTAGGTGTTTGCTGTCTCCCAGCAGCCACATCTCTGCCTCTTTTGGGTTGGAATTGGCTCTTCCTGTGGTTTGTGTGTGTGGGGAGACCAACACTTGAATGAAACGGATTTCTGAAGTTGAAGACTTTGAACCAAAGTCGCTGTGCAGCGGTCAGGGGGCGTGGAGGGAACGAGAGGTTCCTTCCTGGTGACCTGTCCACTGTGGCTCAGGTCAGGCTGTGCATCTGTGGAGGTGGCTGGGACCAGGCTGGACAAAGCCTTGAGTTCTTGGTCTGACCCTGTCTAGAACTGACCACCAGAGGATGTGCCGCGTGACCTGGACCGCCCGGTGATCCCGTGGTCTCCAGCATCTGCAGGTTCAGCTACAAACTCACCCTTCTGCAGGAGGGAACGGACCCGCAGAGGTGCCCACACGCTGGCTTCCCCCAGCACCTGCGCTCACCTCGAGTCCTTCTCCCTTGGCTCCCTGGCTTGCCCTCTCTGCTCTTGGAGAGGGTCCCACAGTTACTGGGCTCTTCCCCTGGGACTCCTTGGAGTGCCTCTTTTTGAGGAAACTCCGGCGCGGCTCCGTGTCAAGCAGCGGGAATTCTCGAGCCGGGTTCGGCAGGGGAGGGAAGCGCTGCTTTGATACCTCCCCGTGCCATGTGCTCGCAGAGACCGGGAGCCCTGTGAAGCTGCAGAGTGAGATTCCGTGGGCTCCATATGGAGCCTTTGATATCTCAAGCTCATCCCCTTGTCTGGATTGTCTCTCCCAATTCCTTTGTGCAAGTTGTGGTAAGGCAGAGATAATTAATTTATGCTGTGCAGCGTGTTCCATGTGAGATTGGGATGCTGCCTCTCTGTGCCCGAGCAAGGACTGTCAGGCTGTTTTTTGGTTTAATATATTAAATTGGAGTGTACACTTACTGCTGAGGAAAGAAAAGCCAGTGATTTATCTCTTAATTCTCCTTTTCTTTCTCCTCGTGTCCCACGAGAGCCTTATATTTAATTAGTTTGTATAAAGCTTCAGTAAATAGCTCCATGGTTTGAGCTGCAGAAATTTAATACTGACATTTTTTTACACAGCGAGGGCTCATAAACCACTTCTGTCCTTGAGGAGCCGCTAGCAAAGGTTAAAATGCATCTCTTGCAGATCTTGCAGCCCAGCCCAAAAAGTGCTAAAAATATGACAAATGGATGAGGTAATTTATAGCAGGAGCAAGCAGAGCCCAGAGGTGGCTGCGTGGTTGCTGAGCTGAGTTTGTCTTTGCTAAGGGAAGATTCCTGATAAGAACAACTTCAGGCAACCTCCCAGCTGCCATCACACACTCTCGGGCTACTGAAATGTCTAAAACCTTCCTTTAAACCTCCCCAAAATGGCTGATAAATTTCGGATAAGTCCCTTTTTCCTCTCTGGGTTGAACATCTGAGAGTGTGTTTGATCTGATTGGAATTTTTTGCCTTAAATGCTGTGTGGAAATCTCATTTGTATGGTCCATCTTCCTGAGGGATGCTCGGCAGTTTTTAATCCCGGTGAGCTCTCTGGAGTGGTCCGGCCCTTCTGGGTGTGGAAGATTGCAAAAGTAGCTGTGACGGGGTCAGCAGCTGTAATTTGGGGGCTGGAAGGGAAGTGGGATGCTTTTGGTGATGATTTGAACCAAAAATTGGCGTTTCCCTCAATGGCTGCAGGGGTTTGGTTTTTTTTTTACAGAACTGTCTTCAGATTTTTAGATCAATCAGCTGAAATCACTGTCATTAATTTTACTGCTGAACCTTTGGGTTCAACCCTTTGGGATCTTTCGGTGGTGCTGATGTTACACATAAATGTAGATTTTTCTTTTGTGCTCATCCCCTGTTCAGGTCCCCGGGTTGGTCACTGCACACTGGGGCTGACCCTGGCCCAGCTTGGGTGGGCATTCCCAGAGTGTTTCATGCACCCTGTAAAGAGACTTTTCAGCCACCCACCCCGGTGTGGTTGAGTGAAATAAGTCCTGAATTCTGATATTTTGGACTCTGTATACGTTGGACGAACGTTCCCATTTAAAATGTGAAACTACCTTTTAAGGGGTTTTTGCAGTTAATCACGGCTCTGTGCCTGTAAGTGATTCCATTTGTTTGCAACAATGACTTGCTCCAAACTCCGGCTCTGGAACTGCTGTGGAATCATCTGGTTTTCTGCAGTTCCTGATAGTGCTAATCCCTTGAGTTTTGGAGCTGGGCTGGGCCAGCCGAGCAGCCTTGGTGCCAGAGAGGGGGAAGGGGGCGTTGGGAGACTGCCTTGATGTTCCAGCAATGGTTGGTGGTTTTGCGTCCAACTCCTGCTAATGGATTATTAATGAGGATGGAAGGAGGTGAAAGAATGCAGAGTGTGCCTTCCTTTCCTCTCCAGCTCCAAAATCCCTCTTCTGCAGTTTCTTGGGGTGCTGGAAGGCTGGAGACCAAAGCTGCCTGGAGCACTCCATCCTCTGGAGCGCTGCAGCTCCCTCCGAAAGCAGAAGGAACTGCCAGTGTAACTCCAGTAGGATTCTATAAAAAGTTTACTGGTAACAGCCAGTTTTCCCCGACTCCCAGCTGAGGGACAGGGCATTTTTCCTTAGCTCTAAGTGATTTCCTTTGTGGTGAGGTTACAAATTAGTATCTTTCCCTTTTCCTGTCAGTTAAAAGGCTCGGCTCCTCTTTTATTCTTTTGCTTTTAAATCCTTACTAATTTTTTTTGGCCGTTTTGGGGATGTACTTGGAAGAATCTCTCTGCCCGGTCAACTTTTTTCAGCTGTCGTTACGAAGAGTGAAAAATCTGAACCTTTGTTGAGATGGAAAGTATGTTCAAGCACATGTTCCCTTGAATGGCTTTCGCTGTGCCACGCACAGTTGATATTCATTACTCACTGACTTTATTTAGTTCATTTTTTGGTATGACTTTCACAGATTTCATGGTTTCTCTCTGAGAATTCCTGCATCATCACGGGTGTCCTGCCCTTGGAATGCTGTCAGTGTTTTGCAGGCGATGGAAGCGAATGCAGTTCTGGGGTTTGCTGCGGGGTAAAAGTGTGGGAGAACACGGGAGAAAAAGGGTCTTGACTTGGCAGTAATTCCATCAGTAGAGACCAGTCTCCATTTCTACTTTCTCTCTCTCCTTTTCTTCCCGAGTTGCAATACTCCAGGAGACAAAACAGGGCCTTCTTTCCTGTGCAATCCCTGGACAATGGTCAGTGGAACTCTTGATGTGTTTAAAGTCAGGAACCGAATGGATGTGAAGCGGGGAAGCTCAACTGGTGTTTTTCCAAGCAGATGCTGTAAATGGATTGGAACCATTTAAAACATTGTAATTTCTTGCCATCCAAGTAACTATTTGCTGTTGTTAAACTCGAAATCTTCTGACCCAGTTGTTTTGCTTTGAGTTGGGAGTTAATCATAGCTTCTCTGAAGACGTTGCTAAATGCGGCACAGAAATTCTTAGGTCTTTAAGTGTTTCCAGCAATGCTTCCCATTGATTTGTGTGAAATGGGCTGAATTAGGCCAGGGGAGCTGCCTCATCCTGTGGCACATGAGCAGCTCCTGGCTTTTTGACTCTTGAGAAGGAGCCAATTAACCAGATTAACTCTAAACCCAGCGTGGATTTCGGTCTCCAGCCCCGAAGCTCTGCAGCAGGGCGAGTTGGTCGGTCCTGCTACATCTGATGTTGGTTTCTAAATTTTTTTTTTTTTAAATCACAGGACTTTCCAGGAAGAGCCTCTTGGCTTCTTTCAAGCGGGGAAGGATTTTTGGTTTGTTTTTGTACCGCTGTCGTTGGCCGATGGTTTTCCTGCAGGGAGGAAACCATGGAACGATGCAATTTATAGATGGGGAGTGCTTGCAAATTGAACCTGCTTAAAATAACGACAGTTGTTGCCTGGGAATGGGTCCCTGAGTATGCCTTGGGCCAGCAATCCAGTCCCACTGCAGGGCACGCTCTAAATTTGGGAATTTAGGTGGAAAAATTGGGAAATTCCACAGTATCCTTTTCTTCCTGCAAGTTCACACTGGAGCAGGGCTCTTGCTGTTCTACTGCTCTGAGTATGCGGCACCAAAACACATTTTATGTCATTTTTCTGCTTTTAGGAAAAAAATAATGGGCGTTATGCACATATTTCATTAGCACTGCTCGTTATTAAAATATAGGGAATTTTTTGGGATAGGATTTTGCGTCCCAAGAAAGTTCCACTCATCCGCCAGATGTAATTCCTCAGTCTGGGCAGGGCTGTGGCAACCACGGCCAGCTGGTGGCTGCTGGGGGCTCCCTGGCATGTGACAATTCTCCTTCTTCCAGCCCAGTTGCCCTGGGAAGGGCTGGAGGAGGCTGTCTCGAGTGTTTTCCTGGGAAGTCACAGCTGGGAGGAGTGAACTCCTCCTGAGGCGAGCGGTGGCACTGCGAATAACCATCCGTGAGCGGAAATGAAGCTTGCTGGAAAGCTGATGCTCTTCCACCTTCCTGGGAAGCCGGGGAGCTGTATCGAGTGCCTGTCAAGCAGAGTCAGGGAATTGTTTGGATTTGCCAAGATGCTGAGATGCCTTCCCTCTGACAGGGCTGCTTTCCTGACCGCAGCACTGGGCAAATCCGCTGTCAAAGTTCTGTCTATTTATCTGTCTATCTGTTTATCTGTCTATCTATTTATTAATTTATTTAGCTATCTATTCCTTTGGTGATTGGTAGATGTAAATTCAGACCTGTGGCACATAAAGGGAATTATCACGGGGCTGTTTTGATGAGTCCTTTGAGCCCGAAACGCGTCGAAAGCTCGGGACAGAAGAACACGTGAATAAGCAGCGGCCGTTGTTGCTGTGAGGGGGGAAAAAAAGTCTCAATTTTTGTTAATCTGTGCAGGGGATGAGCGAATGAGTGGCAGTGACAAACCAGAGCGGGGAGGCGCAGATCCCCGAGCAGGCCCGTGGAGGTTTTCCCCCAGCGTTCGATAAGCGGTCCCGCAGAAATTTAATAAATGAACATCCCTGTGAAGTGGTTTTGGAAAGGAGCCTGGCCGTGCTTTGGTCTCTTTAATGAGCGTAACCCTTCCTAACTTCTCTGTGTTCTCCCCATCTGGTGAAGGAGGAAGAGGCTTCATCCCAGTCACCCTTTAGAGAATACCAGTAAGCAGCAGCGTTTGTGCTGCAGGGCGGGCTGCTCGTGCCCCTGTGCGTCCCAGCTCCGCGGGGAGGGAGCCGCACGAGGATGCTGAAATAGGAACAAAAGGCTCTGCCAGTAAACGGCTTTAAAGTGTGCAGCTGGAAAAGGGAGGGAGAAACGCAGCACTACAAAGGTCACAGGATACACTGATGATGTTTGGATGGAAACTCAACTTGCTATGAATGAAATTGCGCTCTCGTGTTTTCCCCCCGGAGCTGGAATGTCTGAAAACTCTGGATGCTCCTTGTTCTGGTTCTTTTTTTTTTTTTTTTTTTTTTTTTTCTGCCTTTTCTTTTTTCGGCGCTTGTGAGTCGTGCTGGAGAAGTGAAAAATAAAATGGGAAAAAGGGAGGATGGACAGCACCCCCAGACGTGCTGGGAGAGGCCTAAATATATTGTCTGAGCTCTGTCAGGTTCGTCAGAGCTGTGACATTATTGGGTTCTGGTTATTTGCAAGTCAAAATTTTGCCTGTGCTGAGTTGTGTGAGGTTCCTTAGCAGGGAGCTTGCGTTGGCAGAGGTTTCAGCTCTGCTGACCAGGGTTGTTGGATAAACTCACAACTTGGGCTGAGCACCCCTTGGAGCTCCCTTCTGGACCCCTCGAGTGTTGATTTGATTTCCTGTGTGTGGGAATGCTCGTTGGTGGTTGCTGAATTGCCTTTTCTCCCTCCTTGTGCCCTCCAGATTGCCTGGGTTTGCTCTGAGGTTGGTTTGAACTTTCATCAATCCATATGCTGCTGTTACCTTCCATGATATGATTAATTTCTGGCTCTAATGATAAATTAACTTACACAAAAGTGTAAGAGAAATCCTTTTATTTAGGCCAGTTGTCTAATGCCAAACACGTTTATAACCATTGTCTTCATACTGAAGGAACTAATCTTAGTTTCAGCTTCCTGTCGAATTATTTCCCCCATCACAGTGAATTATATAGAATGTAGCTGGGAAGGGCTCCTTGCATCCATTAATTTCCACTTTTCGCACTTTCTCCCTGGAAATCTTGGCCAAAAATGCTCCCCACCAAACCTGTCCATGGAAATTCAGGTGGTAGTTTGGTTTCAGGTTTAAATCAGGGGAAAATATCCTGGCACTGGCCCCTCTGGAAAATCCCTACAGGTAGAGCTTTCTTTTATGTCTTGAAAGCGGTGACAGCTTTTGGCAGCCAAGGAGGTGCTTTGGTTTGGTTTTGTTGTTTTATTTTGTTCTGAAACTCCGAGCTGTTTTCTGGTAAACACCCTGGAACAGTTCTTGCTGTGATTTATCCATTTTTTACCTGGCTGCTCCTGACTCCTCGATCTGCTGGTCCTCCCTGAAGTGAGAGGCTCGGAACCGGCCCCAGATTCGAGGCTCCGTCAGTATTTTGGGGGAGAACAAGACAGACCCATACGGAGGGACGAGAACTGAGGTTGTTTTCCTGCTGCTGGAGGTTCCTCCAGCATCTGTAACTTGTGAATTCCACAGCAAACGCTGCCTGCGAGCTGGAGGAGCAGCTCTTAATTTTCTCCAAGCTCTGTTGCCTTTTCCAGCTCCCTCGCATCGTTTGCAGTGGTTTTAGGATTAAGCTCCATGCAAATGCTTCCCATTGTACCCCACCCTCTCCCAAACCCAGAGCAGCTCCACCAGCTGCTATGGTTGGGATGAAAGTGCTGCTAATTTGCTGGTACCTTTAATTTAAGGGTTCTGGATCCTGTGGAAGGCTTGCTACGGTCCTTGCTGTAAGAAGTTATTTATATGTTGACTGTTTAAACACATTTATCAGTCCCAAAAGATCGATGCCTCTCCTTTCAAGGAGGAGGTTGCCTTGAGGTCCTGCATGGGAAGGTGTGTGCAGGGCATGGGAAGAGTAAGGAGATTTTTGGTTTTTTTGTTTTGTTTTTTTTTTTTAATGGAAGCCATCAGCATCCAGCCAGCCCTGCCTGGGCTGTCTTGTGGGGAGGTTGTGCTGTGTTTGCAGAATGGCTTTGAATCTTTGGCAGCGATAGGAAGGATAAATCCAGCTCTGAGAAGCACAAGGAAAACAGGTTCCTTTTCCTTCCCAGCCTCCTTTTTTTTGTTGCTTCTTGTCGTGTGCCTCTCTCAGAGGTGATTTTGTTAATAAAGCAGAGATCCCCCTGGACTCTCACTGCTCCTGCGTGTGGTAATAACACCAAAATCTGTTGACCATTTATTTTTTTAGAGCACAACTCCTCATTTCTCTTGCAGAGGGTGGGTTTTATCAGATGGTAGGAAAGCACTTCTGGTTTTATGTTTTAATCAGTCAGTGCATGAAGTATTTATTTATCTGGCTTTGTTTTGAAGAAGCCCAAACACAATGTTCTTTTCAATGCACTGAGGAGCTATTCAGCTGGGTCATGGATTTCTTGAAGTTTATAGTTTGTTACTGTATCGCTGTCTAAATTTCACTTAACATCTTATCTCTGCCTAGGTTTTGGTCTCCCTTGCCTCTTAGTGTAAATGAGGGAGTCCTTACATCCTATATAATAATTATAATTGAGAACTCTTGCATCTTTGATGCTTGAGAAACCCAAGAAGCCCAAAAGCCAGGGCTGTCTTTCAGAGAATTCTGGTTCTGAAACTTCCTGTGGCTCATCTTAAGCATTATGAACATTATTTCTCAGCTACCTTAAAGCTAAATAATCAAAGTATTGGTGGGAATAGCTGCATGTGTATTTATAGCATCCATGCAACAACAATTTGCTTTCTTTTTCCTTAAAAATTCAATCCGTTTTCCTTTTGGAAAGATTATTTATGATCATCGAAAGAGCATCCAGTTGAAGCCAGCCTTTGTTCTGGTGTGACGGTGGCAGAGCTTCGTGGGAGCTGGTTTTTGTTCCCTTGGCTGAGGACAGGGATCCTCCTGCCCTTGATCCAGATCTTTTTTTTTGGGAGTCTATGTTCTCTGGGTCCCTGAATTGGGGCTTTCAGCACATCCTGCTCAGCCATTGTGTTCCCAACAGCCCGAAGTAGGTGAGGAGATTAAATGGTAGTGAATTACTCGAAATGACCTAAATCAGGGTCTCTGGTGAGATTCGTGGGATTCAGTTACACATCTTGAAACACGCTGAGAGAACACTGAACTTTTTAAAATCTTTCTTTTTTTTGTCTGGCAGCACAGCCTGCGTGGCTGGACAGGATGTGCCTCTTCTTTTCAAGAAAGATTACTTGCACAGAGGAGATAACTGCACCGTGCTTTTACTTTGTGACTTTTTCGTTCCTCTTTGGTTTTTTGGAGGGGGCAGAAGGACAAATCCCAGGGCGATGCTGAATGAGGTGTCTGTCCCTGGATCAGCTGGGAACAGGGAGAGGGGGATGCAGCTCATCCCTCAAATAAAACTGACTGCAAAGAAGAATCAAAACCAACTCCCTGAATGAGCCAGAACTCTGTGCAGGATTGTCAGGCAGCTGAAACGTGTCTGCAGTTATCCCTTCCTTTGATTCCTTTCTCCCTTCCCTTTTTCCCCCCTCCCCGATTCCTGCTGTTTTGGGGATTAAGAAGGAAATAAACACTCCCCTGAAATCTCCCAGCACAAATAAACAGGTTTGCTATTTTTAAGCATCGTTTCCCTGTGATTCTCCCAAAGTTCTTTTTGCTCCGCTGGGATTGAGTTTGAGTGGCTGTTTTCTTTTAAGTTTTATTTTTAGGAGTGGAAGGCTTGTGTGAACTTCAGTGCTGGCAGAGATACTGGTTTGCCAGTCCTGGATGTCGAATTTATATTTTAAAATCTTGAAATCTTTCAAGCTGCCAAGACGAGGGACCAGGTGAGAATGTGAAAAATGCTCATTTTGCCACCTCCTGCACTGGGATTGTGTTGCCACTTCCGTGCATCTGTGAGGAGCCCTCAGTGCTGGAGCCAACCTTCCCTGTTCCCACTGAGGCTGAGCCTTGGGAAGAGTTTTAATTTAAACAGGAGGAAGTTTGTGAATGTTAAATATATTTTTTTGGGATGAAGCAAGCACAGCAAACTATTTGTGATTCCCTGTCCTTTCCTGGTGTAGAACAAGCTCTGTTTCCTTGGAGTGAGCTCCCTCGTTCCCGGGGGATGGATTTTTGGGGTGTGTGTGGGGAAGAGGGGTTGTGCCAGAGGAAACAGAAGATTCCCTGCGCTGCAGAGACCTTCTCCTTGTTTTTAGTGCCGGGTGCTGGGCATTCCCCGCTGCTCCCTGCCCTGCTCTGCCCAGCAGGAGGAGGGGCAGGAGGCTGCTCCGGCCCTTTCTCGGTGCCCCCGCAGGTGCTGACCCAGCTGAAGGTGCTGGTGCCTGGCTTTCGTTGGCATCCGGGAGCAGAAGGCGCGGGGAAAACGCTGCGGAGCGATCGGACGTGCTGGGGGAAGGGGAAGAGCGCCTCAGGAGCAAAGAGAAACCCGGGCTGCCCTGGCAGGTGTTGGGCTGGACTTGGAATTTCAGCGGGTGCCTGGTTCCGTGGGGATTTCATTTGGCACGTGCCAGGGCTTGGTTTGAGGCCAGGCTGTTCATGCCAGCGTTGGCTGCAGACTGGGAGTGCTCTGCTGGTGGTGACACTGGGGATGGCTTCTGTCACCCATGGCAAATTGGTTAATAATGGGCTTGCTCTAAATAAACTAATACTGCAGGCTGGGTGTCTTAATATTTTTCTACACCTACTATTCACGCGCTGGTGTGGAGATTTTATTTTTGGGTTAATTTTAGCTCTCTTGCTCAGCCAGATGCAGCGTTTTTGAGCATAAATTCTGTAACCATCCACTCAAGCCTTCGGAGAGTTGTGACAGCAAGCAGTGGTTCTTTCCTAGAAAGGCTTAAAATGCCATTTACTACTCCAGGCTCGTGGCCTGAACTCACCAAGCTGCTTGTTAATGGCTTAATTGCTGTCATTTTGATTTGGGCAGAGGTTATTTTCAGTTTTCTCCCGTTGGCAGGGTTGTTCTAGATGAAGTCAGAGGTCCAGTGAGCGCAGCAAATGGAAGAGAACTCATCAGTGAGTTCATTTTTGAGGGCTGCTTTTTGTTTTTTCTTTGCTTGCTAAAGAGGCTCCTTGATTTTATTTTCTTTAGTACACCGTTCACATGCACCAAAGGGGGAAGAAGCAAAACCCAGATTCACGCACAAGAAGTCAGCGTGGATGATGACTCAACCTTCATCTCTTATAGGTCCTGATTCAAATTCATTCCCCGTTCGTAGCGGTGGAAATGTCACCAAATGTTCCCACTGTTGGGAGGGCTGGGAGTGGCTCCTGCCTCGCTGCTGGAGTGCTCCAGGCTGCCAAAGGTGGTGGGCTCCAGCTCCTCCTGGCAGCTCTGGGCCAGAAATGGGAGCCTGGATGCAGAGTGGGAGGATGAATCACTTTTCTGCTCCTTTTGGACCCAAACTGGAGCTGGGAGGAGCTCTTGGCTCTGCACAGCTGCAGATAGAAGGAGAAATCCTGCCTTGGATTTGCAGATGTCTTGTGAGCACCGAGGTGCTGATGGGGCTCCTGGGGCTTGAGTAACGTGTTTTTTTTTTTTTAAGGCTGATAGTTCTGTGACAATTACAAATCAAAACAATTAATGTTTATAGACATCGCCTGAGTCCATGGCTTTATTTTTGTGAATGGGGCGTCATTCACAAAGAATTAAGAAGTCGTGCTGAGATGAGCAGCATCCCTGGGCATTGGCGTTTATTCCCAGCGTGTGCCTACTGGTTTTGATATATTTGGATTTCCTTGCGAGTGGTAGAGGTTAGCTGGTGTTGTTTTGTTCTTGCAAAGCAGAGTGGCTGCTGATTTCAGCTTCTGTGCTGCGTGGTTTTGTGACTGACCCAGCACCTGTTGTGTCTGCCAGTGTAGGAATGATGCTGGATCACTGGGATTTCAGTAATTCAAGGCGATTCAGGAAATTCAATGGAAAATTGACCCTCACTATTTGAAACCCCAGCCATGTGCCAGAGGAGCACCTGAATGAGCTCTGTACAGCCCCTGGCCAGGTAATTCAATGGAAAATTCGGGTAATTCAGTGGAAAATCACGGGATTGTGGCTCAGTGCAGGCGCACTTGGAGATATATTTACAGTGTGAGCACAGTTCACTGTGCACCTCTGTGCTGTAAACCTCTGTGCCTTTGTCTGTCGGGGACAGTCTTTAAAACCTTATCCAGGCTGGAAACGGCGGTGGCCTGGAGGCAGCAGCAGCCAGCTCCTGTTGGGAAGGTGGCACCTCATGGTCTGGGTGCCACGGTGGGGATCAGTCACAGCCTGGACTGGGTGATCCTAGAGGTCTCTTCCAGCCTGAACGTTGTGTGATCCTGTGAAGGAGCTGGCTCCTGGCTGTGCTTCTTGTCCTGCGCAGCTCTCCACGCCCGCACTGGTGTTTTCTCTCGGCAAGTTTCCCTCTCCTGTTGTTTTTAATCGCAAACTCCGCTCCTTACCGAGCGGGCAGAGCTTTAAAATCCACAGTCTCAAGACTGCCTCGGTTCTGACTTCCCAGCCAGAGCTGACATCCAAGGAGAAGCCGTTTCAGGCTTTAAATAGCTCTGGCAGGGAGGTGGACAGGAGCACACAATGTGGCCGTGGGGCTCTGGGCTATTCTTAGCGGACAATGGCCGGAATGAAAAGCCGCGGCCGCTGCAGCACGTTCGGGCCATTGTGTGCCCTGATGTTTTCAGTTCCGAGAGCCACGGGTCCTTCAGGATCCTCTCCTCTTATTGGAGACCTCTCAGTGTTTTTCTTTGCTGGGGAGAGCGGAGGTTCGGAAGGGAAATGGCTCCCAAGAGGAGACCCCGGTGTGCCACACGAGGAGCAGCTTTGTCATCTGGCGTTGACGCAGTTTTGAAAAGAGGGAACTGAAACCTCTTGAGGAAAGAATTTTCTGTTCGTTCTATTTTGGGTGTGTTGTGAAATCAAGGAAAGTACAAGCTGATACGAGATTTAAATTGAGAAGGCTGTGGATGCTGCAGCAGGAATCGATGCTTAAAAGAGTGTGGTGGTGTGGAGAGGGTGTCCGTCGGGCAGTTTGGGTTGGAACTCTCCTCTTGGAGGATGATATCTGAAATCCTCTCTACGAAGGACAGGTGGGAGAAGTAGTTTCTCTTACAGCTTTATTTTTAAGGGCAGAGCTTTCTGCAAGGAAGCTGCCACATGCTTCTGCTTCCAGTGGCTGCCACAGGGGAAGCAGCTGCTGTCACCAGGCACCTCGACTCCTTCCTCTGCAGCCTCTCGAGTTTGAGGAAGATAATTTGCATTGCTGAGCGGTGTGGCTGATGCAAGCTGCAAGTGTGGAGCTGTCTGCGTGAGCCCAGTCCTTCTGTCCATCATCTGCGAGGCTGCTCAGTGTCACTGTGCCTAAAAATGAAGTTTTTCAAGTCGGGCTGAGGTGGGGAAGTGGAGAGGATCAGGCTGTCTTCAGATTGATTGGCTCCACTTCCTTCCCATGCACTGGTTTCTTAGCTGCACTTCAGGAGATTAAAAGCTGGACATCCTGTTCCAGGGGAGGCTTTACCCCTCTGGCTTGCTGGCCGGGTTACTGGGATGCAGGAATGCTGCAGGGATGGGTGCCTTATGCTCAGCTCGTTAATTCCCAGCCCGGCACGGAGCACGCTTCCAGCCACGCTGCGGGACGGCCGGGTGGAACGTCAGCAGCGGTGCTGTGAAACTCAGGGGGGTTTGTGAAATTCCTTTGAGTCCGCCCTGGCTGCGGCAGCGTGTGTAATTCAGGACTTTAAAGCTTGCACACTGACTCTGTCTTGCTGCAGAGCATCTGCACTTGCTGTGTAATCGCTGTTCTTCAAGCAAATGACTGTGTCCAGGGCTTGTTGGTGTTTTGGTTTTTTTTAACCATAATTTTATTCCTTTTTAATTACAGCATCCTCTGCAGATGTTGGAGTGTCATAAAAATGAAATGTGGAAACGAATGCAAAGTTGTCATGGCTTGCTCCAGATTCTGGGTAGTAATTAAGCTGTCGGGGAGTAGTGGAAAGTTCGTCTGCTTTATCTGTGTGTCCTTTGGCAAATGACCTCTGGGCTTGTTAATGGGAAAGGCAAATGTGCAACGAGCTGGATCCAGTGCCTTGGCTGGATCAGCGTGTCTGCTTTGGCAGATAAAGGATAAAAACTCCCCTGGATAATCAAGTCCAAGATTTGGGGGGTTATTTAATAGCTGGAGCCATTGCTGATTGCTGTCGGGGGAAATTGAGGTAGAAATGAGCAGGAATACCCAGATGAGAGTATTTTTTCTTTCTGGTTGGTAGGAGGGAGCAGTGGCACGACGTCAGTGCTGGGGGATTGCTGGCACAGCAGGGAGAAGCAGCTGCTGAATTGGACAGGCGGGCCCAGAACTGCGTTAGGGGGACAGGGCCAGCTCTCCGAGCTAACAGGGACCTGATCCTTTGGTATCTCTGGAGACACCGTAGGGCTTCAGGCTGCCTGGAACCCCCAGTGCATGACCTGCTCTTGGGTTTTATAGCTGGAAAAGCTGGAAGGTGAAAAGATAAGCCGTAAGCAGATCCCAGAAGGATCCACGTTTCCTCCCCTCTGTCTGCTTTTAAAGATTTTTCTGGCCGTCTCTAACACGTTCGACAGATCATTTTGTGTAATCCTGTCTGGCAATTTGTTTCAAGATGTTGGGGCTTTTTTTCTTAAAGCTCTTGCCTGAATGTTTTGTCCAGATGGTCTCAGTGTGAGTCAGACTGGAAGGTGCAGTGGCTTGCTTTGATAAGGTTACTCACTCTCTTTGGAGAGTTGATGGCTTTATAGGAGTGAAAAAACAGATCTCATGTTAAATGGGAATTTACCATTCAGGCTTTTAAAAAACAAAAATAGGACCGGAGCATCTGAAGCTTTCACTGCTCATTTCCCTCTGTAAGTTATTCTGATGTTCCTGTGAAAGTGTTGGATTTTGCATGGTGATAACAAATCCATCTGTCCTGGCTCTTCGCAGGAATGTCTCTCCATAGCAAAGGTCCACCACCACGAGAATTTACAAGTGTCAGTCACAGCTTAATGGCATCAATGATCTATGCACCTAACGAGCAGTAAGAGCTAATGAAATGTCGTGTATTGATAATTCATAATTCAGCCGTGCCAATAACTGGATGCCCTAAGTTATCTGAGATGTTGTCAGCATGTAAATCAAATCTAAGTAAGTTTCATTGGAACTTACACATGTAACTTTATCAATGGAGGTTTTACTACACCATTTGTTTGTGTGTTCAGTATTGTTGAGATAATATTTGTAGACCTTCCTGACACAGGCTTTTGCTAAGTGTAGATATTCCCAACAAAACCCCTAAACCCAAACAAAACGCTCCATCATTTTGGGCATATGAATAGATTGAGAAACATGGGTATGCCAGGGTTGGTTGGAGCTCTGGATAAACGGGCTCTGGAGGAAGTTTCCTTTCTCGAACTCAGTGTTTTTTTCTCAAGGAGGACGGAGAGACTTCCCTCACTAACCTGACCCTGACTTTGCCCTGAAACTGCGCTGGTTTTTCCAGGGATCCCTGGGCTCTCCGAAGCCTCCTGGTGATTTCTGGCCCGTGTGTGTGCGGGGCTGTTGGGCTGGTTGGTGGATCTGGGTGTGTTGTTTTCAGTCCCTGCTCGATGAACCAACACAAACATTCCGGGTGCCGGGGCTGGCGGAGGAGCGGCGGCCGAGCCTTTGCTCCCGTTCCGTGTTGATTTTGGCCGGGCTCGTCCCCGGCTCGTTCAGGGGCTCCTCTGGCACACGGCTGGGGCTTCAAACACTCGGGGTAAATAAGTCACACCCATGGCAGCAGTCAGTGGGTTCCGTGTGCTCGCGTTTCCTCCTGCCCCAGCGGCTCTGATAAATCTGAGTTTAAACCTGAGCAGCCTGGTCCTGGCCCTGCCCGTGGAACCAGATGGGCTTTAAGGTCCCTTCCGACCCGAGCCGGGCTGGGATTCTGTGGCTATGAAATCTGAGTTGTTTTTTATTTCTTTAGCGGTGTTTTCTGGGGACTGAGCTGTGCTGGTGTGGTGGCATTAAGGCAGTGAAAAATGAAGCGAGTTAACGAGGGCTCAGGTGAGCTGGACCTGTGCAGGGGAGGCCCAGAGCAGCGCTTGGCATTCCAGGGAATGCTGTGTTGGCTCTCTTATCCTGCTGCTGCTGGGGATCCACGTTAGTGCCTGGGTCCATGTCTCATGCTCTGGCTTCAGATTATTCTCTAAGTTTTATTTATACAGATATGTGTAAAATATTGGGGGTGTTTTTCCCTTCGACGCCTGGTGCATGCCTGCAGTTTGTGTGGTGGGTTGCACCCGTGTTTCTTTGGAAAAAGTTTTTTTTTTGGGAACGAGGTGATTTTTCCCCAGGGAGACTGGGATGGGATCAGAGAGGAGAAGGAAAAAAAATCCAGATGAAGGCCTTATTTGATTGTAGAAGTTACTTCTGTACGAAGACTGGGCAGAACCCTGTGTGTCTTCCGACCAGTGTATGTAGTAAGGTCTTTTATTGAACCTTGAGTCATTTATTGTAAATGCTGGAGCAATATAAATGGTTTCTAAATGATAAAGCACGTGTGTGTGTGTGTGTGTGTGTGTGTAAAAAGGAGGACCTGAATTTTAATGCCAGTTCTCTTGACAAAGGCTTATGAAAAATAAGCATCTCCTTGTTCCTGCTCTGGTCTAAGCTGTGCTGATTAATGGGTGTTGCTGGAGCTGACAATGAACTGATAGAAAAATGATGATTCACATAATTCGAGCTTTGCAGGCTCTGTCAAATATTCATTTCTTCCTTTACAAGAGCTGCTGTGGAGTAAAATGTGAGCTCCTTCCGAGATGGCAGCGCTGCACTTACACAGCTGAATATTTATACCTGAAGGAATTGGTCCTGTGGATTAGATAGGAAAATCCTGCTTGGGATAGCTTTGCTTTCATTGAGTATTCCTGGTGTAAACTCCTTTTGAATGTGAGCAGACTGAGCCAGAGAGCACCAGGGAGACCGGAGCGCTTCTTTTTTTAACATAAATGTGTTTTGTCTGCTGTCTGGCTTTTAGGTGTGTTGTATCTGAATTAAAACAATGCTCCAATTTGATTTCTTATGCAAACAGTTAAGACTGATTTATCGTGAACTCTCCTGCCAGCTGAAAGAGGCTGGAGTTCCTTTGGTTTTATGGGGTGTTTTAATGGCAGGTGTTGGTGGGGAAAATGAGAGGCTGCTCTGGAGGAATGGAGCTCTGTCATCACTGTCCACTGGTACCGTGGGCAAATAACCTGGGCCTTTTTGATGTTGTTCAAGTCAGCTGTGAAGTGTCTGTAATGATGCTCATTATTCACCTCCCCTGGAATGCTCGGGGTTAATTAATAGCCCTGAAAACCTCCCAGAAACGCACACACAGGGCCTGGCAGGGAGGCACTGACGGCTCCAGTATATTTGACTCACTTGTTGACTCCTGGGGACAGTCGCTGTCCTCCTCCTCCATGGACTGAGAGCTTTTCCCCGTGCTCCAGAGGGAAGGAAGGGAAGGAGGAGCCCGAGGAGATCCTTCATGGTTCAGCTGGCCAGGTCCACGGGCTGCTGGCCTGCCCCGGGCTGGGCTGCTCGGGAGAGACCAGGTGGGTTTGTCCGAGCGGGAGCCGGGCTGGACGGGATGTCCTGGAGGCACCAGGGAAGGGTCTGCATTCCCAGGATTTCCTTTTGGGATGCCTCTGGAACAGTGGGACTAACCCGAGGTTATCTTTCACTCTTACATAAATACTGGGTTTTAAAATGAAGCCTCATCCTCATTCTATTTTTTTATTCTATTTTTTTGCATCTCTAAGAACTATTCCAGGGAAACTGGTGTTGGTTCTTTGTAACACGAAGCAAGGGTGAAAATTGTCCATGCAATTAAAAAACCAACCCCACGTGTGTCTGACTTTCCCCTCGCTGCCTAAGACAGCCCTGGAATTTGGCAGCCTGCTGGAAGTGATTTTGAAATTGAGTTTGCTGTGCTGTGCTCGAGGAGTGTTTACATGTCCCCTTTTGTTCCTCTCTTCATTTCTTTCTCAATCATTTATTCATGTTAACGTGTTAGGTACCAGAGAGGAGAGGGAGGCAAAGAAATCCTGAGGTGAAATTCAATTAGACACCGGCATTAATCATTCTGTTTGTATCTCTAAATATCTGACATAATTCACCAAAGGATTTTCCTTTAATTGCAGAGATTAAGGCATGTAAGTTGTAAATTGCCACTTTTGTTCTTGCAATTTTATTCGTTTGACAAAATATACTTGATGTCACTTTGCACGAAATAATCGTGTGCAAGAGAGCAACTCTCAGGTCTTGTGAACGGGGAAGAAATGGTGATTTTTCCTGTTAATGCTGCTTCTGGGTCCTTGCATCCCAGATTCTTTAGCGCTTCCAAACTTCCCAAACAGATAAATAAAAAATTATAATATCAAATTAACCAAGTTTTTGCGGAGGCGGCCGCGAGCTGGGTCTGGGGAATATGATCCATCCCTGGCCTGTTTTCCTGAAGAAATAATTAGCGCTGGGGAGGGTTCCATCTGTCTGCGTGTGCGTGTGGATGCCGCGTTCTCACCTCTGGATGCGTCTGCGTGCGCGGCGCTGGAATGTGGCGCTCTGGGGATGTGTGCAGAGCTGAAACTGGGATTCCTGAAGTGAACCGAGGCACTGAGAGCATATGGGAAATGCCAGAAATAATGATCACATTACACGTTTCTGATGAATAATTCACTTCAGTTTAGGGCTTGTTCCACCATTAAAATAAACCCCTCGCAGTGTTTGACACGGCACAGCTGAAACACTGGGAGGAGAGATTTTGGAAGGCAAAAGGAGATGCTGTTTAACTTCTGGTTTAATCAGCAGCAGCAGAGGAAACCTTAATGCTTAAGAGGGAAGACATATGTAAGGTTTTAGGGTGGAGTTGTGGCTACTAAACAGCCACTGCGGCGTGGAGCAGGAGGAAAGATGGGGAGGTGAAGGGCTGCAAACAGAAACTCTCTCTAAAATAAGCCAGGAAAGCACAGCAGAAACTGCTGGAAACAGGAGTTGGGAGAAACGTGCCAGAATTATTTTTAAAATAAGAAGGGATTGGGTCTTTTTTTCTTTCTCCTAACCCTAAAATCCACCTTTCTGCGCCGGAGGTTTGGCGCAGAAGAAAGACAATCAAACATTTCTGGGCTGTTTTGCAAAGAGTTCTGCCACCCATCGCTCCAGGGCTGTGTTCTGGGGAGAGGGAAGTGCCTGACCACCCTGTGGGGGACGAACCTTGTCCTGATATCCGTCCGACCCCCCTGACAGATCTCCAGATGGATCCAGGAGGTCCTGAACAGAGCTGGGATGTTCCCGAGCAGAGGAGCAGGAGCTGCTCCAGATCAGCAGCATCTTAACTCAGCTTTTGTCTCCTGGACCTGTTCTGCTGCCTCTTCCTGCTGGGTTTATTCTAGAATAAACAGCTGTTTCTGTCGAGAGCGAGTGCAGCCTCTCCCTGTACAAAGGAACCTGAGGTCCTTTGTGAGCGCGGCAGTGCCACATTCTTCATTCAAATCTGCTCCTGCTCTGAAGGGAAGAGCCCTGGCTCCCTCCCTCCCCACGCCCAGGCAGCTCATGGCTTGCAAATGAATTATTAATGTGGTTTCTGAAGGGTGTTTCTGCACATTTCCCACACTTTTGGGGCGCTTTTGGGTTCATTCTTGTGCTCTGATGCTCCGTGGGGAGGCCCAGGGTCGATCACTGCTCGTGACCCTTCCCTGAACTGGATGTTCCATTCCTTCATAACCTTTTTTTTTGGTGGTGTTGGAGGTGTTCAAGAGTGGGGTTGGAAGTGAAGGGTGGTGGGGTTGGGGCGGGCCGGGGGCTGCTGGAGGAGCAGGAGTTAAACTTCCCTTCCTTGGAGCGGGATCCTTGTGCAACACCCGCTGGAAATCCCCGCTCCTGCCCTCCCTCCCAGAAGGGATCCAGAAACATTGAACATTTTTATGTTTTAGTCATAGCCAGCCTTGGCTCTGTGAGAAATCAGGAGCAGTTTGATGGGAAATGTGTCCAGCACACGCTTAGCTTCACTCCTTGCTGCGTTTACTCCCTGTTGTTGTTAATATCTGGGAGCACATCTCCAGCTCCTTGCACTGATAACAGCTCTCCTCTTTTGTGATTAACACAGCAGGGTTTGAGGAGAGAACCTCCTCTTTCTGAGAGAAAGGTTTGGGTGAGCAGTAGGGGAGTGTGATGGAAAATACCTGAGTTTGGTGCTCCAGGGAGACTTGGTTTGCCCTGGGCCAGAAGCAGAAAGGGAACTAAAGCGGGGAAAAAAACCCCTTTCTATTAAAAATATTCACCAAATTTGTGGCCATCTCTGCAGTGTTGGCTTTGTCACCGTGCAGGAGAGGAAACCATTGAAATCACTGTTAAAAGGTTGTTTGGAGAACACACTATTCCCAAAGCAATTCCTGCCTCCCAGGGCCACGCAGCTCTCAGGGTGCTCATTACAGGAAGCTACAAAGAGGTTTTTTAGCTCAAATTATTCTCTGAATCTTGAAAATATGAACTGGGGGATGTGTGTGTGTTGTCTTCGATTACAATAATAGTCCATGTGTCAAAATGACTTTTAAATGGTTTATTCTCTAATTCCATGCTGCAAAACAGTGATAAAATGCAGTTTTACTACTTGCCCATAGAGTGTTTTTTCCAGCATGCAGAAAGTGGGAAAGCATAAGCAAAGCTTTGGCTTGGTGTCAGCTGGGGGAAAACCTTTAACTGAGTACAGACAACCCTAAAATAGCTGTGAAACTTCCTGGAGAGGAGGAGCTGCAGTGTTCCTGCTGTTTGCACGTGGGTATTTGAAACGTATTGATAAACTTTTATTTCTTTTGAATAAACAGTTGTGGGTGCTAAAAATAGAGTATTATTACCTGGTGTACTCAAACATGTTACCCTTATCAGGGCTGTTTGCAGGAGTTGCTCATGTTCTGCTGTTGGAATTAGGGCCATGAATCCCTGCCCAGGGGAATTTAATCTGGGTTCTGGTTTTAAACATCCTCCCCAAAAGTCAACAGCATGGGCTGTGTTTTGATGATAGCAAAGGGGACCTTCATTACACAGAAAAAAAAAAATTTAAATATTTAATTTGAATACTGCGTGGATTAAATACCTTGGCAACTTTGTCAACATGTTTAATTGCAGGATTCTGAGCATTTACTTCAAAGCTTTCCAGGTCTGAAGCCTCCCATCAGTTTGCAGTCTGGGAATATCAGATGACTGGGGGGGGTTTCTTTGTGTGTGTGTGTGTGTGGATGTGGAAAACCATTGTCCAGGCTGCTGTGGCCAGTGGGATTCTGTAAAGTTACAAATTTTCCAGGTCCCAGCTGTGCTGAGGCACTGCCCAGGGCAGAGGCAGCGCTGCCACGCTCCTGCAAGCGGCACTTGTGCGGTGCCTGGAAAAGCTGGGAGCCCCAAGGAATTACTGATGCACATAAATTAGGGTGTAGGTAAGGAAATAAAAGCTGAATGTCCTCAGTTCTTCCCTGAGACCGAGACCAGCCTTAATTTTTGCTTTTAAGCACGTCTGGCGTCCTCCTCTTTCACTTCATTAATGCAAATTTCCGAGCACTCGTCTTGCACCTCAAAACGATTTCATCAATCTCTGTTGGAAAGAATTTCAGCTCCCAACACCTCCAGCTCTGTTTATATATTTATAACTACAAAGGGATTCTTGTCAGTGTGTGTTACCCGTTGCTATTATTTCTCAAATGGAGTATCTGGCTGTAGAAAGAATATTTACCTTTTCCAGGGCTTACAGTGGTTATGAACCTGGATCTCCCTCCTGGCTCTGGTCTTAAACAAAAGGCTGTATTTCCTCCTCTTATATCATTTTCACTTCAAAGCCGAGCTTTTAGATTACCAGGGAGATTTTTAAGGCTGTGATGATCAACAGCTTTTGGCTGGTGACACAGCTTGTTCCCTGGAATTCTCACTGTTAATATATAAAGGCTTTTCTAAGTCATTAAACCTCCCAGCCACGTTGGGGTTGCTGGGCTGGGCCTGTCATTAGTCACAGCCCTGTTTGTAATCATGTACCAATAAAAATAGTCAGAAATACCCAGTCCTTCACTCCTGGAGTACAGCCTCTCATATGTGATGGCAGGAGAAATGGGAATAATTTAGCGATGTGGTGAGAACACGTCAAAATATGTGATTCAGCGCATTCTCTGGAAGTTACTTGTGTATTTAAACAGTTATTGCTTTTACTCACAAGCTGTAGTGTTGGATGGTTTTAACTTTTTGAAACTGAATGGAGGGTTGGCTTCAAACCCAGCTGTGATCTTTAATTTGACTTCCGTGGAGTCTCCAAAGGTGGATCTCATTCCGACATTCAGCACCCGAGCGCGTGGCAGCTTCCAGCAGATGGGGATTGAAAAAAGGATGAGGCACGAGATCTAAACTTGCCGTTCCAGCTTTTGTCTGAAGCGGAGATTTAATTCCTGTTGGCCTTTCCTGCCTTCCCTATGCTGCGAGGAGCCGGAAAGATAAGCTTGGGTTAGGCTGGTTTAGTGCTCCTTCGGCTCCATTCCTTCTTGGTCAGGGGTAACTGAGCCACACGCCAGAGCTGGCTGCCACCTTCCCATTCCTGCCTGGATCCTGCTTTCCCTGGGCTGTGGCTTGGCTCCTGCCCGTGCTGAGGTCCCGTGGCAGTGCCACGGGACACGGGCGGGCGCGGGACCACTGGGGCACGGCTGGTTTGGAGCCAGCGGATCCGTGTGGGTGAGAGCGTTGCTGTTTCATCTGGGCGGGAGCTGGGGCTTGGTGGTTCTGTTTTGCTGCCATCCCACTCCTTTCCCAAGCTTGTCATCTTTTTGTACAGCGTGGCACTGGGGAGAGGGGCGGGGACTCCCTGGGAAAGGCACGGCCCAGGGGATGCGGGGAGATGGGTGAGATACTGAGCGGCAGCCGGGGCCGCTCGTGCCCTTCTCCTGGTGCCCCGTGCTGGCAGCCTGTGATTCACCCTGCTGCCATCCAGTTAGGGCAGTTCCAGCTTATCCCTTCCTAGGGAGGGATATGATCCTGCTTTTGGAGCAGGAGTGTCGCTTAGAGTGGGTGAGGTGACCGGGCAAGGAGGGCTCTTGGGTCTGAGGCTGCCCTTTCTTAGGTCCCCGCGTGGCCTATGGAAGAATGAACAAGTTGGTGCAGAAGATTTGGTTCCATATTCCAGCTTCATAGGATGCTTCAGCCTTAAAAAGTCACGTTTGGGAGAATCTTTTTCAGGAGGTAGGCGTTGCACGCTGTACACGAGCACGGTGCAGTCCCAGTCACTGCGTGCACCCCCTGCTCCGGGTGGAATTGTTCGATGAAAACACAAATTCTTGTCAGGGGCTCTGCAGAAACCTGCTGTGTTTGGTGTGGTTTGAGGATGTTGAGGATCATGAAACGATTTGGGTCAGAAGGGACCTTAAAGCTCGTCTCATCCCACCCCCTGCCACGGGCAAGGGCACCTTCCAGGTTGCTCCAAGCTCCATCCAACCTGGCCTTGAACACTTCCAGGGATGGGGCAGCCACAGCTTCTCTGGGCAGGGAATGACAAATGTGACTGAAATATAGAAGGCGGAAGATCCTTCCTTACCCTCTGAATTCGTTACAAACTGGACCTGCCCCCTGTGTGCTCCAGGGAATGTTGAAAAGGTGGTTGCAGAATGTATAAAAGTCAAAGTTACACAACTGTCCAGGATTATACAATGGTCTGTCCCTGGGTGACCCAGGTGACTTCATGATCTGGTGATGGAAAGGAATAAATGGTTTGTTTTAAGTGGATGGAAAACTTTCTGTGGCCACTGAGGATGTTTGCATTATGTAGTTGTCAGCCACGTGGGCTTGAAATACAATAGACAGAATCCAGCAATACAGGGCAAGGCTTACAATAAGAATACCTGGTGTTTAATCCTAATTTTGCCACAGGCGTCTTGACCTTGAATTCAACGTGTGCTTATTCACCTTCAGGCACTTGAAGCACTGGCAGCAGGAGCAGGGTCTTCAGGAGGTTGTTCCTTGTCTTCAATGATCACAGTGGGTGGGATTGCCAAGGTTTAAAGGAAAGGAGAGGGAAAGGCTTTTTCGGTATTTAAAGTGGCTGTTAACCTAATAACCTGTGCAAATTAAAAGATGCAGAAGCAGTGGGTTCGGGACTGGAGTGGTTGTTGTGACTGGAGACATGAAAAGGTCCCGTGTAATTCGGTGACCCTCGGGTTAGAGCACGCACGGCCCCGGCTCCGCCGGGGGATGTGCTCGGAGCGGGGCCGAAAAAAATATCTTCTGCTTGTGTAAGCAGTGGGAAAACAAGCAGACACTTTATACTCTGGAAAGCCCAGTAAGCCTCAGGAAATTCCTGCATTCTTGATTTTATTTTGTGGCACAGGACTGCGGGGCGTGCGTTTGAAAGATGAGCAAGGTTGCGCCGCTCCGGCCCAGCGCCGCGGACTCGATAAGCCGGGGCTGAATGGCTCATTGTTCCCCGCGGGAGCCCGATCAGCTGTCACTGCTCCCCTCCCAAACACTGCCCTCCTTTATGAAGGAAAAGTGCTGATAGCGCGTTTCGCACTGAAGGAGAAGTTGCTGGTTCTTGCTGCTGTTCAGCGAGGGGTCCCACCTCGAGAGCTCGAGCTGCGTTGTGGCTTTCTGATTAAAACTCTCGTGCTCTGCTGATCTTGTCTTTGAGAGCTGCTGGTTTTTTGGAAGTGGTCCTTTGTACTTGTAGTTTTGCTCCGGAAGGTGGGTTTGCAGTTGAGAACATGATGGAGAACGTCCAATTTCGCTGGGTTGTTGCCCTCGTTAAAAATCCCTCCGCTGTGGCACTGAGGAGGGTGGGTGGTCATACCGTGACCTTCCATGAGCTGATTTTGGTATTTGCCATCCCTACCCCAGTCCTCTTTTCAAACGTGGTGTCTGCTGCTCATCCACGCTAAGAGGGTTGCTGGCTTCTGAAAAATTGCAGCTGAGCAATCCCTAAATGCACAAATTAAAACATCACAGTCGAACAAAGATACTCGTTGTGTTCTAGTCCTGACCCTCTTTCTTAATGAGCTTAGCAGAAAACACCAGATCTGCTCAGGTATTTTGGGATCCCTTTCAGTGAGTCCTCAACTTATTAAAATTAGTGTCTTTTGTCCAGTAGCTTCTGGAAAGGTCACAGAGTTGTTTCTGTGTTGGGAACATCCCTCGTGAGGAAAGGGTGGAGGAGAAAGCACAAAGGGAGGAAGATCTTTCTAATACTTCTTGTGTTGAAGGATGTTCCTTTTTGGATGTCAGACCTGCAGGTGAGCGTCAGGCTAAGGATCAGGAGAACTGAGTGATGGCAGCGAGGAAACATCACCTTTCCGACAGTTTTGGTGCTGTTATCACCTCCTTTGCTTTAAAAAATGTTAATGGCAAAGCCTCAGGTGGGATGGGGGTGTCTGGTTTGCATTTCCCTGGTTAAACCTGTCACTCGTGCGGAGCCTTGCAGATCCCGGAGTGGGTTTGTGGCTGCGGCTGGAGCTGAATATGTGCAGCACATGTTGAGCATCAGCAGCAAATTTTTACGTAAGTGCTGGCAGGTCTGGTGTGTGTGAGCATCCCAGCTTTCCCCGTGGCCCTCTCAGGCCCTGCCAGTCCTGAAGCTCCAGCTGGGACGGAGCAAACAACAAAGGCAGCGCAGAAGCCAAGGGAATCTCTGGGCTAAATGCAGTGTGCACGTTTTACCTGGCGTGGCTCATGCCTCCCTGCGCACCCAGGCTCGGGTTCCTCGTGCATTTGTGTCCTCAGCACCCTTAGAGCCAGCCCTGGAGGATGCTGAGCCCTGCCTGGAGTGAACCCCACACTCTTCCCACCTGAGCTGGGGCATCCCCGAGCCCGGGGAAGCGGCGGTGCTGGAGTGGTTTTGGCTGGAGCAGTGCATGGACGGGTCAGGTTGATGTACTTGCCTGTAGCTGTGTTTCCTGATGAAGAAACACAGGTTCTCTGGTTTTTAAGATTCTCTCCTGGGGAAAAAAATCAAACCTGACCAGCTTTGCCCGCACATTACAGTGTTGACTCCTCCCTTTCAGCAGCCTTGCTGCCTGTATTTCCTCCTTGCAGCAAAAGCCCCTGGGTACCGCAGGCTGTGAAGTTTGGAACCACCAAATTCAGCGCTGATCAAGGTCATCTTCAAGCTTGAAAGCCCCACATTTGTGCGGATTTTTTTCTTTTCTTCTTCTTGGCAAGCCTGACTGGGAGCCGTGTTTTCATACATGTGGTTTGGGTTTTGGAGTCCCTCAAATAAAGACGCGGGGTTTTGTTCACGGCGAATCCCGGATTCCCTAAAACCGTTCCCGCAGATGTGAGCACGATCCGAGGCAACTGATCCTGGGAGCGCATGGCAGGAACGAAACCATGGAGGTCCAGATGGCTCTTTTTGTTCCTGGGCAAAGGGACAAACTCTCAGCGGAGCCAAGCTGCTCTCCGTGATTTTCTGTATTTTAGGGATCAGCGGTGAAGCCGTTGATTTTTTTTTTTTTTAAAATTGCATTTGGGAAATGATCCCTGCCTGCCTTCCCTTGTGGTGATGGAGCTGTGGGCGCCTGCAGTCGCAGCGTGGAGGTGTGAGGAAAGCTGTGACTGCTGGAAACCTGAAATTTTATTGCTGGTTCTGGATCCAGCCTGGAACAACACATCTTGGAAAACCTTTGGAGGGAGCAGCACTCACAGTCAGGCCGTGGCAAATCTCTGCAGTTTGACTGCTCAAAGACCTTTAGATGAAAGGGCACATTTTATTGATTTCATGTTGAGTTTATTGCCTGTGTAAAAGCCAAATAGCCTTTGCTGGCTGCATCACTGAATATTTCTGCATTTTCAGGCTGGGACTGACACACTTCTGCTGTGTTTTCTTGCCCTGTGTGACCGTGAGTGAGTCATTTTACTATTCTGTCCCTCAAATTCAGGATCAGTGGGATAAGCAGAGCACGGGGCTAATGGGAGAAGCTTTCGTGTTTGTAAAATGCTTGAAAACTTGTAAAATATTGTGTTAGCATAGAGACGTTCCTAATAATTATGCTGTGATTATTATGAATCTGTATTAATAATTAATTATAATATCTACACCTATATGTGTGCTTTATGGGAGACATGTTACTTGCAGATATTTTAAAAAGAAAAGGAGATGATTCCCTAATGGGAAGTGCTCTGGTGTTGGCTCTCCAGAGGAGTTTCTTCATCTCTTTCATGGCTTGGTTTATAATGAGCTGCACAGCTGGAGACTCGGGAACAAACTGAATAATCTGAATTTGGTGCCTTTGGGGAGTGCCCCAGAATGTGCAACGTCTCGTTTCTGCATCAGGAGTAGTTTGCGGAGGAATTTGATAGAAATTCCCTGAAGTGATTTGCTGAGCTGACGTGGGGGGTTGCAGCATTCAGTCCTTTTTCCAGACGGGGATTCAGTACATTTTTAGGCAGTGACCGCTCGTTCCCCATGCCAAAAATGCACTTGACACTTGTAACCGATGCACTTTGCAGCAACAAAGCTTCGCTGTGCCCCGGGTCGCAGGGTTTGGGGTGGATTTCCTGCGGCTGGTGTGTCCCAGATGAAACCCCGGTCGTTTTCTGCCTGCAGATAGAGTTCATCACCGCGAGGGAGCCTGGCTGGCACTTCTGAGGGGATGTCTTTTTTAACCATGTTTTACTGGAGAACTGTGATGGTGTTTTCTGTGACGGGATTGTGTTTAATCCGCAGTGCTCTTATTTGTTGCAGAGATCCGTGCCCAGTTGGTAGAGCAGCTGAAATGCCTTGACCAGCAGTGTGAGCTTCGGGTCCAGTTACTGCAGGACTTGCAGGATTTCTTCCGCAAGAAGGCAGAGATTGAGATGGATTACTCAAGGAATTTGGAGAAGTTGGCTGAGAGATTCCTGGCTAAAACTAGGAGCACCAAAGACCAGCAATTCAAGTAGAGTATTTGCCTTTTGTTTCTGCCCTTTTTTTTCCCCCCTGCTGTAGATTTGATTACAAGGACAGGAATGGGAAAGAGTGTTGTTCCAGGGAATGTAGGCACCAGCACTGCTCTGAATTCCAGAGCCAAACGTTCCCCAAGTTTGCGTTGGACACAGAAGCCATTCCCTGTTTCTGGGCAGCCTGGCTGCTCACTTCATGTCAGTGATTCCTGGTAGGTCGTGTGTTGTTAACAGGGAATGGGATGTAAGAACTGGAATGTGCAAAAGGAGTCATTTTCTTGGGAAAGGTGGGCAAAGCCGGGATTTCCGTCAGTGTCCGTGGCTTTGGTTTTCTGAGGGGAAGCTGTTTCCGATCTGTTCCATGCTGTCAGGCCTCCGTTTTCGGGATCCCACGCACGCTCTGCGTGGGAGTTGTGTTGCAGCTCTGCTGCTATCACTTCAAACAGCAGAGAAATAAGGCCAGTAGCACTTCCAGAGAGAGCTGAGCCACGGTGGGTGGGGGAATCCCTGGATACCGAGCTGGTGGGACTCCATTAAAATCTAAACATGTCCTCACTGACAATCTCTCGACTCTCCTGCTTGAAACATCCCTTACGAGCGGGTCTGGCCGTGCTGCCGGGCTTGGTGCTGGATGTTGGTTCTTCCCCGCTTATCTGGGTTGGGATGACTGATGCAGATGGAACGTGGTTTCGTGGGTTCACAACCTTCTGATTGTTCTGAGGCGCTTTTCCCAGGAGCAGGGGCTGCAGGAGGGGGTGTGTGGGTGAGGAAGGGGCTGCGGGGCACGGCCGCGTGAGCCCAGCGCGGCGCTGGGTCACATCTGGGCAGTGCTCGGCCTCCCTGGGTTGTGTTGTCAGGGCAGCAGCCGGGGAAAACACGGAGCAGCAGCAGCCTCGGGATCTGAATCATTTCTGCTTTGGACATCTCGGGCTGAGAGGATCCATCTGGGGCCTGCCCCCGCCCAAAGTGCAGCGTCACTTTTCACATTGTTTGGGTCGGGACGTTCTCCCTGTGTTTGTGTTGTGTTGTTGCTGTGTTTGGAGGGATGCGGGGACACGGCAGCTTCCCGTTCCCAGCAGCAGCTCTTTTTGTGGAAGCCATTAAGGAGGCACCATTTTAGTTTCCTGTCTGCACAGCTTTGATGTCGTTCACTTGGGTCCTCGTTTTGAGCACACGCTGTGCTGCATTCTCAGGAAAGCCTGGCTCCGGAGCAGAGCTGCTTGACAGACTGGGGAAGAGTTATCCTGCATGTCCCCGGACCTGTCAGAGTCTGAAGGATTTTTTCTTTTCCTTTAGAGTGAAAGTGTTGTTACAACTCTAAACTGTGCACATCCTGCACGCGCCTTTAAGATGGCACGAAAGAGATGATGTCTCGAATTACAATTTTCCTCTGCGGTGTCGTTGGTGTTTTCAGTTGATTTTGTTGTTATTTCTGGTGAAAATTGAGGTGATTTTCTTCATGTTACGTGGTGTGAAACATCTCATCAGAAACATTTTTGTACTCAGCTTGAGAAAGTGGCATAGAACTTACCTTCTGCCTGGGGATTTGGAATGAATTTATCATGTGGAAGTTCTGACCAGGGAGAGGGCTGGTGCTGCTCGGGCTCCTGATTTCACTTACTTTAGCAGCAGATTGCTCCTGCCAGAAAAATGCCTTGCTCTTGGAATATGTCATTCCTGCAAGGTCTGAGTGCTAAATACACAAAGTAATTTAGTCAAGAGCTGGAATAAGAGAAAAGTAACACAAAGTCTGAGGCTGCTGGGTGTGTGGCGGTGTTGGGCACAGGTCAGGCTGTCCATGCAGCACTTGTTTGGTCGTTTGTGTGCCGGCTGTGCCAGTGGGAAGTGTCAGAATGCCACAGGGGTCCCTCAGGAAGCAGCTCCCATTGTCATCGCCTGCCCCCAACGCTGCTCTGTCTGAATCACGGGGAGTATCTCGGCTGGCATCTCTTGTGGAGATGCTGGAGCTGGAATCTCATTGGGAGCCCCCCGTTTGATCAAAGCCAGCCATCAGCTCCCTGCTCCTCGGGAGCTGGGATTACACGTTTGGGAGAGGAGCCCAGGCGGGTGCTGCTCTGTAATTGCCCGGCTCTGACCCTATAAATACCCCATAATAGGCTGCTCTCCCCAGAACCCGGTAATTATGTCGGGAGGTGCCGTATCATTCCCTGCCTGCTCCCCACGGCACATCCCGTTTTTAGATCTCCTGACACGCGGGCCGGGAGGAAATCTGTCAGGCAGCCACCCTGTCATTTGCCTGTGCTTTCCTGCTCAGCAGCTAGGATGGAATTGCCGACTGATCCGACCGGGAGCGTTTGAGGGAACGCTCTGCAGGGCACAAGGCTTTGGGCTGACCCCTGGGATTGGATTGTGTGGCTTCCTGCAGCAGCCGTCCCCACGCTGGGAAGAGCACGGGCTTCAGGGAAAGAGTGGCGTGGGAGGTGCAGCCTGGAGTGGGGCTTCTCAAAACCTACTGAGGTTTCTTTTTCTCAGCTGTGGTTGTCTCGGAGTTGACCGGGCGGCCACGTTTACGTAGAATCACAGGCTGGTTTGGGTTGGAAGGGACCTTAAATCTCATCCTGGACACCTTCTGCTATCCCAGGTAGCTCCAAACCTGGCTTTGGACACTTCCAGGGATCCAGGGGCAGCCACAGCTTCTCTGGGCGCTCTGTTCCCATTTCTCATAGGAAAGAATTTCTTCCCTAAATCCCTTCTAAACCTGCCCTCTGTCAGCTTGAAGCCATTCCCCTTGTCCTGTCACTCCAGCCCCTTGTAAATCATCTCTCTCCATCTTTCCCATCAGCTCCTTCAGGCGCTGGCAGGGCACAGTTAGGTCACCCCGAAGCTTCTCTTCCCCAGGCCCAACAGACCCAGTTCTCCGAGCCTTTCCTTGCAGGAAAGTTTTCCATGTGGGTTTTGAGATGGGGGTGGCTGGGTCTGNGGGCTGGGCTGGGCTGGGCTGGGAGGGTGCCCCGCAGAGCGCTCAGTTTGAAGCTTCACTGGAGCATCTTACAATGATTTACAGGGGTAGGTGTGTGTTGTCCTCATCTGATGTCTCTGAAGAAGGGCAACAGATTGATTTAGCCAGGGTGACACAGGAGTTGATGGCAGTTGGATAGAGCCCAGGTTTTGCTTGCTTTTAACTGCTCTGCCATGGCTGTTAGACCTCACTGTGCCTCTTCTCTTTTAAAAATGGTTTTTTTTCAGTTAGAAGAGGGTATTACAGGGCATAATTATGCACAGTATTTGGTGTATATATTACATACATACCTCAGCATCTGGTGATAAATATCTTTTCAAAGCCCAAGTCTTGTAAGTCTGGTTGTTACAGGAGCCTGTTGCCCCCAGGTTTGGTACCTAAGGTGTAAATCAGAGCATCCATCTCACACGTGGATCTTGGGTCTGGGGTCCCTGCAGGCTGCAGAGCTGGGTGTGACTTCCAGCCCCAAAAAAAGGCTCTGTCCCACTGCCTTGAGACCCTGAGACCTTCAACCTCGGGCTTCAGTTCTCCTTTTTCATGTGATTTTTGTCCTGGAGGCATTTGCCTATTCAAATCATCGGCCAACAATATGAAAACCATGGCAAATCTTGAGTGATTGCTTTTGAGGGAGAAAATGGAAAAAGAAAAAAGCCAAAAAAAAAAAAAAAAAAAAAAAAAAAAGCTATTTTAAGGTCATATTTTAAATCAAGATAATCTTTGGAAGCAGGATCCTGAGTAGCAATTGTCAGCTGGAGAGCTGAATTTCCAGGATATCCCAGCATGAAATTCAGATGGCTTTCTGGCAGCCTTTGCCTTGAAGTAGAAGATGCAGAATAAGTCTGGCAACCTTCAGGCTGAGCACTTGTAAACAACAGATGTTCATAACTGGAATCTTTTGGAAGAGAAGGGCAGGGAGCAGCATGGATGTCCATGCTTGTAATTCTCAAAATTTGCAGTTAACACTGAGCTGTGTCAGGGAAAATCAAACGTGGATTTGAATGAGCAGCTTGCAGGGAAGTTCAGCTTGAATTTTCCTAAAAGTAAAATGATTTCTTCGAAGCAGAGATGACAGAGGTTGTGAGGGAGGTATCAACAAAGGCATTTGGGTCCCGTGGACTTCAATTACATTATCATTATTAATAATAATGAACATTGTCATGGGCTGTTTTTGTGGTTCTTTTTGCTGGAACTGAGTCCTGCCCATTTTATTCTGAGCCTGTCAAACAACCCCATTTGGAAGGTTTCTGTAAGCATTAAACATTCATTGATTCAGTGACCTCCGTGAATGCAGAGAGCCAGGGATCCACGACCAGCAGAAATGGGTGTGAAACCTCAGGGAGGATTTTTGTGCTGTTTTTCATCATCTCAGGGATGCCAGTCTCACACCACGCTGGTGCTGAGCACGCTGCAGAGGACAGAATTCAGAGAGGGTTGAAAGGGTATTTGGAGGAACAATTAAATCCCTGCTCTCACATTTGGCTCCAGCTCTCAGGGTTTGCAGAGTGGACTGTCCTGGGACGCACCAGCTTTGGGAAAGCCTGCTGGACACATCTGGGAAAAACCTGAATAGTTTGGGAGATCAGGAGGTGGAACAGGAGACTTCAGGGGTTGTTTTAGATGCCTCATTCGCAGCAAGGATGGTCAGGGAAGTTTTCTGTTCCTGTGGACAGTGGGACATCCCTTGGAGAGCGACCCTTCATCAGGGCCTGGAGTTACAGGACAAGGAGTGGTGGGTTCAAACTGAGAGGGGAATTTAGGTGAGATATTGGGAATAAACTCTGCCCTGTGAGGGTGGGGAGGGCCTGGCACAGGGTGCCCAGAGAAGCTGTGGCTGCCCCATCCCTGGAAGTGTCCAAAGCCAGATTGGACAGAACCTTTGTATTTATTAATATTTTCAGTCTCATCTGATTCATTCCTTCATCCTGTGCTCCTTAGGGAAACACGGGGTTCCTATTCCTGGTTTGTGGGTGTGGTTTTAGAATTTTTTTAAAAAAATTTAATTGATTATTTATTTTGTTATTGGTTATTTTTTAAAATTTGAATCTATTTTGTAAGATAACTTTTCTGCTGTTCCCTTGCAATGCCCGACTCAGTGTCGCTGGCGTCTGTCGCTCTCCCGTGCTTGCCTTAAAGCAGATAAATCTTGGGTTGTCTGCAAGTCCCTTGTATGAATGAGTAATTTAATTAAGACTTTTCAGATTCTTGAGACTCAATCTTCCCTTCTGATCTTTCTGAGACCCATCTGAAACCTTTGAAGTGGAAGTTGCACAGGACCCGATCAAGATAACACCCGAGAAACCACAGGGCTTCATCGTTTGTGGTTCCCTAAAAATCCGTGCTCAGCTTCCTCTTCCTGCTCCCAGCCAGCCCCGGCTGCTGTGATCTGCTGTAATTTAGGCTAACCTAAATAAACTCTCCGCGTTCACTATCATCACACCATCTTCACACGAGGAGAAACAGTGCTTGAAATGAACCTGGATCTTGGCATCTTCTTCCTCTTCCTCCTCACGCGGGAAGTTTGAGTCAAAAAGTTGTTGCTGCTGTGGAGGCACCAACACTTTGGGAAAGTTCGTACTCACATCCTAAAGTTTTTGGGGTGATCTCATCAGTTTTAGCTCTCCGGGGTGAATGGGGACTGTGTCACTCCGCAGGATGTGCGGGAGTGGAGCTCGCAATGGTTGCGCCCAGCAGTCCCTGTTGGTATTTCCCTTCCCTTCGCCATCCCTCCTCTGTGGTGACATGGAACTGGGAGCAGAGTGCCTTTGCCAAGCTCCTTGGAGGGTTGAAATGGTTACTGGGAGTCCCAGTTTGCTCCCTGCCATCTGCTGTGGTGAGGATTGAAGGGGTTCTGTTGTGAGCAGTTGCAGAACTCCTGCTCCGTGCTGGGAAAACTGCGCCCGTGTCCCAGCCCAGGAGAAGCTGCAGTTCCAGAGGTGCTTTAAAAGTTAATGTGTGTGGAGTTTTAAAGGATGCTTGGGAGGTTTGAAGCAAATCTTTTCCTTTTCTGTATCATTTCTGCCTTGAGTATCTACTTTTTGCTGGGAAAATAAGTAAGGAGAGGTTTTGCCTCCCTTCCTTGCCGTGCCAGCGCTGGGTCTGTACGAGAGCAAGAGCCCGTTCCAGCGAGGCACCGAAGGGGTTGTTGAAACCAAGAGACAGCAAGAAATTAAAGGAATTTAAAATGAGACTCCGGCCTGCGGGGCTGCCCGGGGCCGAGCATCCCGAAGGTGACAATCCCGGCCGCGCTCTGGGAGCGTGTGGGGTTTGGGACAATTCTTTCCTGCGGGACGGCCTTTCATGTGTAACCACACGGAGCGTGTCAACAACCCATCTGGCGCCAGCAGACACCAGTGATTTCCCTCACCAGCCTTTCCCTGGGCTCCTGGTATTCCTGCTATTTGCTGCCTTGGAATAGCTGGGGCTGTTGTGGCCGGGACAGCTGGGCTTTGCCCAGTTAACTCCTGCAGCTCTCCTGCTTCCCCTTGGGGCTCCAGCTTCCTTAGGGAAGGCGCTCCTGCTGCTCCCTGGTCCTTCCCGCGGGTTCTTGTAGCCAGAACTCCTGGTGCTGGTGGCTCCCAGCTCCTCCAGGCTGCTCCTGGTGGTGCTGGAGCAGTGATGGGCTCTGAGGGGTTTTGAGGCAGGATTTTGGACAGCGGGAACGAGGTCAGCTCGAGGTGGAGAGTCTGAGGGGTTTTTGTTGCTACGTTTCATTCCCAAACTCTTCATGGTAGCCGGGTAATTTTCACTTGTAGCTCTGCCAGCTTTAGAGGGCACAGACTGAGTCAGTGGGTGAAGCAGTCCCGGATCACAAGCTGCAGTCATTCCTGAGCTTTCCAATTTTTTTATTTAAGAAAAAAAAAAATCAAGATCAGCTGTTCTGAAACCCTTTATCTAAAATTATCCATATTGCAGCACAAGCCCAACCGCTGGTGTCACAAGAAGGGTAATGAAACTCTGCCCTGGCTCAGTTTTCCCATTTTCCCAATGTCAGGCGTTTCTTGCAGCAGAGATCGCCGTCCTTTCAAGTGCAGAATATTCCCTTTTCAGTGGAAATTAAACTGCATTTCTTTTAGGAGGAAAGAAATCTGATAGAGTCGCGTACAATAACCAGGGAGAGCTCTGGCTTTGCACCACGGGTTCTGCTCTTTCCCGGATAAATATTATTGTGCCGTAAACAGATGGTAAACAGAACTGGAGAGAAGTAAATGATGTTGTTCAGGCTCCACCTGGATCTGCTGCTGGACACCGTGTGGGATCCCAGCTTTTGTCTGGGATGAGATGCTGCCCCGAGACACAACTCACTCCTCCCAGTGACTGAAATGCTGACCCGAATAAACCCCGGTCCCTCTCCTCTCCCCCGCTGCCCTTCGTGTGCTGCTCATCTGCTGGGTGCATCAGCCGAGAGAGAGTGGGGACAGTTCAAAGAGGAGAGAATAAAGCTGCTTTTAGGAGTGCTGCTGTCTGGGGACAGATAGAGAGAGGTGCCTGCACGTAATGGGCTTTGCACATGGGACACGACGTTTTGTTTCCTATGCGGACGCTGTTCAGCTCACGGGGTGCTTGAAATCTTCTTTATTGTGGTTAGGACCCAAATGCTCGAGACAGGACTGTGAAACCTTTTGTCAGGCGCTGGAGCCATCGCCCTGCCTCGGGCTCTGATTTATGCACAAAATCCTGGATTCAAAGGGAAAAATTAAAGCCTGCATTTGGCACAGTGCTGCTTGCATTTGCAGGATCTGTTTGGTGGGGGACAAAAGCTCATGGGAACATAGGGAAATGTAACTGAGGGTGTATTTTCTGTATTCTCTGCTCCTTAGCATCCCACCCACCCCAGAGCTGCATTTACAGATCCAGAATCGTGGTAGAATCCTGGCTGATTGTTGCTATTTTGTGTCCTTGTAGGAAGGACCAGAACGTGCTGTCACCGGTGAATTGCTGGAACCTGCTGCTCAACCAGGTGAAGAGGGAGAGCAGGGACCACACCACCCTCAGTGACATTTATCTCAACAACATCATCCCACGCTTTGTCCAGGTCAGCGAGGACTCAGGACGCCTCTTCAAGAAGGTAACTGGGTGCTACAGCACAGAACTTTTTCTTTGGTTCTTCTAAAATACCATTCCAGCTCTTGCTCCTGGTGGATCGATTTATTGGGGGATTTTTTCCTCTTTGGGCTTGACTTACCTTTGATTTTTTTCAGTCATTTTCCCCAGTGTGGCCAGCTGAGATTTGTTGGTCTAAATTAAGGCTGTGTTTTTCTCCTCTTAGCCTGCTCCACAGTTTTGAATGGAGGTTGAAAATTTAATTAAATAAGCAGAAACGTTCCAGTTCTTCAACTCTGAACATTAGTCAAGAACAACCCTCTAAAGACAGAATTTTATCTGCCACGGAGAAATTGCTGTTAAAAGAAAAATTAGGGAGAATTCCTGCTATGCTAGATAATAAAAGGATGTATTGTCCTTATCTGGGAAAAGGAGAAAACGCAGCTGAGGTGTCTTTTGTTTGCCTTGTCCCGTTGATTTCCACCTGGGAAGGAAGGTGGGACAGTGTGGGAGGGTTTTCCTATGAGGAATCTGTTCTTGCAGTTAAAGAAACACGATCTGGAGGCTTTGGAAGCGCTGCTCGGTGGCCATGCCCGGTCCCCGCAGGGATCTGCCAAGGGCTGCAGCATCTGGAATCTCTGCTGGAATCACTGCGGGCCTTGGCTCTGAAATCCATTTCTGTGCCCCCTCTCCCACCCCCTGCAACCTGTCCTGAGCTCGGGGAGTTCTTCCTGCTCCAGCAAGGCCTGGAGAAGGGAGAGACCGCTCAGATATTTCGTGTTTTCTGTCAGCTAGGAAGGCTGTGAGAAGCAGTTTGCTGAGGCTGCTGGAAAACGAGCAGTGCCCGGTGTTGGGCGTGAGGTTTCGTGTCGAGATGCACTGGAAGGAGCAGCGTCTCGCTGTGTGTTACCTGCAGAGCAGGGTGCCCGTGCCCTGTTCCAGCGGGTTTCTGTGGGTGTGATTTCTCTGGGAGAGCGAAAACCTGCGGTGTTCCCTCTCTCCCGCCTGTTCCTGGAGTTTTTGATGGGCTGCGGAAAATATGTTCCGCTTTTACATTCTGTTTCTCTTGTACTTCTTGTTTTCTAAGTCACTGCCCGAGCAGAGGAGGAATCTTCTCCTTTTCAAGGAACGTCACACTGAGGCCTTTTTGACCTTTTAAAACTTTCTGGTAATTACATTATGGTTGATTAGATACTTACACGGGATTATTGAATGGCAGTTACTCTTCAATTCCTCTAATCCCTCCAAAGGAGGAGTAATCTCCCTGCTGAATTTCAACAAGGGCTGTGCTGGAGCAAGGTGGCCTGGAAAATGCCTTGGCAGAGCAGTACTTGGAAATTGATATTATCCCATTTTGGCTGGAAATGGCAACTGCATTTTATAAACCAGGGCAAACCCGTGTTTATCCTTTATTTTGGGCAGCAGGGCTTGAATAAAAACAAATAAATAACCAATCAACAGCAAAATACATCTCTGGTTTGTTTCTCACAGGCCAAGGGCAAACTCCCCATTAATTCGTGCAAACAAAAGGGCATTTGTTGCTAAATCCCAGCTACTTGCTTGGCTGTTTGCCAGGCATACCAGGCTGGCTGAAGGCCAAGTCAGGTGTTTGATTACTACTCCACTTGTGCTCGGTGGTTAAAACCAAAAAGTGCATCCTCTGTTATCTGGTAGCAGCTGATAAATAGAGAAATTTGGCTAACATGGACCTACTTGTGCTTTTCCACTTGAGTCTCTTCCCTTCCTGAGCTGCAAGAAGCAGCTTGAATTGGTACCAAAGGTACTGCGGGCTAGGAAACAGATGAGGTGTGTGATTAAAATATTGCAAATCAGCTTTGTAGTCTGTGGATTTAAAGAAACGTTACCCATTTATAACCTCCCTCCCTCTGTGGCACGTCTGTAAAATATCCCCAAAGCAGCACAGAAGTTGTCAGAGCATCTCTGAATTTTAAGTAAATGGGACCTTTTTACCTTTTCATGGGTTAAAACCAGGGCCAAGCGGCTGAAGCTGGTGGCAAAGCCAGGCTGCCTTTCTGTAGGTGTTGGTGGGGAATCTACCTGCTTACATTCAGGGAGAACTCCCTGGGTTTTACCTGATGCCGTGAAATATGGAGGGGACGGTGGCACGGAGCTCCTGCTCTGCTGAGGGCGGTCCAGAGCTGGTCCCGAGGCACAGAGTCCTTTCCCTGGGCCGCTTTCCTTGGAGCAGCGCTGTGTGTGGGGCCGGGATGTGTGTGGGGCTGGGGAATCTGTGTGGGGCCGGGATGTGTGTGGGGCCGGGATCTGTGTGGGGCCGGGGAATCTGTGTCGGGCCAGGATGTGTGTGGGGCCGGGATGTGTGTGGGGCTGGGGAATCTGTGTGGGGCCGGGATCTGTGTGGGGCCGGGATCCGTGTTGTGCTGGGATCCGTGTCGTGCTGGGATCCGTGTCGTGCTGGGATCCGTGTCGTGCTGGGATCCGTGTCGGGCTGGGATCTGTGTCGTGCTGGGATGGGGGGCAGGTGGGGCAGAAGGGAGGTACTCGAGGTCCCTTTTGCCACCGAACTCTCGAGTGGCTGCGTCCCCGAGCGCGTGGAGAGCCTTTGGAAGGACAGAGCGCGGCTGTGGCCCGGGCTGGAGGCGGCACCGAGCCTGAGCTGGGGACACCGGGTCCTTCTGCAGCCGCAACACGAGCAGCGGTGGTGGCAGCGTGGGTTTTGTCTCTGCAGGCTCGGGGTGAGGCTCTCGCCCGGTCGCTCTTGGGCCCTCGGACTCCGCAAGGTGACGGTCGGGCGTGGGTGGGTTCCTGTCAGGGTGAAATTTGTGAGTTCCAGCGTCCCAGCGGGGCTGCCCGCGTTGGCACTGGGGGTTTCGGAGGGTTTGTGCTGGCAGCGTTCGGGTTCCCAGCGCCCTGGCAAGCCAGCCTGGTCTGCAGCCATGTCCCACGGCGTCCCTGTGCTGGCACGAGGAGATCCAGGTCCTGTCCCGGATCCCTCCCCGGGCTGTGACGCCGAGGAGGGTCCTGGCTGCGTGAGGGATGGATGTGTGGAGCCTGCCAGCCCCTTCAAAGCCATCCAAGCTGGTAAGAGCGGCTGTGTTCGCCGCCAGAGCCAGCCCTGGCGTGGTGCGGGATGAGCGCTGTGTGTCAGCCCCTCTTCCCCTGCCTTTGGGGTTTGTTTGCTTCCCCGGCTCCCTCTCCCTGCAGGGCCCTCCCCTGTCTGAGCTCTCTGCCCCAAACGTGGGTTTGGATTGGAAGCTCTCAGCTGAGCTGCAGGAGTTCTTGGAGCACTGGACCCTTCCATGCCCTCGTTCTGGTTTCTCCCGAGGAAAGGCTTTCGGGTGTGGGTGGGAGATGCTGCTGAGCAGGGACTGGCTGCTCTGGCAGTCCTACGGATGGATCCTGGTCCTGTCAGTGGGAATCTGGGATTGGTCTGCCCCCGGGGACGGTGTCAGTGCAGTTCTGTGCTGCAGCGAACGCAAAGGAGGAGAAATGGTGAAATAACCCCATTTCCAGCAAATAAAACTGCGTGGGGGGGAATTGTCCTGGTAACGAATTGTTCCTCCTTGGGGAGGAGGTGGTATTTTTGTGGTTGGGCAGAGTTAATGATTTAGGGCTGGCTTTGGTACGGGGTTGGAGTTCCCAGTCCCGGTGCCACCAGCGTTGCTATTCCGGTCACCTCTCCCTCTCCTGGAAGATCATCCTGCTTTGATGTCTGCTCCTTTTCGTTCCTTCGTCTCCTTTGATTTCTCCTGCTTATCCTCCTTCAGCATGGCCCCTTTATTTATTTCTTTCTACATTTCTGTATCTGTGTGTGATTTTATATTTATATATGTATTTTTTTCCCCAAAATATTCTTCCATTTGAGCTGATTCCTGCTTTGATTTCCCCTTTTCCCTCTATCCCCCTGTCACCCTCTCTGTTCAATGTGGCCCTTCATTTCTCTGCATGGAACAACCTTCCTGTTTCTTGCATGGTTATCAGGTTTTCTTGCCTCCAGACGTATCTTTTGAGTGGGATCCCTTGGGATTATTTATACGTGTATAGACCTTTGAGCAGCAGTCTCTTTAATTTGGTCTCTTTAATCACTTTCTGTGTTGTCTCTTTGAAATTTTCCTACAAGCAGCCTGATAATCTTGTTCAAATTGAAAGGGAAAAAAAAATTACTTCTTTTAAAAGAACAGACATGGAAGCCTCGGTCACTTTGAGCGGTGTCTGAACAAACTGATTGTTTTAAGTTCGACAGATTTTTACATAAAGCTGTGAAGTGCCTGGCAGATGTTGATGGGCAGAAGGGCAGATCCGTTCTGTGTGCAGAGGGGCATCAGGACAGGCAGTGCCCCCGAGCAGGGCCAGGTACCAGCTGAGCATCTGCCTGCCCTGCTGGGTTTAAAACGCACATTTCTGCTCTGCTTTCGGCCGCGAGGCTCCCTGGGCTGCTGGAGCAGGGACCTTTCCCTGTTGTACCCACTTAGCTGGGGATATTTAAGGGGAGAAAACCCTGTTTGGAATCAAGAAAACCAACGTGAGGGTTTGAAATTCTCCTCCTGTTCAGCACCTTTGGTGGTGGAGGAAAACCCCAGTTTATCTCCTGGTACACTGCAGGGTGTTTGATGTGAAATGGAAAACCCACAACGAGCTGGTTAAAAGCCTTGCAGTAATCAAGGAAGAGGAATTATTAATTCTCTGAAGGGGTCTGTCGTGACCTACTTTACAGCTGCACTGTGCCTCTTGCTGCAGCTGGAACCAGAATGTGACAAATCTTAAAGCACCCCGCACCTGGAAAAGGCACCACGTGAGGGAAGTGTAATGGTTAAAAGGCTGGGCATTTGTAAAAACATTTTTCCATCACGGTGTCAGTTTGTAAATATGCAAATGCCGTGAGTAACACTCGCACCGAGGTGCAGAGTTGGTACCTCTGCGCTCCATCCCTGCTCCCCTCCTGCCATCCTTACCCACGCTCCACTGGGGATTCAGAAAACATGGGAATATTTAATGTTTGTCCTCCGCCTGGGCGTATTTAATTATTGCTGTTAAAAAGATGCAGAGACCTGATACTGTTCCAGAGCGGTTTCAGAATCAGCAGAGTTGGGTTCCGGCTCCAGCTGTCACCCTCTGACATAATTTGAGGCAGCAAATTAGATAAAAATCTCTTATCTTGGTGCGTTACACTTTCACCCTGCGATGGCTCGAGCCCTTCCTGGCCGTTGTTGAGTTTCTGGGGAAGGCACCTCGGGAACTCCGGGCGAGGTTTGTTTTGAAGCCATCCCCTCTCTCTGTCAGGCTTGGCAGGACCTCGCTGGGGCTGGAGATCCGGGGCAGAAAACGCTGACAGCATTCCTGAGCTCTCCTCTTTATTATCCCCCCCCAAATATTTTGGAGCTGAAGTCGCTAATGTTCGGTGGAATGCGGAACAGCCGAGCGAGCCCCGCAGTAGATCCCAAAAACATCTTGATTAAATTAGAGGGGAGGTGGAGGGGAGGAGGGCTGGAACAAAGAGGCCGTTGAGGAGCTGGCACGGCCCGTGCTGGGAATTTATGTTGCAGCCAGGGGTGGCAGAACCTCCAGCCCTGCACATGGTGCAGATACACCCCGGAGTAACAAAGGAGCGTGTGTTCCTGCCCCTGCTCTCGTGGCTGGGCTGGGGAGAACCTGCATCCCCAGCCTGCCACTCCTGGGGCGACTTCCTTGGGTGCTGCTGGTGCTTTTCCAGGCTTGCAGAGGAAGGAAAGGTTCTTATCCCCTCTCAGCGCCCAGCACGGGTGAGCAGCTGCCCCGCTCTGCCCACCCTCAGGTGTGCAGGGAGCTCCTGTGCCGTCTCCCAAGGATGCTCTTCCTACCAGATCATCTCCCAGACCTACAGGAGAAGGGTTTAACCTGGTCAGATAAGGAGGAGACAGGGTTTGTGGGGACACCCCCTCTCCACACGCACACCCAGCTCGTTAGTGGAGCCAATTAATTAAGATTTTGTTGCGCAAGCCTTTCCTCATGTTAAGGGAGGCACAGACAGACTTGGTTGCAGGTACAGCCAGGAGTGGATCACAGTAAAGCTAATCAGAATATCTTTTATTTCTTGCCTTTTCCTGGAAGATTGTTTACAAAATGGATCGTTCTGCCTTTGCACAACACGCAGAATAAAAGAGAAAATACAGAACAATGTAGAATTTGCTGCTGCAATAGCAGTTGGTGTCTGGAGACATTCACAACTGCCAGGACTGTTGTTGTCTTTCCTTGGCATGGATTTTATTCGTAATTCCGTGGCGCTTTCTGGCACGATGCTGGAATCTCTCATGCCTGCATGGCAGTGGGATCAGCAGCCTTTAATCTGCACTTTGAATTCCGTGGGAGCTCGGGGAAGTTCTCTTCTGCATCACCTCCACCTCCCTCCACTGCACTCGAGCAACAACTTTTTCCTGACGTCCAATCCATTTTCCTCCGACTTTCCCAAGCAAACCCTTCTGCTTCCTCCAGTGTATTTTCATTTATCAGGGTCAACCAGCTCAGCTTTTCTTCTCTTAAACATTTTTTTTTTTCTGGTGGAATCAGTGCAGGGAACAGTTTTACATTACCAGTGCTCATCGCACAGCTCTTGTTATGATGTCCCCTGTGATCTGTCTTACCTTCATCTTAATGGAAGGGTTTTTTCCAGTCCAGCAATCCAACAGCTCCTTTCTTGAGAGCTCATTTGGAAGCACAAAGAGTTTTGTGTTTTGACAATTTGCCATCTTCTTTTCCCTTCAACCTGAATCTACATTAAAATATTCGTTTTAATCTCTGTCGCATAATTGATGCTTCAGCAGTTTGTGCAGCAAATGAGCAATTTTTTAGTGCAAGAAATGAGCAAAATGGGCTGAAAAGAGTGGGGTGAGAGGCAGATGAGGGCCAGGCTGGGCAGTTCCAGCAGCACCGGGGAGCCTGTGGCCGGAAAGCTCCTTCTGTGTGAAAAGTTCAGTGCTCAGGGCAGCTCACACAGACCCAGGCAGGCACTGGCATTAATCATCCCCACGTGGAGGAGAAGGCAGCCAGAAAACCCTGGCGACCCGACTGCAGGGGCGAGCAGCAGCCTCAGCTCCTTCTGCTTCCAGAGGTGGGAATCCCGTAGGTTCGTTCCTGCAGCCTCCCTCGGAGGTTGGGAATCGCCAGCTCTGTGCTTCTCTCTAAATTAGAGACTCCTCAGAAGAAGCTTTCCTTTGTCAGCATTTGTGTCCGATTCTGTTTTTTCCTGCAGCACCTGGGGAGCAGGGTGAGGAATATGGGACTGGAGCATGTGGGAGATCCAGGGGATGGGGCATTGGGTACTTGTGAATCCCACTGTGCTGCCAGCAGAGCAATTCCAGGCTGCTCTGAACCACAACACCCCCAAATAATAAAAAAAGTCTCCAACAGAGCAATTTTCATTTCAGAAACACCCTCTGAGCACTGCTGAACTGGACAGTATGGGGAAAAGAACAATTTAAATTTAAATCAGATAATCTTCCTCTTCTGGCTTTTTAATTTATCAGCGTGTTGTTGGTTTTTTCCTCACGGCTTAGCACTATCTTGACTTCCTGGGCAGAAATGTTGGTTTAAGCGTGGGTTTGGCTGCACTGCCTCTTTATCTGTTTCTTTTCCTGAACGTCGTGGGCATAAATAATCTTGGGCTTATCAAATTTGCTTGCCCCAGTGGATACCAAACTCTTGCAGCACGAGGGCTCGAGCACGCAGACGCTGCCTGAGCGGGCAGTGAGTGAGCGAAACCTATAAACTGAATTAAGTTATTCTGGTTACACGGTGCTTTCCTTATCCTGCCTCTCTTCAGCTCCCGTCCCGAGCTGTGCTGTGTCCACAGCCTCGCTCGATCCCGTGGAAATAATGGGAAAACTGTGCATTTTCAGGCTTGGAATAGGAAAATCTCAGGTTCTCTGGAAATTTCCGTCTCTGTTCCATAAAGCTTTTCTGACCGTGCGCTTGTAATATTTTGGTTTATTAATACTCCTGGTGCAGCGTGACCCTGAGTGGCCCTGGGCTGGGCACTGATTGGATTTGCCAGCATAAATAGTGGTGCTTAATTAGGCCTGAATTATTTGTGGATGCTCCGTGCTCGCTTCCTCTGCCTTTGCAGCGTCTTCCCCAATTAACTTTCATTTCTCTGTTCTGTTGCAGAGCAAGGAAGTGGGACTGCAGCTCCAGGAGGACTTGATGAAGGTCTTGAATGAACTCTACACGGTAAATCCAGCTGATTTCTTGGCACCTCCTCAGGCAGAAGGGAGAAGTGTTTGACTTCTCCCACCAAGGCTGAGAAAAGGCTGCAGTCCCTGCAGCTCGAGGTCACCTAAAAAGCTCCATAAATCCCATTTTTTCCCTCTGTCCTTGTGTTGTTTCAGCTCTCTTAAGTGCTGGCTCCACAAAGATCTCTCCTTCGTGCCCATTTGTTGCTTTGCTGCAGCGATGGTTTAAAAAAGAGCCAGAAAGAGGAGAATTATTTTCAAACGTGCCAAAAATCTTGGGGTTTGTGTGTGGTGTGCGCCTTCAGAGGCACCCGCTGAGCTAATTTGTCCCTCGGCTCTCAGCAGAACAGCTCCTTTTGGAGTCAGAGTTTCCCATCTGTGCTTTTTGCTTCTCAGTAAATCCACTGGAGACCCCGAGGAGGAGGTGAGGAGGAGGAGGGCGTGTTCCCCAGGGTTCAGGAGCTGCGTGGGGATTTTTCTTCTCCTCACGCAGATGAATGGAAAAGCCTCTTGCTTGATGCAAATTCTGCTTTCTGCAGCTGTTACTGAGCTGGTTCTCGTCTCTGAAAGCAGAACTCGCCGTTCAGTTGCTCAAAATGCCCTTTTATTTTGTCCTTCCTGAGTGGTTTGCTGGGTCGTGACACTGAGACTCGTGTTCTGGCCTTCCTCCTTCCAAAAGCTGACCCAGGGTTGTCTCTCAAGCCGTGGCATATTGACCCCGTGGTGAAACTGGGGGGTAAAAATCAGAGCTAACGAAATTTCAGGGGGTTCCCTGAAGTTTCCTGTATCAGTAAAATGTATGAGAGGGAATTGTTTCGCTGCAGTTTGTTAAAATTAGAGCTTCAAGGCCAAATACTCAGGCAAATCAGCACTCCAGAAACCGGAGTTTTCTGTTTGAGGGCAGAACTGGCTCAACTTTAGAGCCACGCCATGGATGGGATCCTAAGGAAGGACACAGATCTGCCTCTAAAAAGAGACTTTTAGGAACTGAGATTAATTTCTAACGCAAGTTCAGCTGGCTCTGAAGCGGCTGCTGAGTGGAGTTGCATGGACAGGGGATCATTTCTGGGTGCCAGGCCCTGACAGGTCACTTCTTGAGCCAAATAGTGAATTCTGCTAAATTCTCTTATCCCTGGAAGGAAGAACTTCCGGAATTCAGCCTTTGCTAAACAAAGTGATGTAACTAATATTAATGTTTTTAATGTCAGGGCTGGGAACTTGAAATCTATTTATTCATTCCTCCTGCCGCAGAACTCTAAATTGTCCCTTCACCAGAAAGCCTTTTCCTGTGCAAAAAGCCACTTCTGATCGTGCTGAAAGGTGCTTTTTGCTGGAATTGAAGCCACCCCGCCAGTGGTTAAATTTAGTGGTACTTTCAGAAATAATTCCACCTCTTTTTCTGCTGGATGTGGCACTCAGTGGTCTGGGCTGGGTGACAAAGTGGGGATCAACCAAAGGTTGGATGATCTCGGAGGTCCTTTCCAGCCTCAGTGACTCCATAATTCCGTATCCAAAGGATTGGCAGAATCCCTGCTTTTAGGCCAAATGGATCTGGGTGAAGTCTTTACTTTCTCTACACTAATAAAGCACAGAGGGTTGTCCCAACCTGTAATTTTTTTGTCCCGTGCCACCTTGCCCTCAGCAGACCCCAGGGAGTCACCAGGGTCCCCACACCAGAGCCAACGTGGCCGAAAACCATGGAAACCCAGTTCAAACTGGGATTTCTCCCTCTGCTTTCGCCCTCCGCCAGCTCCGCTCCGAGTGAGCGAGGAAAAGCAACTCCTTTGCATCTATTATTATAATTATCAACGCCTGCTTTATAGTCTGAGCATCTGCAGGGGCCGGGAGTGCGTGTGTGAATTATTCAGGACATGTCTCTAGCAGTGGCTGCAGTCACATTCCCTTTCAAGCTGGGATCCGGAGCCTCTGGCTCCGGGAGCCTCGGCCGATCCCTGCGGATCAGAGCCCGCTTACGTGAAATCGCGTTAGGTGCGGTGCAAAGCAGCCACAAACGGGTTTTCAGCTGAGATAAATCAAATTATTCACAACTGGGGCCTTTATTGCTGCCGGAATGGGTGGCTTTACGCGACTGTGCGTTTTTTTCCTGCCCCCTGTGAGCGTCGTGTCGTGTTTGTTTTGGTGTGGGATCCAAATCGCTTTGCATTTGTGGGTAAAAAACTGGTTTGTATCTCACGTCCTTTGGTTCTGTTTGTGTAACACAAAGCTAGGCATTAATGCCACGCGAAACAAATGGGATTTGTGTGACTGGGGGGGATATTTATCTGCATTTACTCAGAAAAAATGTGCTATAATAAAAGTTGCCCATACAGCACAGGGTCCAGGTCTCCCTAAACAAAAGAACCGCACTCGTTTATTAATTTTTTTTTGTTACATAAGGTGCCCAGAAGTAGTTTTATGTCCCAAATTTGATTTGAACAAATGGCACCCGAGTGGCTCTTGCAGCCGCTGTGTCGGGGCCGGATTTCCATCCTGTGATGTTTGAAGCACTGATTCACCCAGATGACAGACTGATAGGCCTCCCTTCAGAAGCCGTACCTGCTGATGAAAAGCTCTCATTTTCCTGCCATATCATTTCCTTTGAACACTCAGGGAGGCTGGATTTAGTCTGCATCCTTTTTTTTTTGGTTCCCATGCCTCCTTTATTGGCTCGTGCAAGAAGGCACATGCCAAAGCCAAACAAAGCAGCAGCTGCAAAATCATCCTCTTTGATTTCGGATTCATTTTGAGAGCCACGCTCGCTCCGGCACCTCCTGCCCTGCTTTTCTGACCCGGGAGATTTCCCTGAGCGTCCCTGCTGGTTCAGGCTTTGGGGCTGGGAGGCAGCTCCGCCTCGCTGGGCCCTGAGCGCTGGCTGTCGCTCCCCGCAGGTGATGAAAACCTACCACATGTACAACGCCGACAGCATCAGTGCCCAGAGCAAGCTGAAGGAGGCCGAGAAGCAGGAGGAGAAGCAGATTGGGAAGTCGGTGAAGCAGGAGGACAAGCAGACCCCGCGCTCCCCCGACTCCACCTCCAACGTCAAGTTCGAGGAGAAGCACGTCCGGAGGAGCTCTGTCAAAAAAATCGAGAAGATGAAGGAGAAGGTACTGGCAGGGCGCACAGGGGCTCCCCCCTCAAACCCAGATCTCGTTCTTTGGGCAGGTTTTATTGAGCACTCGGCTGAAGGAAAGGCAAATCCAGCACCAGGTTTCCTCTAGGGCAGTCGGGTGTGCAGTTTGTGTTATCCCAGGGGGTACAGGCATGGCACAAAGAGCTGAAACCAGGTTAGAGTGGGGAAGCAGCAGTTGCCTGCTTGGAATTCGTGGTTAACGTGGTTATTTTTGTTGTCCAAAGCACAAGGCCCGTGCTCCAGGGAGCCCAGCAATCCCAAACTGGCTTTGGGGGCAGAACCAGTAGCTTCAGCAATCGGGCAGTTAAGCAGTTCAGCTCTAAGGTTCAAGCCAGTAGAAGGGAAGGAGTTATTTTTGAATGGATTTAGGCTCTGGAAGGACCAAGTTCAGGCCTTGGAAGAGGTGGGGTGCCTGTAGCAACCCTTGGACAACCCATGGGCTTCCATGGTGGTGCTGGAGCTGGGCCATAACCTCCTAAACCCACCCTGTTCCTTCACTCCTCCTTTAATCTTCCCCATCCCACAGTCTCAAGACTTTCAATCCAGCATAGCAATGCTTAAACACATCTAAATAATTAATCTGCATTTCAAGTCTTGGGAGTCCTGGCAAAACTGGAATTCAAATGGGCAAAATCTGTGTGGGCAGAGTTAAGATTTGTTCGGTGTTCCCTGGTGTCACTCAGAGTGCTGCTCGCCTCTTTTAACGCTGTATTCTGGTTTTTGTTGTCTTTCAGCGCCAGGCAAAGTACACAGAAAACAGACTGAAGGCAATTAAGGCAAGGAACGAGTATCTGCTGGCCCTGGAAGCCACCAATGCCTCGGTGTTCAAGTACTACATCCATGACCTGTCCGATCTCATTGATGTAAGTGCTGCTGCTCGGGGCCAGGAGCCTCCCACGCCCCTCTCCTCCCTCAGCATCCCCTGCGCCAGCACAGCTGGAAACCTCTGCACAGCTGGGCTGGGCAGCTGGGGGGTGGCAGTGGCCTGATAATGGGTTGTGACGCCGTGACAAGAGCTTTGCTCGGGTGGCCACCTCTGTCACACAGAGGAGGAACCTGGCTCTGAGAGAGAGGAGGAGGAGCTGCTGAGTTAAAGTGAAACCCAGCTTCAGCGTCACACTGCTGCCTGACATTTTCATTTGGCTATTTTAAGCAGACCCACAAGATTTTAACTCAGGAGCACGTTAGAGAGAAAAGACTTTTAACTGTAGAAACAGGACAAGAAATTTGGTAGAAGAGAGGGAGTTCAGAGGTGCTTCCTGAAGCTGCTTTTAACTGGTTTTGGAAAAGTCGTTGAATCCCGGAATATCCTGAGTTGGACGGGACCCACAGGGGTCATCCAGTGCAACCCCTGGCCCTGCACAGACATCCCAGAATCCCACCCTGTGCCTGAGGGTGCTGTCCAGGCACTCCTGGAGCTCTGGAAGCTTTGGAGCAGTTACCGTTCCCTGGGGAGCCTGTTCAGTGCCCCCAGCACCCTCTGGGGGACGAACCTTTCCCTGATCTCCACCCCAAACCTCCCTGACACAGCTCCAGCCCTTCCCTCAGATCCTTTCCCTGCTCACCAGAGTAGATTTCAATCTCTCCCCAATCAGGGCACAGCCCTTCTGCTTTCGTTAAAACGCACCATGAAAAAGAGCCCCAAGTTCTGATTTGTGAGAGCTCAGAAGGGCCAGTCAGGAATGCTGAGGTTATTCCCAAGGATGGACCCACCCCTTCAGCCTGGGCACGCTGCGTGTGGCTCAGGGGCTCTGGTGGCTCCTGTTCCCCCTGCCAGGGCCATCCCTGCTGGAAGCACTCGGCTGCAGGGCCTGGAGGAGCAGGGAGTGATGAGCACAAGAGTCTCTAGACACAGGCAGTAAAGAGCACTCAGATCTCTATTAATTACTCAGCTTTTAGAATAACCAGCAGTCCATAGGACACGTTTGTTCAGCTGATGATACACTCGCCTGGAGTGCTCTTGTGCCAGGTGTTGATTTAAACCTGTCCTTTGGAGGTCAGGGCTGTCACCGAGAGCGGGCTTGAAAAATGCTGTTGTTTCCGAACGTCGTGGTTTGCAGGATTGCTGCACTGGAGAGGCCTGGTTTGTTTATTCCTGCTGCCTTTTTAGGAGGCCTGTTTTGGTTAACATTTGCTCAACCTTAATTGCGTGGCCCTGGGTTTTTAGCAAATGAGAACTTTGTGTTTATATTTATATCGAAGCAACAAGGTTGGGATTAATTTCACCAGCATCAGCCTAATTTAATTGTTTCCATTTTTTTCTTTTATTAATTTTTCTCTTCTAAAGCCCTGTCTCTCAAGTCTTCCCCCGAATGCTGCACGTGTGCCTGGTTCAGGTTTCTGTTCCTGGTGTATTTTCATGGATCACAGGTAGCAGAGAATCCCTTTGGATTTCACAAGCCCAGAACAATTTCTGAGCACGGAGCTGAGGTGTTTCCAGCAGGACAGGGCAGACCCGGGGTACCCAGCTGGGAAGGAAGGGCTGCTCTCCCCGGGCAGTCCCAGCTGTGTCTGGGGCATGGCAGGCAGTGGTGCAGGACAAGAATCCAAACTTCTGCATCCCAGGGATTGGTCTGTTCCTAGAGAGGAGCCCTCGTGGCTCTGGGTGAGTCCCTGCCCGAGTTAACCCCCTTGGAGCGTTCAGTTTAACTCTGCAAATTCTCATCATCTTCAGAATAAAAGTGTTATCTGCTCTGTGTTCAGGCATGGAGGAATGTGGGACTTGTCTGGGGGCACAGGAGATGGAATTCAGTTATCTCGTTGTTAAGACAGAGAAAATAGATTTATTAATGCCTTTGATCCTGAAGGATTGAAAATTAACAATTATAACCAGTGATGGTTATCTGAGCCATCTGACTTGAATAAAAATGTGATTTTTAAGCCGGGCTGTAATGCCTTCCCTCGATCTGATCATTTGATGATATTGAATTTTGAAATAGAATATAAAAGTAATCTTCAAAGTCACTTCCAAGGAGATTGCGTTAGGCCAAACAGCGTTAAACTTGTGGTGTTTATCCAGCACGTTGTGTTCCTGGGCCGTGTGCAGGGAAGGGTAACAGGGAGTTAATTCTTTGTCGAGAGTTAAGAGCAATAAATTGTTTCTGACATAGCCCAGTAGTTTTGAATTTCCTGACTTTGGGGACTGAGGCAGCTCTTTGATGCTAATGAAATATTACAGTAATGGGGAAGTTTGCATTAACTCATATTTATAAAAGGGTCACTAGGACAGGATTGGGGAAGGAAAAAAAAAAGATAAAAATGTGTGTGTGAGTCCCCCAGCTTACTTTGCTCTTCCAGGAATGGGTGTTCCATGGCTGTTCACTCCAGGATCTCAATCTGCCCCTTCCAAATCTCAATTGCAGTTTAAAACAAACGGCTTTTCCCCTTAAATCTTCTGTTTCTGAGGCCTCTTTGAAAGCTACCTGGCAAAGGGTTAATCAGCTGTCATGCTGGGAAGTGAATTTGAATGAGTTATCATTAAATTCTTATAAAAAATTGATTTCCTTCGAGAACGATTCCATCAAACATTTATATAACCCAGAAAAGGGATGGCAGGACTGGTGCATTTATAAACATGGAACACTGGACTTAAAAAAAAAAACCAACCCTTTAAAGTGGGGGAGTGGGCTGGGAAATGTTTTTCGGTGGCTTCAACAGCAAAGAGCCCACACGTTTTGCCTGAGCGAGGTGAGGTGTGACACATGAACTTCCCTTGGGATTCCCAGTGCTCCCAGGGCACGGGGGGACGCTGGGAGGACGAACTGGTCAGGCTGGGAGGGTGCACAGCCGCCTGTCCCGCAGCAGGAGCCGTGCTCAGTTCTGGTCCCTGCGGTTCAGGAACGCCAAGGAGCTGCTGGAGGGGGTCCCACTGAGGCCACAAAGGTGATTTGGGGTCTGGGGCATCTCCCTGATGAGGAGAGACTGCGGGGCTGGGGCTGGTCAGTGTGGAGAGGCCAGGGCTGAGAGGGGATCCCATGGGTCCGTACAGATGCCCCCAGGGGTGCCGGCGTGGGGCCGGGCTCTGTTCAGCAGCAGGACCTGGAGGAATAAACTACAGCACAAGGAATTCCACCTCAGCACGAGCAGGAACTTCTGTCCACGAGGGCAGCAGAGCCTGGAACAGCTGCCCAGGGAGGGTGTGGAGTCTCCCTCTCTGCAGACACCCCAAACCCACCTGGAGAGTCCTTGTGTCACCTCCAGGTGACCTTGCCTTGGGTGATCTCCAGAGGTCCCTCGCAACCCCAGTGATTCTGTGAAAAGGAGCGAGTGCTGCTGTTAAATCCGAGCTGATCCTCATCCTCATCCTCATCCTCATCCTCATCCTCATCCTCATCCTCATCCTCATCCTCATCCTCATCCTCATCCCGACCCTTGGCCCAGCTCCATCGTCCCCCCCACGGCTGCAGGACCAGCCCTGCAGAGTGAGCAGTGGCTGTGAGCACCTCTTGATCCAAGGCTGCCTCCACACGTGCAGATTCTCAATCAAGCCTCTTTTGTTTTGCTTTTTGTTTTGTTTTGGTTGGTTTTTTTTTTCCCCTTGGCTGGTTTTGTTCTTTTCTGATTGAATGTAAAGTCCCTTAATTCTCTGCCTCCAGCCCAACCAGCAACTGCAGCTCTTTTTCCAAGGCTCCACACCTGCCACAGCTTGTTTGGCACAAGAGCCAGGCTTCCAGCAGCACTCGGTGGCAGGAATTCTGTGGGAGCAGGGAATGGTCCAGCAGTTTCTCTTCCCTCTCCCCCCACCCCTCCTTCTTTTTTTTCCCCCCTTTTTTCCCCTGCGTTTGCAAACAATGACAGTGATGAGACCCAAATGATGGGCGAGGAGGAGTTTTCATGTGAATTTTGCTTACAGAGCAGCACAGCAATCGAGCAGATGGTCTCTTTTCTTTGCTTTCTGGATATTCTCCTAGTGGATGTAATCCTGCTTGTAGTTCCAAGAAGGTGGGCTCCTTCTCGCTCACTTTATTAGATGGCTGAAAAATCCAGGCTGGTTCTGATCTAATGCTAATGAAAAGCTCCTTTTTTTTTCCCCTTCTCAAACATGAAAACTTGGCTCTGCAGCCGTGGTGGAAATGAAGCTGCTTGATTGTCTCCCAGTGACATCATCCCAGTGTCAGCCATAGCCAGGAAATTCTTGACCATAACCACTTTCTGCTTCAAAGTTTTTTGCTCCTCTGTTTCACCCCAGCAATGAAATCATCCCAACTGGTGGCTGCTGGGTTTTGGATGACTCTGTTTTCGTGTCCAGGTCGTGCTCCTCCTTCCTGAAGTGCACTGGGTGAAGCAGTTTGCTGGAATTATGGAATTATTTAGATGCAGATTTGTCTTTTATAGATGATCCAAGTCCTGTGCCTTGTCTCTCCAATAGCACTTCAGTGCCTTGCTTTCCTCTTCCTTTGAATAATGTTATTTAAGGTTTTGGGAGTGTTCTCATAGGAATCAGGACCCCTAAAAGTCAGGTTAGAATTCAGGGAAATACCCTGCCCTGCTCTTGAACTTCGCCACTTCATTTTTGAATGAAATGAGTCTCTGGTACTCCATGAAAAATGAGTCTCTAAAACTCCAAGAACACTCCACAAACTGTTGTGATACTTTAGGCTCGGTAATTAATTATAACATGGTGATAAAATTTGCACGGGGTTACAGGCTGAGGTGCTCTGTGCAGCCAGTGAGAGATGTGGGACCTCCCTGCCACCCAGCAGATGACAAAATACCCACAGCTCGTTCCCCGTTGATACAGCTCCTGCCTTTGGGAGCGCTCAGATTCCCGTTCCGGAGTTCTATTCCCTTTATTCACCTGGACTTGCGTGTGTTTTTCCAGCAGTGCTGTGACCTGGGCTACCACGCCAGCCTCAACAGAGCCCTGAGGACGTTCCTGTCGGCCGAGCTGAACCTGGAGCAGTCCAAGCACGAGGGGCTGGACGCCATCGAGAACGCCGTGGAGAACCTGGACGCCAACAGCGACAAGCAGAGGCTGATGGAGATGTACAACAACGTCTTCTGCCCGCCCATGAAGTTCGAGTTCCAGCCACACATGGGTGACATGGTCAGTGTGGGGCCCTCCTGCAGCTCTGCCTGCTTATCTCCCTCATTTTTGGTAAATGGACCCACGCCCGGGCTGCCTGTTTGGCTCTTTTGGGAGCCTGAGAGGTGGGAGATGATGCAGAGATTAAGCAGAGGCTCATGGCAGAGATACCTAAATTCTAATTTTTTGGCTATCAAAGCTACTGGAAGTGAAAATGCTTCATTAGGTTTAATACTAAATGTGGGTAGGAAACACCTTCATTCAACCTACAGGTTAGTCCCCAAGACAGCCTCTGAATTTTGAGATTTGAAGGGCCAATAGAAGAAACCTAAATGCTGCTTTTTTGCAGCATCTGAGAGCACAAATGGTTTGTAGTGGTGCTTTTTGCATCCCCCTTGTGAGACGGGGCTGTCAGAGGACTCTCCATTTCTGGCAGGGCAAACCCCTCTGTTCGTAGGTTTATCAGGATGGGGTTGCTCAGCTGGGAGCTGCTGAAAGTCACACGAGCTGAAAGCAGTTCTGAACGGGAACACATGCACAGTGTGACAATTTAGGTCAGTCGGTTGGATTTCTGGATTATCCCTCGAGCACAGGCTGGAGGATGGTCTCTTGCAGCCTCTTTTGGCCTGGGAATTACAGCCACTGCTCCGGGCTCTTCTTTGTCTGTCCCATTTTAAGTGAAAGCTTCAGACTGCAAATGACCTTTCCTGGATTTTTCTGTGCTTCTGATGCTGTAAGATCGTGGGAAGAAAAGGAATTACCTGCAGAGTCTCATCCAGGAGCAGCTCCCGTTCACTGAATCATTTATCTTGCTGCTTCCCAAGGCCAGAGGAGTGTTTATAAATGCAGCTGATGGTCTTGTAGCAATGGTGCTGCACACAGCAGATTGTATCAGAGTATGTGATCCTCTGTGTGCATGGGTGGGATAAAACTCCCGGTTTCAATTTCTGTCTCTGAAAAAACAGCCTCAGGCAGTGAGGTCAGTGTTTTCTTTTGAAAACCCACACAAAACCCAGAACAAAACCAAAGGGGAAGGCTGCCCCGTGCTGTGGAGTGAGAGTCGTTCTGAGCAGCTCAGGGAACCTCGGTGTTCTGGTGTCTGTGACAGGTCCCCAGCCCGTGCTGCTTTTATTTCAGCCCCCCTGGATTCATGAAGGAGTGAGCTGTGCCTGCTGCTGGGCTGTGCAGGTGCTTCAGCTGAGCAATGCCAGCCCTTCGTGCCCCTGCCCCAGGGTGCCAGGCTGAAGCACTGAACCGCATTCTTGATTTTTGATGTGATTTATCCAAACACCTGGGATAAAGCACCTCCAGACCTCCCGAACACACGGCAAGCTGACATCCCTGAGAGTAGCTGACGTTTTCTAGCTCTTCTTTGATGTTGCCATCATCTCTTGCTCCGCTGTTCAATCCTCTCGGGGCGGGAGCTGCGGTTTGGTGGAACCACGGACCTTCTCTGGCTGAAATCCAGCGCTGCCCAGTTTGAAAGTTCAGCACTTTGGAGAATGTTTGTGTCTGGTAAATAAATGAGCAACTGCCATGTCCCGCTGTGCTGTTTCTCTTGCAGGAGTCTCAGCTCTGTGCCCAGCAGCCAGTGCAGAGTGAGTTGGTGCAGAGGTGTCAGCAGCTGCAGTCCCGGTTATCGACGCTGAAGATCGAAAATGAAGAGGTCAGTTAATAACCAAATTTCGGCAGCCCCTCCTAGCCACTTATTGGGCACTGGTTATGGAAGAATCTGGTGGTGGTGATCCTTTTTTATCAACACTTGTGCTAAAATCCAAGGCCAAGGCAGCTTGTGCATTAACTAGTGTGTGATCTCACAGGAAAGTTGGGTGTGTGGAGAGAATCCCTTAAAATGCCTCCCCATATCTCTCTTCCCATCCTTAACTTGATAAGACTGGCTGTGGTGCAGAAGTTGTATTTGGATAGCAAAGGGAAAAGGAGGAATTCAGTGTTTTGAAGTGAATTTGCATAACCTGAGTTGAAGTGATTTTTGTTTACTTGGCCATCCAAGATGAGAAGAAGATGACATGAATGGGGATCTGATCTCGGCACCTCTGTGTTCAGGAACTGCTGGGCAAAATTTGCAACTCCTTTTATGTCTAGAAAGCTGATTCTGGCCTTCAGTAAAAACGTACAGTGCAACAGTGTTTGTAATTAAAATCTGATGCCCAGTGGTTGCAGAAGACAATTAGAGCATCTTTGTTCCAGCTCTCTTTGCTTTGAGGTGAAATTTCTTTGCATGTCCTCCTGATCCCAGCCCGTGAGATCACAACTGCAGTCCTGGCACGGAGTCCTGGCAGGTTCAGGGTGCTGCCAGCTCTGTGCTTGCATGGACTGTGCTGTTAATGAGCCAAAATTAATTACAGCACACAGGGTGTGAAACCAGTAATATCTGTTCGTTAGTGAAGTGCTCCAGGGGACTTCACCACCTCTGTTGTTTACTTCCAACATAAAACCTTCAGGTTTTGAGTTCTCTCCTTCTTGCTGGGCAGGTTAAGAAGACGATGGAAGCCACGCTGCAGACAATCCAGGACATTGTCACCATAGAGGACTTTGATGTCTCTGACTGCTTCCAGTACAGCAACTCCATGGAGTCCGTGAAATCCACGGTGTCGGAAACGTTCATGAGCAAACCCAGCATTGCCAAGAGAAGGGCAAACCAGCAGGAGACTGAGCAGTTCTACTTCACAGTAAGGGGCTGAGTCTTAGGAATTTAGGAGCTTTTTGTTCTTTTGGGAAGTTCTCCCCTCTGAGGGTGGGCAGGCCCTGGCACAGGGTGCCCAGAGCAGCTGTGGCTGCCCCTGGATCCCTGGCAGTGCCCAAGGCCAGAGGGGCTTGGAGCAGCCTGGGATAGAGGAAAGTGTCCCTTCCCATCCCCTGGATGGTTTTAGGATCCTTCCCAACCCAATCCATTCCATGGTCCTGCAATTTTCAGTGTGATCTGTTCAGAGTTAGCCTCACGAGAGAGTGCAGAGTGATGCTCTTGTCCAACAAGAAACGCTTCTCTCTTTGATTTTGGGCGAGCAGAAGCAGCGTGTTGGGGTTTAAAATTGTGTGCTCTCGATTCTCTGCAAATATTTTGGGATACCTCTGTTGATGCAAACGTAGTCTGTGGGTAAATTGTGTCAAATTTGATTTCTTCTGCATCTGAAAAGGAATTTTCTGAGAAAAAACCTAATAGCTTGTAAACATCAGATTTCAAAACTAGTGCAAGCTAAAAGAATGTTTAGCTCTTTCATTTTTTGTTATTATCATCTTACAATTTCAGCCTGCATAAGCTTTTCATTGAGTCAGTGCTTTTTACAAGATGCTAAGAGCTTTTTGATACTGAATTTCATGCCAGACTCTGTCTTTCCTACGTCAGATTTATGTTAAACTGTTGAATTTGTTTCCAATTTCAAAATATTTCAGAGTAGCAGATGAAAATCGTGGGTCGTACCCCTGCTTACTTTGTCATTCCCTTGGGCATCCTTCACCTCCTTCTTCCCAGAATGGTGTTGCTTGTTAAAACCTGAATTTTCTGTGCACTAACTTGGCAGGATGGTTCCTTGGGCCTTGGCTTACAGGACTCCAGAATCCTTCACTGAAGGTGAATCTGGCTGCTGGAGACGTGGGCGGAGAAGCTGCTCCAGTTAAGAAGGGATTGACCACCCTGCCCGGGGTTATGGAACTAGAAAAGTGATTCTTAATTGAACTCTGAGCATTGCCTCTCTAGAGAGGGCTATTTCGAGTTCAGACAGGAGAAGGAGGAATCCAGGGCTTAATTTGGGTGGGATATTTCTCCGTTTCATGGTGTTGGTGCGGTGTTAGAGAGAAACCCTCTTTAAGCAGCCTGATCAGATGCTGCATTGATCTGCTATTGACCAGGCTTATAAATAGCCTTGATAAGGATTTCCAGCTCTGAGTCTCCCAGGAGCAGCTTTTCCAGTGTCTGAGGAAACCCTCAGACGGGTATTAATGAGGCTTGAGGGCAGAGCTTTGTGTAGGGGATAAAAACAAAGTGCAGTGCAGAAGTGAGATTTAATTCCCTTTTACCTCGTGATGTGCTGAGTGCTGGGGGATAGGAACTCTAAGAAAAACGCTGATTTAAGAGAATATTCCCTATTAATGTGACTCAGGGAGGAAATTCCATGTGCTGCATTCGTAGGCAGAGCTCTTGGGTAAATCCAGTGGTGGCAGCATGGGAATCGAGTGGAAGGATCCTCACTGGAGTATCTCCAAACGGGAATAATCTGTGTTTCCACTGGAGGCACAGCCCTGCACGCTGGTGCTGATGGATCTCTCGCTGGGAGATTTGTACTCGGGGTGATTTAAACTTCCCTGTGCGAGTGGGAAGCAGAGGGAAGGACGGGCTCAGCACTGAGCTGCTGCAGGTGGCCGAGGCAGGGAAGCAGCAGCGGCTTCAGGGAGCCAAAACCCAGGGATGTGCCGCCGCTGCCATGGCTACAGCCCTGCTTCCCGAGCCAGGGATCCGGGCAGAGCTGCCCATCAGGGCACAGCTGGCACCCAGCCCCACCTGGGCGGTGGGAAGGGGGTGAATGGTTTCATTCTTCACCTCTAAACCGGCATCATTTCAGTTCTTGGGCAAAATGTTATTTTTTACGTCTGCGAAGAGGAGGAACCAGAACAGCGCTCGTTGTGTGAAGTGCTCTGGGATTAATGGAGGTTTATTTTTGCCAAGACCTTAAGACATGGAGAAATGTGGTGTGGAATCCTCCTGCTCCTGAGTCCTGCAGCAGTGGCAGCTGGGGGTGTCCTGGTGGTGCTGGTCCCGTGGGAAGTGGATCCAATTCCCCCTTGTGTAATGCTGCTCCCATGGGAAGTCAGATCCAGTTCCCCCGTCCTTCAGTCGAGTGCCTGGTTTGGAATTAGTCTTGGAGGGGTGAGAGAGAGGAAAGTGGCTGAGTTTTCCTGGCTGGAGACAGATCAGGATGTAGAGCAGTGGCAGAAATGTTTTCCTTAGGGCCTGAGCAGGCGGGAGGGCACGGTCTGGTTTGGGTTCTGCTTCCTCCCGTGTGCAGCTGGTTCTGACTGGGAAACTCCTGCAGGGCCTTGGGGCTCGGAGGTGCCAAACTCGCGTGGTTTTGTAGGTGCAAAATGTCCCTGGCTCTGGCTCCCAGCTGATCTGCACCTCTTTGTTGTCACCGTGCACGAATGACGAGGCTCGAGGAGGTTTCTGCTGCTTCCTTCTGGTTGCACTCAGCCCCACCCCAGCTGTGCTCTGCCCCAGATGAAATCCTCAGGAGTTCTCCCCTAGTTTGATTAGTTTTTCTTTTCTTTGACTGTTTTTATTTCGCCAAAAATCCAGGGCTAATGGATCCTTGTAATTCACTGAGAAAAGCCTGAAGCTTTATTTTTAAATTAATTTCTTTTTTTCATCAGCATCCTTGCGGCAGGCAGGGAGCAGCATGTAAGGCGTGAGGAAATGCTAAAAAACCCACGGGATTCTGCACTGGATGGGAACACCTTTTTCTCCTTCACAGCAACCCCTGGTACCTGTTGATGTTTTTAATGACCTCGAAGCCAGAGCCTTGCAAGTCCCAGCGAGTGCCTCTGCCCTGCCCTGCCTGCAGCCACCTTAGGCTGGGCTTAAGTGTTAAGATCTGCTTCAAAGGGGAGCTTAACGCTGCCAAGGCAGAGTTGATCTGCTGATCTTTGAGCTTCTGTTTGCAGCTGAGCCTCCCAACCCTCCTGTCCCTGAGACCCCCCAGAACCAGGTTTGTCCTCAACGCCCCCCACTTCAGGCTGGTTCTTTTTGCAGGTTATGCTCACCGTATTTTCTTCTGCAAAAATTTACCTGATTGAGCAATATATATATATATATATATAGTTAGGGCTTGGCAAACAGATTCTACAGGGAAATTCCCAAAAAAATGTAATTATTTTTTCGTAGCGGTGATCACGCTTCCTGTTTCCTTCTAAAACAACAACAACAAAAAGTTGAAATATTAATAAAGGAAAGCAGGAAATGCTGAGACTTTCCAAAGGGACTTAATTCTTGTGAAATGTTTCTTTCAATGTTGTCAAGCAAGGGGACATAAAACACAGGCTTTTGGCAGTTAATTAAAGCCATTTTTGTTTGTTGTGTCAGTGCACCCGGGGCTGAGGAGCCCACAGGGGAAGCTTTGTTAGCTCCTGGGAGGTTCTCCCTCGCCCTCGCTGCTGCCTCAGTGTGTATATATTATTTATTTATTGGTGTATCTATTTCTTCTTGACTCTTTGCTGCTCCTGCAAAGGCCAGGCAGGGCCCAGGCACTCGCGTTGTTCAAAGCATTCATTTTTACCTTGAGGATTTGCAGTCTTAGCGTGCAGATCAGACCTGGAAGGAAGTGGATTGAACTGGGGAAAGCTGGAAGGGTCCGAGGCCAGGCTGGACAGGGCTTGGAGCAACCTGGGATGGTGAAAATTGTCCCTGCCCATGGAGCTGGGTGAGCTTTGAGCTCCCTTCCCACCCAAACTATTCGAGGATTTGATTATAGCAAGAGCGTTTGATTATAGCAAGAACCCTCTCTCTGTGCTCATCCTGCTGGCTGGATTTCTAAGATCTCTCACGGTTCCAGAGAGGCGCCTGTGATATTTGCAGAGTTTGTGCTTCTGAGTGCGAACACGTCCCATTTATAATGTGGACAGCCCCTGTACAGCAGAGCATTTCACAGGCTGCAGCTCAGTGAAGATAAATAAAACTGCTCTGAACTGCAAGATAAGAGATGAAAGAGCTGCAAAAAAAAAAAAAAAAAAAAACCAACAAAAAAACCCCCAGCATTTGCAGAGCTGTGAAAAATCAGGGAGCAGTGGGAAAAACGCCAGCGTGGCTGTACGATATTTCACCTCGAGAGCAAATCTGAGCCTAAATAATATCTTTATTTGTTTTGTCCCGTGCCCCCTGCGCAGCCCTGTGGATCATCCAGCGCGGAGGCAGACGCAGGGTTTGACAAGTAAAGTGGGGTGAGAGAGGTTAAGTGAGAGAATAAGCACAGTAGCAGCCTTTTAGTTGGTTAAAACAGATTGCTCATTCAGCTGCCCGTGACGTGTGTCCCCAGCCCACCCTGCCCGCACAGGGGTGGATGACAGCTCCTCTGATGGCTTAAAAGATGCCAAACATTCGGCTGATCCCGCAGGGGAACAATGGAAGTTGCCCTGAAGATCGGGAATCTCAGAATCACAGAACTGTTACGGTTGGAAAAGGCCCCCGAGATCATTGATCCGGGCTTGGCTGGGCTCGAAATATGGGTGGGCTGAGCTTCAGACTTGCCCAGGTACATAAGCCAGGACTTAGTTCATCCTTTAACCGTGAATTTCAGTGTCACTCTGTCCCTGGAAATTCGGTGTCCCTGTAAATTCGGTGTCCCTGGAAATTCGGTGTCGCTATAAATTCGGTGTCCCTGGAAATTTGGTGTCCCTATAAATTCGGTGTCCCTGGAAATTCGGTGTCACTGGAAATTCGGTGTCCCTGGAAATTCAGTGTCCCTGTAAATTTGGTGTCACTGGAAATTCGGTGTCGCTCTGCCCTCACGTTCACAATCCAGCAACCCAAAGGCTCGCTCAGGGAAATGAACTGTCCACTCACCACCCTGTTTTTTGCCGCCTCCACAGAAAATGAAGGAGTACCTGGAAGGCAGGAACCTGATCACGAAGCTCCAGGCCAAGCACGACCTTCTGCAGAAGACCTTGGGAGAAAGTGAGTGTGGGCGCCCGTCGCCGCTCGCAGCCGGGCTGGCGCATCCATCGATCGCTCGGCCGGGGCTGGCAGCCTGGGTTAGGGATGCACAGCGGCCGTGCTCGTGTTTCATTAATTGATTCCTCTGATCTGCATGAGGGAGAAGCCAAATGACCCCCACGGCTGCCTGCTGAACACCGAAATGCTTAATGAGGCACTAATGGGCACCGCTGGTTTGTGTGCTGCCCCCTCCTTCCTCCTCCCTGCTTCGCACCCATCCTGGTTATCCCTTCGTGGTCTCTGTTGGGCCAGGCCCCGTGATTTATGGGTGAATTCAGAGTTATTGATGGCTGGGCCTTCGTTTGATGGCAGTTCAGCTGCTCCTCACCTCTGTGGGTTCAGCCCAGACTGAACCAATGTATGGGAGCCCAGGCTTTGTTAGGAGAAGAACAAACAAATTTCAGAGCATGTAAAATATGTTGCCTGTCCAGAGGGCATCAGTCAGGGGGCAGCAGCCAGAACTGAATATTCATTTGCTGTTAGAACAAAGGCAGATTTCTTTCCCTTCATGGTATGGGCAAATCCTGTTGGCCAAAACCACTTCAACTATGCATCCAAGTTTCCATAGAAACCTGCCTGCCTTGTATTTGCAGAGGAGAAGGTTTTAACAGTCTAAATGTCAGGTCAAAAAATGGCTCCACTCGTTCTGAGTTCGTGTCTGGAGCAGGGCTGGCGCGGGGCTGTGTGACCGAGCCGGACTCCCCACGGCTCGTGGTGTGCAAATCTGCTGGACGAAAACGTAACCAGCATGTGGGCTTTGAAGTGCTTTGCTCTCAGTTTGAAAATGCTCTGTGAAACTGAAGCACTCCTTGCTGCAGTAATTGAGAGTTTGGTGTTTGTCAGAGCCCCGCCGCTGGGAGGTCAGGGGAGGAGGTGCCTCGGTTTGGGTTGGGTTGGCTGAAGTTGCTCATCTCTTCGGCTGGCCTGTAAGAAAGCGTGGCTGAAGCCAAAGTTTTGTGTCCTCAGGGCATTTTTCTTGTGCCTCTAAATGTCTGCAAGTGACAGCCGTGCTGCCCCTGTGACTGATCCCATTCCTGGGTCAGAGCTGACCTCTGCATTCCAAGACCTATTTCCTCTTAACCTGCCTGCCCCCTGAACCCGGCTCAAGCCGTGGCAGGGGGGAAAGGAGAGGAAATTAAATGTGATTTCTGTGTTAGGTTTAAAGGCTCCTTCTGTTTTCTTCATTTGCTTTTTGAGCTTTCTTGGTGGCCCTGTGCAGGGACCCAGGGAGTGTCAGGGTGAGCTCCAGCAGCTCCTCAGAAAACTCCTCCTGTCATCTGTGAGATCAAAAGGAGCTGGGAAAGGGAGGCACATCCCATTTCCAAACCCACAGGAGCAGGTTAATGGTACAAACTGGGGACCGTGCCTAGACTTACCCATAAAATGTCACTTAATTGGGAAATGGGCAAATAAAATCCCCTTCACACGTCCCCGGAGCACGGTTAGGGGCTTTACAGGGAAATGTGCCTCCAGCTGCGTGTCTTCAGTGCCTGGGAAGTTCAGGGGGTTGTTATTTTTTATTCTCCTCCCTGCCCCATCCTCAGGTGACATTTTTCAGCCGGGGTGCAAATTGCCTTAATCTGAAGATGACAAGTTCCAGCAGTAAAAGCAGCAGCGAGTCCTCCTCCCTGCGAGTCATTACGTCCCTGCCTGCTGGACCCATTTGTCACCCTAATGCAGGAGCCCCTTGATGCTGCCACAGCCGTGTAATTTCTCTGTATGAATATTCCATGATGAAAGCGGGGACAGATGGCTGGGAATTCTGCTTCAGAATAACATTTTCATGTAAATTATGCACTGTTTTGGCTTTACGTGGGGAGAGCAAAAGTGGCTATCAAGATGTGCTCCACTAATTGTCAGCCATCAGCAATTAGCTGCTTCCCTCATTCCTTCTTGCATCTCCCCAGGAGCAGGAAGGCAACTGGAGGGAAGGTGGGTTTTCAGCTGGTGGGAATCAGTGTGGTTTCACGGATTCTTTCACCAAAAAATGGGCCCGTCCCATTGCCACCAGCACATCCTCCTTTCTCCTGCCTCTGCTGCTGGGATGTTTTAGGTGATGCTGCCTTAGCAAGTCCCGAGCTTGGCTGCTGCTCCCCTGAAAACTCGGCGCAAGCTAATGGAGTGTTTTTTATAAATATGTTTGTGGAAAACACCACCGAACGTCTGTCTCTCGAAATAGCTTCGGTGCCAGCACGTTCAGGCTGTGGGCTGACAAATCTGGGAATGTTTTCACTCTTCCTGAGGGGCTTGGTGAAGTAGAATCTCTCGCCCCACCAGTTCCCCTGGGAAGAAGGAGGGAGGGAGGGAGGGACTGACAAGCCCAGCTTTTTGGCAGAAGTCAACAGTTAGAATGCTCAGGGAGGTAATTTTTACTTAAAAACAACAATTCCCAGAGACAGGAGTCCTTGGGCAGCCTGAGCCGATTCCTGGTTGGGTTTGGTGGAGCCGTGCTGGCAGGGGTGGGTTTGGTGCTGTCCTTGGAGCTGCCCCTTGCTCTCTCCTCTCCTCCATCCCCTACCAAAGCTCCCTGTGCAGAGACACTGAAAGCATTTTCCCGTTCCTCCCTCCTCACGCTGGGTTTCTTTGTCTTCCCCACAGGTCAGCGGACTGACTGCGCCCTGGCCAGGTAGGCGTGGTCAGGGAATTGTGGTTTGAAGGAAAACCTGATGCAAATCGGTCATTCCGGGTCAGGGACCAGCCCGGGATGTGTGTCTGTTAGAAAAATGTTCTGGTTCAGAATCCCAGAGTGGAATTGTGGAATGGTTTGGGTGGGAAGGGACATTAAAGCTCACCCAGGGACACCTTCCACTGTGCCAGGCTGCTCCAAATCCCGTCCAGCCTGGCCTGGAACGCTTCCAGGGATGGGGCAGGAATGTAGCCAATATAAACAAATCCCTTTTCTTGCCCTGGTGTATTTAGTGCAGATCAGGAGCAGGATGGGAAAGTGAGAGAAATTCCTTAATTTGGCGCTGTCACCCAGAGAATATTCTCCAAATTTAGGTTTTTATAACCAAATCCCTGGTCCTGGGAGGACGCTGGGCCCAGGGACTGGCCAGGGCTTATCCACGGGGTTGAGGACCGTAAATTGGGACACTTTTGGTCCCGTTGGTGCTCTGCTGTGCCTGGATTCCAGCAGGACACGGAGGGCACGGAGAATAAACCTTTCATTTCTGGTGAGGACCAATCCCAGAACCAGCACTAAGCTCCTGCTGGGGCTTTTGTAGAACATAACAAATCTCCATCTCCAAGTTGATGGATTCGGGGGGCTCCGCTGGGCACGAGGAGCTGGGGCAGGGGCTGTGCATCATCCTGCCTCGTTAACAAAAGGAAGGTGATTACCACCAGTGTGGAGTCATTACTGCTGCTCCCATTCCTCACAGCAAAGCAAAACTGACAGGTCCTAATTAGACCCTGACATCTGTAATAATAAAATATTATTCATCATGAAACAATTTTAAATATCAAAGGATCATGCCCGCCAACAGTTTAAAACCCACCTGATTGTCTGTGACAGCCCGTGGAATCGGATTTTTTTTATTATTTTATTTTTCATTCAGTGGTTTTGATTTTTTTACAAAAGGAATTTCCCCCAAATTAACACGTTGTACAGGCTTTTTAAAAATCACACTTCTAATCCCCTTATTTATAATTCAGCAGCCATCTGCCCTGGCAGGGAATTGGCTGGAATGATACATTAGGGCCTCTCTGCTATTATCTCCCTTGCTTCATTTTTACAAGAAACTAAAGGAATTTTAAACCCCAGTAATAAATTTTGAGGGGAAAATCCTGGCAGAGCGGGGCCTTTTTCCTATTTTTCTGCCATTAATGTCTACCAACATCAGCAAACGAGAGCAGACAGACAGGGCTGAGCCTGGCTGGTGCGTGCCGGTGTTCGAGGGGGGTTTGTGTTATTTATTTATTTGAAATCTTATCAAAAGTGTAATAAAGACTCCGCAGCGGCAGCTGTTAACAGCACAGGGGGAACCAGCCTGCTCCCACCTGCTCTTCCCTGTGCAATTTATATCCAACTTCATCTCCAGCAAGCAGCCCTGGCTCACAGAATTCCGTCTGGTCGGAATTAAAACGTCAGGGGTAATCTTCTGTCAGGGCTCCCTTGCGCCTCGTGCAGGTTTTTCAGTGATTTAAAGTCACTTAAAATCTTTCTGGAGTTCCATAAATCGAGTGAGGCTCTGGCATTATGATTGACTTGGGTATCTGACTGCTTCCCTCCTCCAGAGTGGGGTTGGGAATGCGGGAGGAACGAGCTGGTGGTGGTGGGGGATTATCCTGACTGTTGTGTTTTTCCCTCCTGCACCCCTGGACCAGTGGCAGGCGCAGCTCCACCGTGAGGAAGCAGGTAATGAACATTTCCCTCATTAATGAGGCGGGGGTGTGGTGTGCAGAGAGGAGGAGTGGTGGAAAACAAATGTTTGTATCCCTCCCTCCCAGTTTTCCATGGAGCTTTCCAGTCTTGTCCGAGAAATCCCTCAAACCTGGATCCGACCTCGTTCGTTTTGATGTCCAAAATTTAAAATTACTTTTACTCTGTGTTTTGACAGACCTGGAACCAAAAATGCCAAACAGCCTCGAGCTGTTTGGACAGCCGTGGTTTGTGGGATCCACGCTGTTGTTTCTTTGTCTCCATCCACTTCATTTTCCCTGGAATCCCACTGTTAAACCTGTAACTGCTCTCTTGTTGTGTAATAAAAGACTTACAAAGCCAGGCTTTGTGGCCCTGGCCTTGGGGATAATCTGTTGCTTTTTGGTACCCAGTGAGCTAAAATGTGTTTCCTTGAGATAGGGAGGACCCAAAGTATCTCTGGTTGATACTGTAAGGTTAAAGTTTGGCTGGAGTTCCAGTTCACACAGTCTTGTCTTGGGCTGCTGCTGTGGAGTTTTGGGATAAAGGAAGAGAGCAAGCTGTGATCTCGGTGTGCAGAGTCAAACCTTTCTCATTTTTTATTCTTTGTTTTTTTTTTTTTCCCTCTTCACTCTACGTTCTGCCTGCTCCTCCTGCAATTCCTGCCTGGGCAGGATTCCTCCCAGGCCATTCCCCTGGTGGTGGAGAGCTGCATCCGCTTCATCAGCAGGCACGGTGAGTTCGTGGGCTGAAGGTGCCCTGGGACATCCCTGTGACATAAACCTTCCAAAAAGAGTTCAGAGCAGCTGGGGCCGTGGTGGTGCCTGTGCAGGGGCTGCCACAGAAGGAAAGTGGCTCTGGTTTTCAGGCCGCCTTGCTGGTGGTGCGTGTGACGACTGCCCCGAATAACTGACCTTGCAAATGCTGTTCTTCCAGCAATATCCCTTTATTCCTTGCAAAATAAGCTCCCCATCCACTCGTGCCTCCTCTCCACTCACCTTCCTTTGAGCCCTGAAGTGTGGCCTTCACCGGGAACAATCATCCTCTTGATGAGGAGGAGGAGGAACGCTCGGAGTGTTTGAATGTAGGAGGTCAAGCAGTGAATTAATTGTTCGCTCCCTGCCACAGCGAGATGATTTATGCCTGTTTGGAAAGTTGACCTCTCCCAGCCTTGAATGCTGTACACTTATTGCAATTTGTTTTCATTTTTAATTGATATCATTTGTTAGTAGCATGTGAAACAGCTGTTAATTAACACGTGTGGAAAGAGGTGGAATTTATCTTCATTAATCAAGATGCAGGGCCAGGTAGCAGGTCCTGTTTCGTTTTCCTTGTTTCATTACCATTTTAGAAACCATAACCTGGAGTCCCGTTGCCATCATCACTTGCAAGAACCAAGTTCTGTAAATCCTTCCTTAAGGCCATACTTGGATATTTGCTGGAAAAATCCTTGGAACCACCTTGAAATGGGAACTGATGGGGGATAAATCGTGGCCGTGAGGAGATGCTGATTTCACTCGGATTCCAGAATTGGTTTAGATTTTCCAGCAGACTCAACTGAGTCCTTCCCCGAGTGTCAGCCCTGGCTCGAGGGTGGTTAAACACTTTGCTCCCATCCTGTGCAGAACTGCTCTTGGAAAGGAAACCTTTCCCTCCTGGCATTGGCCATATTTCACTCCTGGCTGCTCCACCGCTGCTTTATGACTTCCTCTGGGTTGTAAAAGCCTCTGGGGATCCTCCAGGGTGAGAGATAACGTGAACGGCTGTCAGAGCCCTGTTACTCGGGCAGTTTAGAAGGGTTAATAATTCTTCTGCCTGTGCTGAGTTCTGGTTTTACACATTCTGGGCACCTTGGGGAAAGGTGGCTTTTCAACCAGCAGCCTTCTGCCTGTGTTCTTGGCCCTCCTTTATTGCAGGAGCTGTAGCTGCTGAAGGTGCCATCTTCTTTTATCTAATCTTGCCTTGTTATCAGCATCTCCTGTTTGCTTGCAGGTCTGCAGCACGAAGGAATATTCAGAGTGTCCGGGTCGCAGGTGGAAGTGAACGACATAAAAAATGCATTTGAGAGAGGTAAGGGAGAGCTCTTCCAGTGGCCCAGAAATCATTGCCAAGTGCGTGAATTTGTGTAAATGCTCAGAAATGGCCTGGATGCAGCTTGCTCTGGTTTGTTTGATTTTTGTGTTTCCTGAGTGAGTCCCTCCCAAACACCTCCCCGGCGCTCATTAACCTTGAATTCTCAGTTGTTTGCTGTTATGCTTTGTACCCTGTGGAGTGGCTGTATAATAAATACTCTGAATTCAATCTCCTCTCATGTCTGATAGCTTATTGATTGTTTGCAACACTAAAGGACGTAGAGGATTTCATTATTAGGTGTAACTGCAGTTTCCTCCCCTCTCCCCCAGCTCTTTGTGTGCCGGAGGATGAATTTTCATGTTCTTTCTGTGGCACTGAGGCACAGCTTGGCCACATTTATTCTAAATACCAGCAAGGGAGAGAGGGAAATTTCAAGAGAGCGTTAATTCGACGTAGCTTTTAATAGATTGGATTTTTCTGTGGGAAGAGCCATTCCATACAAAGGCAGGGAGCAGTTGGGAGCCTCCTGACTCATCAGCTCCTTGCTGGGCTGTTCTCCCTGGCAGAGCAGGTTCAGAGGAGCTGCTCCTCAGGCAGCCCCTGGGTCACTGGGAACAACAGGGCTTGTGTTAATCCCTGGAATCCGTCGCTCCCAAAGAATAGGATCAGTGTTTTCCTGTGCTTGCTGCTGCAGGAGACGGGCGGTCATTAATTAGGCACAGAAAATTTATTTTGCTTTTGGGGGAGAGAGAAGCTTAATGAGCAGCGTGTGGGAAAAGTGGTGGGTGATGTCACCTGTCCTCAGCTCCATCTACCTGAGAGTGAAAGCCCTCAGGAGCAGAGGAAGCAGGAATGTGTGTCACAGTAAGGAAAAAAGTATGAGTGTCAGATTTTGTGTATAAAGAAATACCAGCTTGGGAAAATACCCACTCTTTCCATGCAGAAATAAAAAAGAGGATTTTTTTTTCCCCCTTCACCTCACTTGTCTCTGTAAAACCTGTGATATAGAGGACTGCCAAAGTTAACAATAAGGTCCCTGCAGTCTATTACTTCATCCAGAGCCCTTGGTGGCAGTTAATATCAGGGATAATGCTCAGGTTTGGAGTGGCCCATTTATTATCCCGTGTATTATTAAGATAATAGGAAAGCTTTGGTAATTTCGGTCACATAATGGATATATATAGCTTCAATTTGAGGATTGCCCCATCATTAAATCTAATTATGTCTGATAGGGAGTTTTCCCCAGGGAACAGCTCCTAAAGTGAGCATCTTTTCCTTTGGCAGTGCAGACAAACTGTGGTGGATCTGCGGCAACAAATTGTCCCAGGAACGCTTCCCACACCCCATTCCCTGAGCCTGCACCCTGCTGAGCCAGGGCTGTGATGCTGGGTGGCTTCTTGTAGGTCCCCTGCACCACCTGGGCCAGGTGTGCGATGCTCAGTGGCTTCCTGGGTGTCCCCTGCTTTCCCTGAGCTGCAGTTTTGAGTCTGTCCAAAGCCTCCTGCCGGGTGGTGGAGCTGTGGTTTTCACACCTGCCCAAGATCCCTGGAGTGTTTCTGCTCCAGGGGCACCACCCCGCCCTCAGCTCCGGTGTCAGAGTGACATTGGCTGACAGGAGCTTCCCAGGTCTCCTGGGATTCCTGGCACAGCTTCCCACCCTGGGGTCTCTCTCTGCCTCACTCTTGCAGTGCAGCTGGAGTAGGTGGGGTGACCACAAACCCTTTTCTCCTGCTGAGTTGCATCCTTCAAGTACTTCAATACTTTCCTCCAGTATTCTGATTTTTCTTGCCTGCTCTTCTCTCCTTGCTCCGAAGGGGAAGATCCCTTGGCTGGGGACCAGAACGACCACGACATGGATTCCATAGCAGGAGTCCTCAAGCTCTATTTCCGAGGCCTGGAGCACCCACTCTTCCCCAAGGACATCTTCCATGACCTGATTGCCTGTGTCAGTAAGTACATGAAGAACTGCAAAGAAATAGGATTAATTTTTCTCATCTCCCCCTTCTCCTGGGGTTCCTTTGGCTGGGTTTGTGCTGCTGTGCTGGTCTTTGTTAGCCAGTCTGGGCAGTCACCTTTCCACAGCCATCCTTGCTCTGACATGAGTGAACAGGGAGATAGAAATTCATAGATTTTAGGGGCTGTGTGATGGGGTTTTGTGAGACAGTGCTTGGTGACAGGATTCTTTCAGAAGAGAATAAAGCAAAAAACCCTCACTTGTGTGAGATAATCTTGGAGAGCTGTCATCAGAAGGTGTCAGAAATGCCCTCTCCGAGGCAGGGATCACCAGCAGGGTTCCCTGCCTCGTGTGCTTTCCCTGGATCTGCTGCCGTGCTCCCGTGTGCTGGCCTCAGCTGACAAGGTGGTTTTTATTCATACTCCTTTTAGCTTCGTACCCACGAGGGACCATCCGCTGCCTCCTGCTCGAGCACATCAATCATCAGGGCACTCACAGCCGAGCTGCTCACATTTTTCATGCTTTCTAAAGGTGCTTCTGCCAGGCAGAGGGTTGTTTGTGGTTTCTGTATGTGAACAACCTCATTTTTAAGTGGCCTGGCTCTTGCTACGTCCCCCAGAATTGAAGAATGACTCCATTGTCCACGCAGAGAGATGGCCTTTGCAGGGGCAGCCTCTGAAGTGAAGCAGGAGATCGCTGAGGAGACAGCTTCAGGAATGGCCTGTGGTTTTCTGCTCCTGATAAATGCATTTACAGACTTGGAGTCACACTATGTGGAGAAGCAAAATCCACTTTCCCCCCAGATGAGCTCTCCCTTCTGAGCTGATTTATGCTGCCCACTTCTTTCTCAGCGGGCTGCTGCACACAGAGCCTTTGCCTCACCCTTCAGCTATGTTAATCTGAGTGTTCCACGGCCTCTTCTTTCCAAACACCCACCTTTCCGAGCGGGGCCTGGAGCAGAGGACATCCAGAGCTCCCACGCTCGGAGGGACTCGCAGGGAGGCTCCCACGCCTTCGGGGACCTCGGCTGGCAGAGGCTTTGCCGGCGGGTTCTGCAGCAAAATGCCCTCCTGCGCTGGTGCTGTGCCGGCTGCACCGGGCCCCGGGGGCTGGGGGTGCCGCGGGAGGGTGACTCGGGTGCTCTCTCTTCCTTCCAGCCATGGATAATTTGCAGGAGCGAGCGCTGCACGTCCGGAAGGTGCTGCTGAACCTGCCCAAGACCACCCTGATTGTCATGAGATACCTCTTTGCATTCCTCAATCAGTGAGTACCCCTGGGAGCGCCAGGGCTCTGCTGCAGGACCTGGGATAAACGTGGGGTTAGTGAGGCTGGACGGGGCAGGGACACCTTCTTCTATCCCAGGCTGCTCCAAGCCCCATCCAGCCTGGCCTCGGGCACTTCCAGAGATCCAGGGGCAGCCACAGCTTCTCTGGGCACCCTGTGCCAGGGCTTCCCCACCCTCACAAGAAAGGATTTCTTCCCAGTATCTCATTTAACCTCCTCTCTTTCAGTTTAAATCCATGGTGGGGGGGTCCTGCTGGAACTCTGGTCTTGAGCTGGGCTGCAGGTGGGCTCTGAACAGCAATAACAGAGAAGAAATAAAGTCAAATATTAAAGTCAGCACCCAGAGCTTTCAAACTCCCTTTGCAGTTTCCCTTTCATTTCTCTGTAAATACCATCAGTGTCTCATTTTTCACCTGGATCCAGAACGTTTGTGTCCCAGAAAGCCCAGAGCAAACCTCCTGAGCCCAGCTGTGTGTTCTGCAGCGGAGGATGGTGATGGTGGTGGTGGTGATGATGTTGTTTTCTGCTGTTGGGCCTCCTTCCCACTTCTGTTTTTTGCAGTTTATCTCAGTTTAGTGAAGAAAATATGATGGATCCCTACAACTTGGCCATCTGCTTTGGGCCCACGCTGATGTCTGTGCCCGAGGGTCACGACCAGGTCTCTTGCCAGGCTCACGTCAACGAACTGATCAAAACCATCATCATCCAACACGAGAACATCTTCCCAGGACCCAGGGAGCTGGAGGGCCCGGTCTACAGCAGAGGTGGAAACACGGAGGATTACTGGTATGATGGATGCTCTGAGGAGGGCACTGGGTGGGTGTTCATCCGTGGATTAGGATGCTGCAGTCGTGTGCTCTGCGTTGGCTAATTCGGGATTGCAGCATCTGGCCCAGCCTTTCAAAAATCTGTTTTATGGCAGCAGAGGTGGCTCTGGTATCTCTGGAGAGTCATCGACTTAAAAGAAATAAGCTGGTATAAAGTAGCTATTCAGTTGTCAAACCTCGCTCACTTATCTTGAAGGGCAAGGTTGTGTAGGGATTTTCTTGGATGTTCTGGTTTGGTAGCTGCCAAAATCAATCTCTTTGTGTTGTTTCTTTTCCCTTTTCATTTTTTTCTCCCTTTATTTTTCCTCCTGCTTTCGCCTTTTCTCTCTGCCTGTCTGGAGTGCCTTTGCTTCAGACACAGGGGTCACTTGCAGCTCAACCTCCGAGGCTGTGGCACGGTTTAATTTCCAGGGCAGCCCCGCTGGAGGGGGAGGGAAGAGGCAGGAATGCGAAATCACCATTTCCATGCAGCCCAAAGCTCCAGAGGCCCGGCCGCGTGCTCGGTCTGAGAGCACATCTGGAAGCAATTCAGGCAGAGCGGCTCCTGTCATCTGGGGTGGAAGCCTGGGCAGTGGGGGAAGGAAAGGAGGTGTTTGCTTTCCTCCTGGCCGAGCTGATCCCTCCCTCTGAGGATGAGGAATGTTCAGCCGTGTCCCGCTTCCCCCCACCCCCGGCCTTGCTCCTGCTCTCCTTCAAATGATGATTTTCGTGGGCTAAAATAAATCGGTTTTTTTAAATGAAGTCGCTGTGGTGACAGAGCAAGCCTTGTTTCCCTGGCTGCTCTCGGAGCTGTGGGATCACTCCACGTTTAGAGGCTCCTCCAAACTCACTGCTGTGTGCACAGGACTTGCCAAAACCTTTTGGAAATTCTCGTAATTTCACCCCTGGCTCTGATGTTTTTAGCTGATGTTATATATGAGAGAATTGTAGGGGGAAGAAAAAAAACCCCCAACTTAATAATATTTATGGCCTTCAGGAAACACAATAATTTCAACAGGAGGTTTTGTCCCGTGAGGTGAAGGGAATAAAAACGTGCTGTGTCGAGTGCCCTCAGCGTGGGTGTCAGTGCACGGGAGGGTGTGGGGGGCAGAATGTCCTGGGGGGAGATACCAGGGAAGGAGATAAGGTATGGATGAATCGTGAGCTGGAAGGGACCCACAGGGATCATCCAGTCCAAGCCCTGGCCCTGCACAGACACCCCAAAATCCCACCCTGGGCACCCCTGGCAGCGCTGTCCTGGAGCTCTGGCAGCCTCGGGGCCGTGCCCATTCCCTGGGGAGCCTGGGCAGTGCCCAGCACCCTCTGGGGGAAGAACCTTTCCCTGATATCCACCCCAACCCTGCCCTGGCCCAGCTCCAGCCCTTCCCTGGGTGCTGTCCCTGCCACAGGGAGCAGAGATGGGAGCTGCCTCTCCAGTTCCCTGGTGGAAATTCCTCTGGCAGGGTTTACTGCCGTCAGGGCTCTCTGGGTGACACCAGTGCTTCCAAAGCAGCATCCAGGGCTCAGCCAGCAGCAAGGACAGGTTTTTAGGTGGAAAACGCTGCTTTTTAAGGAGGCACGTGGCCTCTGTGCAGGGTTTGGAGCCGCAGCGCTGGCTGTGCACGACATGACTTCACAGTCTGGGTGAAACTTTAGCCCTCACTGCTGCTTCCTCCTGGGGCCTCCAGCTGGCTTCAGAGGCTTCTGTAAACTTTATTAAGGAGCATAAAGGCTTTGCGAAGGATGGGAAAGGTTGATTGCTGAGGTGCTGACTCGGGGGGTGTCGGGCAGCCCGGTGTCCCGTGGATTAAGCAGAACGAGACACCAGAATTATTCAGACATTTCACCCCTTCTCCTTTTTCTGCTTCCCTCCTGCTTAAAGGAGCACAGGAGGTGGATTGCCAGGGGAAGAGCACTGTCCAAGCACCATCACTTATTTTAACCATTGCAGGGCCAGAATGAGGGATGAAGTTGCTCCTGCGTGAAGAAGGTGAAAAATCACCTTTAAGGAGGGCAGCGAAGGAGTTTCTGGTGTGAGATGAGGAGCAAGCACTGGTTTTTAGCCCTTTTTTTTCCTCCTGAGAGGAGCAGGCAGGCAGGGCTGCCAGCTGGCAGCAGCTCTGTGGAGCTGCTTGGGAGAGGCAATGGATCCTCTTCCAGTTTCCTTTCTGCTCCTGTCCAGAGGGAACCGCTCGTGGAGCTTCTTACAGAAACATAACCTTTGGTTGCCACTTGTTGTCTGTTGATCCTTTCAAAGCTTTTCTTCGTGCCGAACATAAACGAGTCCTCTTGGTAGTTTAGGTGCTCTGGAATCTTTATTTACAGGCAATTAATTGGGCCGTGGGAGTTGTTCAGGGAAATGAATGGGACGTTTAAGATGGTGATAAAGGGGATGGAGGGAGATGACAAACACAGACCTGGAAATATCGTTATAAATCGAGGAATAATTTCCCCCAGGAAGTTGCAGCTTTCTCATCAGCCATCTAATGAGCTAATTAGAGCAGTGGAGAATGCAGCCAAGGGAATAATCCTGGCATGGCAGGGAGGAGCTGGACCCAGCCTGGCACCGCTGTCTGACTGCTCAGTGTCTCCAGAGGTCCAGGCTGTAAGATGTGAAGTTGGACTTTGCTGATAGCACTCAGAAAGGGTCACCAAGATGTTTGGTTTAGCTGATCAAACAAGAATTCAGCTTGATTTTTACACACAGCAACTTCAGCACGTGCAGATGCATCCACAAAGTGTCCGTAGCGGCGAAACCTAAACACTGGCTCCTGACGGGGATGTTCCCAGTTCTGTCTGATTGTTTTCCAGGCTGTTCCCAGTTCTGTCTGCTCGTTGGCCATGAGGGGAGCTCGATGTGTGTGTGTGTAAAGCTGTCCCTGTTCCCTTCTGTTGCAGTGAAAGTCCTCACGGAGAGAGAGCCCTGGCTGAGGATTCGGTGCAGGACGTCACGGCTGAGCACCACACCAGCGATGATGGTATGGCAAGGCTGGTGTTTACTGGGGTTGACTGGTGCAGCCTGCCTTGGGGGAGGCAGGGAAGGCTGGGCTTTGCAGTGGAAGTTTAAAATTCGTTCCAAAGTGGAGTTGAAACCAGAACGCTCACTGGAAACATCCCACGCGGCGTTTGATGGCAGGAAGTACAGAGGTGCAGGGTCAGCGGGAATCTCTAGGAGTTACCTGACAATTCTGAACGTGTCCCTTCTTCTCGTGGGTGTCTCAGCAGGAGGCTGGGTGTGTTCCAATGTCTTGTCCCCCTCCCCTGTGCCTGTGCCAGGCATTTCCCCCGTCAGTGGCTCGGGAAGGGGAATTGTGAGTGCTCGAAGCCCCAGCCCTTCAAGGGAGCAAGCAAAACAAACCCAAAACCTGCTTGTCTCCCACTGAGAGCCAGGCTTTAGAGCAGAGAGTCCTGAGGGCCTCTCTCAGTGATAATTTTTGCACTTCCTTAAGGAAGTTCAGTTACATTTCTTGTCTGATTGTGAAAAGAGACGCCAGGGCTGAGAATTCCGTGATATTTCCTAAGGAGAAGGTGACACTGCAGTCGTGAGCCTCCTTGATGCTTCCAAAGCCTCCTCCTGCGATGGGGAGCATCCTGTGAGCCCCGTCCAGAGCAGAGGAAGGATTAAGTTACCGATGTGAAACGGTGATCCCCGGAATGCTGAGCAGCCCCGGGGGCAGGCTGACCCACCAGGGCAGGACATGGTTTTGTTCTTGGGTTCCGGTTTGCAGCCGTGCAAGTTCTGGGGTGGCTTTACTTGGATGGCCTCAGTTGTAGAGGTGGGAAGCAGCATTCCCTTAAAATGAGGCGTCCTCCTTTTTGAGCTGGCCTTCAGGAATTTGCTCAGTGGCCCTGCCAGGTGCTCCCGTGCTGCCTCTCTGCTCCAGCAGCTGCCTAACAAACCCTCCCCTGGCATCCCTGTGCTCCCGCTGGCTTCACGGCTCCCTGATCTTACAGGTCCCTCCCCACCTCAGCCATTCTCTGTGACCCTCTGGTGTTCACACACCAGCGAGAAGGGAAGGGATGTTTGGAAACGCTGGGAAATCTGTTCTCCCTGAGCAAGGCCGAGCACGGGCACTGCCGCTCCTCTGCAAGGCTGTGGGGAGGAAGCACAAAGCCTTGGGGAATGGAACATGGGCTCGCTCCCTGCCTTGAACAGAGTGTTCTGTCTGACAAGTGGGAGCTCTGAAAAATGCATGACAATGTGTCCTTCTGGAGCTGGTATCTCTGAGAAAGAGCAGTTTAATGGCTGTAACGAAGGACAGGCCACCTCATCCCACAGCTGCACGAATCCTGGGATAAAGCTGCCGCCTGCTGCACCCTCGTGTGAACTTGTGCTGTTTTGTGGCCGGGAATTTTAGATCTCTTTGGTGACTGGGAGGGCACAAGAGTGAGAAGTGAGCAGTTAAGAGATCAGAGAAGGACAGTGCTCGGCAGCCTCTGCCCCTGGAGCGCGTGGGGCCCCTGAGCAAGGTAAAGCTGGGAGGTGTTTTGGATGGAGTCCTGCAGCCTCCGTGGAATATTCCATAGGAAGCTTTCGGGAGGGAGCACTTGGCATTGAGGCAGAGGAGGCAGCTGGGGCTGTGTCTCCTTGAGGCAGCAGCAGTGTGTGGTTAATTAAGGAGTCTCACATGCTAATTGGGCTGTGCGGTGTCACACCCTGGCCACACCTCTCAGCAGTGCAGGTACAGCTCCACCGCGGATCTTCCCGGGGTTTTTCCCTCGTTTTGTCTTCAGATGTGACCAAACCTCCTAAAACTCTTTGGGGAGGCTGGGATGAATCTTCCCAAAGTAAAGCTGTCATCCCAGCCACCTCCAGTGCAGGAAGGAATTTCGGGCTGAGGGGAGAGGTCGTGTTTGGCAGAGCATCTGTGCTGTTCATCAGCCTCCCTGAACTGATTTGAGACAGGTATGAGAGGTCAGAACTGCTGAGAGACAAGCAGATTGTGTGTTTGTTAAATTATAAATATGAGTGGAAATGTTTTAATCTGCTGCTTGCCTGCCCAAGCTGTCAGACTGGCAGGGGGAATTGTTTGGCTTAGCCTTATTGCTCTGCATTCACACAGTTTTCTTCTCTGAGCATAAGTGTAAGTAGGAAAAAGCTACTGGAAATTAAAGTCTAAAATCAGTTCTCTGGAGGAAAGCCAGAGTCCTGAAAAGCAGATTGGAAACATAAGAAACCTGAGTGCCACGCTCATCTGGAACAATAAACACTTGTTAATGAAGCAGATGGAATTCTCCAAACCACGCTCCCGTCCCGTTCCTGAACGGAGGGGGACACCAAAAACCAGCATTGTTGGCGTTTTTTACTGCTTGTCCGAGCTGGCAGAACAAGCAAGAGGGAAGAAGGAGCCAAACCCAGATAGCCACGTGCTTTGGGGAGTCTGCCACGAGCTGCCAGCATGGGCCAGGCTTCTCCCACCCTTCCCAATGCCTGGCAGGTTGCTGAGGGCTGATAACGGGCCCTGTGTGAGTCTGACCGCAGGCTCACCTGGGATGGGCGGCTCGAGAGAACTCGGAGCAGTCGGGTTTGGCAGTGCAGGCATTGCTGGGGGTGGATCTCACAGATCCTGCTGTTGATTGCCCTCAGTCACTTTGTGCTGGGTCATTTCAGATCCTGGTGGGGCTTTCTGGAGGGAGGATGCTTCTGCTCTGCTCCCTCAGCCTGGCTGAGGAGCTCCAGCTGGCTCGGGTGGATTTACACCATTATTTTCTCAAGCCCTGCTACTGCCTTGCCTGCCTGCAGGCAGCTCCAGACCCGATCCTCTCCCAAGGAATAGCTGGAAAAGCAGTGGCTCATGTTTGGCCTTTCAGCCCATTTTCGTTTTCTCTTGCACTGTGGGAGCTTCCTGTGGCGCAGAGATCTCTGCGTGGAACAGCAGATCTCCCTTTGATCAGGGACAGGAACCACAAATCTCTTTCTCCAGGAAAGAACTCAATTTCCATGGATTGCTTGGCTGCATTAAAGCTCCTTTAAAGTAATTAGAGGGAGCCCACTGGGGGCTGTGTGGTTGAGCTCATCTCCACTGCCCTGATCCTGCCTGGAGCCGGGAGCTGCCTTCATACACATTCAGACTCAAACAGATTTTTTTTCGGAGTCTTAAAAATAATCCACAGGAATTCCACACTGATTTTCCCGAGTGTCTTAAATGCCCGTATTGTCCCTCTGTATAATATCAGAGCCCTGCAGGGAGCTGGATTAGTGGCTGGCTGCAGGCAGGGCGTGGCTGGAGCTCCTGTGGGGGCTTTGCAGGCAGGAGTGGGCACGGAGCGTCCCAGGGAGCAGCTTCGTGTCCTCAGCCCTGCACCAAGCCCGGCACTGGAGGCTCTGGATGTTTTCCTCTGCTTCCACGACACGTGGATGAAGAGCAGGGCCTCCCACCGTGCCAGAATTCCGGTCTCCTGGGTCAGGTGAACCTCACAGGCAGCAGAAATTTCCTTCTGAATAGATGCTTTATTTCTGAAGCAGCTTGGAATGAGAGGACATGTCCCTCCCCTGCCTGCCCAGGGGGTTCACTTCAGCTGCTTTTAAGGAAGTGAACCACAGACAGATTTTTGTCTGATTGCTTCCCACGTCTGAAACCCTTTTTATTTTAAGGAAACACTAATTCTGCCCTTGCCACTTCCATCGTTGTTGGCTTGAATTGCTGCAAGGGGGTTTAGGGCTTGGAAAACGTGAATGTGCCCTCCACGTAGGGATGAGGGAAAGGATGAAAGTGCAACACCCTTAAGTTTAGGGGTTCCCTTCTGAATTTTCCTGCTTCCAACCCTCTGCTGCCTGAGGAAGGAACACTTTATCCTCTTCATACGCTGGTTTTCGGTAGGTTTAGCCTGCTGACTGCTCACCTGAGCCCAGGTGTTTAGTGAGCTGTTGTTTATTCCCTTCTGTCCCCCAGAGTGTGAGCCCATAGAGGCCATAGCCAAGTTTGACTACGTGGGCAGGACTGCCCGGGAGCTGTCCTTCAAGAAAGGAGCCTCCCTGCTGCTGTACCAGCGCGCCTCGGACGACTGGTGGGAGGGACGGCACAACGGCATCGACGGCCTCATCCCCCACCAGTACATCGTGGTGCAGGACACGTACGTGACCCTCTGCAGCCAGGGCTGCCTCAGAAATCACCTTGGGACGGGGGTTGTGGCCACACGCTGGGGGGAGTGCATCTGTTCACGATCCAGCCTGCAGGGGAGCTCTGAGAGGTGGACGAAGGAACCGTTCTGGTGCCTGGTAAAGGTGCAGAGCTGGGATCCCCAGGGTGCTCACGGGAATCAGGCGCTCAGGTGGAGGGGGGTTCTCCACAAGGAGCGATAGGACAAGGGGGAATGGCCTGAAGCTGAAGGAGAGTTGGTTTAGATTGGGTGTGTGGGAAGAAATTCCTGGCTGGGAGGGTGGGGAGGCCCTGGCACAGGGTGCCCAGAGCAGCTGTGGCTGCCCCTGGATCCCTGGCAGTGCCAAGGCCGGGCTGGACGGGGCTGGGAGCAGCCTGGGACAGTGCAAGGTGTCCCTGCCCCTGGCAGGGGGTGGAAGGAGATGATTAAGATCCGTTCCAAGCAGTCCTTCAGTGATTTGAAGGGTATGTGATGATGCCCAGGACCCTCACGCCGTGCTGCCCTGTGTGCACGTTTGCACAGCGCTGTGCTGGGAACTCAGCGCCGCTGCTCCTGTTCTGGTTGTGATACCCTCCCCTCCTCCTTCCTAGCGAGGATGGCATGTCGGAAAGGTCCAGTCCGAAGTCGGAAATAGAAATAAATTCCGAGCCACCGGAGGAAAAAGTGACAGCCAGAGCTGGTGCCAGCTGCCCGAGCGGGGGCCACGTCGCAGACATTTACCTTGCAAACATCAACAAGTAAGAGCAGCCTCGCGTTGTTTTCCCTGCCTGTCAGAGCTTGGTGATGAGTCCGCTGAAATGCTTCCTTCCCTGAAAAAGGTTCATTAATGAGCACTGCCTCCACTTTTCTCTGCTTCCCCCTCTTCTAACCCACATTTTGCTGTCCCCTCTCTGTCACCGGCGTGGCTGTCGCTCATTTGAAACCCCGCTGGCTCCTCTTCCCTGTCCCCAAGGTGCCACCTGGTCCTGTTCTCCCAAATACGCCCCGTTCTGTGCTCTGAGCAGGCAGAGGAAGGGAGGGGAGTGCTGGGATGAGCTCTCGTGTCGTTGTCCCCATCCGTCGTCGTGTTCTGTGATGTGTCACGTCTCCTCCACGTTGGCCACGTTCTGTTCCGTGGGGCGGGGGACGGTTCCTCCCGGGGGGCGGTGTCCCAGTTTGTGATAGATGCCATACCTGCAGTCCCACCATCTGGCACTGCCTGCAGCACTGCTTTGTTTCTGCAGCTCTTCTCACCTCGGGTTACTAACCATATGCTTGCAGTGGAACAGCACAACCCCCTGTTGCTCTAACCTTGCCTCCTCCACCAGAAATTGTTGCTTTAGCCAACACTCAACATAATAAAAAGCTGGAGAAGTCAAGCTAGTAGCAGACTAAATTCCGTGATCTGTTCAGTAATTTTTCTAGACAGGCTTATCCCCTCTGTATTTCTGATTATTTCCTGGGTGTTAAAAGCCCCCCAGCTCCCTCCGTTGTGCAGTGAAGGTATTATGTGATAATTACAGCTTGATGGGAGGGGATGTTCTTAACCTGCAGCTAATTGAACACAATGTAGTCTGTAAAGGCATTAACACAAATGCATCCTTTTAAAAGGTTTGGACCCCGCTCATGGCCTAGAGAGCCTGGTCCTTCCTTGTGGGATTCAGCAGAGCTCCACTGATATCTGGGAAGCCGTGTTAATCTGCATCAGCTTGGGATCTGGGCTTTCTTTTATGATATTTGCTGTCTGAGCCACTGGAGTGGCCGTTCTGCCAGTTATGGAGAGATTTGTGTAATAACTGTGCTGGAGCTTCACCATCTGCTGGCCTTGGTAGAGGTGTGTGTGGTGGTTTTTAGAAGCCTGGGGAATATCCACTCCAGTTTTGGGGTTTTTTTTTCCCCTTTGCTAGGGAACCTGATATTTAGCAACAGTAGCATAAGACTCATTTTGTTGTTTTTTCTTTAGGAATGAATCTTCTGACCTATGTGTGAACAGACTTGAGCAAAATTAAATCAGATGGTTTCGCAATGACAGTTGTGCCACCCACTGAATTATTATTTGGATGCCAAAATCCTACTGGAGTTAACACTTTCTTGCAGTTATTCATGGGGCTGGTGCTATATAGAAATGGATCCTTCCCTGTATAATGGATGCCAAGCTTCAGACCTATGGCATAAAGTATTCTGCTGCATTGGCCTGCCCATGATTTGAGTGGAATCGTGCTGTCAGACCTCATGGTGCTGGGGTAGAAACTAAATTCTTTGGAACAGTTCATCCATTTGACATCATCCCTTTGGTTTATCTCTAGCCCTGCATAGATAATGCCTTGTGGCCCTGCCAAAGCCACGAGAAAGAACCATCTCTTACCACCAGCAAACACTGGGAATGATCATTAACCCCAAACTGGGGGTCTTTGCTTGCTGATCTCTGAAAATAATAACTTGATGCCTTGGGCCAGGAGCTTAGTAGACTTATACTGTGTCCTCCAGTCAAAGATTGTAGCTCTGCTCTTGGAATGTAATAAAAACACATCATCAAAACCTGTCGATGGCACAGAGGGTTTTTTTTTTTTTTTGTTCCGGTATAAATCCTTCTCCTCTTGACCAAGTTAATCACGTTCCACCCAAGTTTTCTGGTTTTGCTATGAACGTGCACAGCTGCCAGGACTCAGCTTTGTGTTAGAAGCGTGAAACTGGAATGATTTATAATTTATGATTATTTCACTGTACCGCAATCACCCCTAAACCCCCGGGTCTGTTTGTAATCTGGGTGCCTCTGTGTCTCTTCCCATTGTCCTGTGTGTTGTTTTGGGGGGATATCTTCAAATGACAGCCCTGTACCTGCTTGTATTGACTTGTTTTGCTTTTGTGACTGAAGGCAAAGAAAGAAACCAGAGTCAGGCAGCATCAGAAGAGCGTTCCGTCAAAGTGACAGCCACGGCCTAGGTAGTTCCCTGGCAGAACCAGCCTCCCCCGGAGCCATAGCCGGTTCCAGGCCCTCATCTCAGCCCATTATGAGCCAAAGTCTTCCCAAGGAGGTTCCAGACAAATGCTCCATCAGCGGCCACGGCAGCCTCAATTCAATCAGCCGGCACTCGTCGCTGAAGAGCAGGATGGACAGCCCGCAGATCCGCAAGGCTGTCACGGCAGGGAGGTCCAAGAGCTTCAACAACCACCGGCCCATGGACCCCGAGGTCATTGCACAGGTGAGCAGCGGCCTTCTGCTGGAGAGGTGTGCGTGGGAGGCTCGGAGGGTGCGGGACACGAGGGGTGTTTGAGTGCCAGGGCTGGTTTAATCTCTGGATGGGGAGAGGCTGTGGGTCAGCCTGGAGAGGAGAAGGCTGAGAGGGGATGCCACAATTCATACAAATATCTCCAAGGGCTGTCGGGTTGGTGCCAGGCTCTTTCAGCAACAGGACAAGGAACCTAAAAGTTCAACCTCGATATGAGGAAGAACTTCTGTCCGTGAGGGTGGCAGAGCCCTGGAACAGCTGCCCAGGGAGGGCCTGGAGTGTCCCTCTCTGGAGACATCCCAAACCCACCTGGATGTGTCCGTGTGTCACCTCCTCCAGGTGACCCTGCCTGGACAGGGGGTTGGACTCCAGTGTCCCTTCCAGCCCCAAGCATTCCGTGATTCTCTCAGTGCAGTATTAACTTGGGACACAGCTCCAGTCTGGGCTCTCATCCTGTCTGTGTGCAAGGCCCTGAGGCTGCTTTCCTGGGGGAAGAGAAACAGTCAGGTCCTTCCTCCAGAAAAACTCGGCCCCGTTCGTTATCCAGAATTGAATCCCAGCACTAAAAACGCCCATTTCAAAAAGTGACACAGATTCCAAAGCTGTCAGTGGAGAATTAAACAATCATACCTTCAAGACACGAGAGGAATAAAGTCTTTCTTGTGGATTCAGCCCTCCTGTCAGCCGTGCAGGCTTGCCTGTGGTTTGACATGGGGAGCACACGGAGCAGCACAGCCCAAATAAAAGCAGGCTGCTGGCTTGTGCCGTGCTCCGGCGGCACCTTCATCTCCTTCCAGGGCTCGGTGTGCGATCAGGAACCAGCTCTGAACGCCACCCTGCTGGCTTGCAGGAGTCACTTGAAGCCAGGGCTGGCTACAAAAGATTTCCCTCTTCCACGAGGGCTCTTCCCTGGCGGATGTGCCCGGACCTGCGTTCGTTCGGCTGCGCCCGCTGCTTGCAGGATGGGATGGATGGATGTGTCTGCAGCCAAGGAATGCTCCGGGCTCGGGTTACACAGCCAGCCCTGGGAGACCTGACTGCTCTGCCTGGCCCGGGGCTCTGCAGGTTCCTCAGGAGCTGGGGGCGGGAAATATGTGGAAATTAAATGTAATTTTTATTGACGAAGCAGCGACTCCACATAACAAATAAGGGGTGCATTAAAACCCGACGGGCGTGATTCTGATGGGAGTTTTTTGAGTACCCTCGGCCCGTTTGTTACAGTGGAGCTGGAGTGCACAGCTCCTGTTGTCTTCAGGTTTCCCTGTCCTTCCCAGGCTTTGGCTGACATAAATCAGATTCTTTGTTTTTTCAATTAGGCTCTGACTGAAGTTGTTCTGTCTCCTCTCCCTGCCAGAACCTTCACTCCTTTGTCTCACTGGGGAAGAGTCTGGGGACAAAAAGGAAAGAGGAGGGGAAAATAAATAAAAAAGAGGAGGGAGAAAAGCCCAGGCTGTGTTAAATCAGTGTTTTTCTCTGTAGTATCTGCTCAAACACCATCCAGTAACCATCTTACATATTTCCCCAACTTCATAACGAAAATCTGCCTGGCCTCAAGATAGAGTGGGAGGTGTCAGATTTCTGCCTCTGGTTTCTTCCACCATTCCTTGACTGATTTACCTTCCCCACCCCCTGAAAAACCTCTGAGGAAGCTGGGAAGCCGTAGCCAAAAGTGTGAGTCACAGCCAGGCTGAGCTCCCCTGCTCCCCAGGGAGTTCTGTGCACCACTGGACTCTCCAGTAGACAACGTGCAGGTCCTGAGACAAAAACCCCGCGTCTTTAGCTCAAAAGTTCTCTTTATATTTATTTGTTAATAACTGTAATATTTTTTAAGAGGAAGGAGAAGGGCCAGTTTGGGTTTCTCTACGTGTTTCTGACATCTTCTGTGTTTTCTAAAACGTTAAAGCTTTGAGTCCTGTGAAATACATTTCTGGGAACAGCTCAGACAGCAGGAAAACCAATGAGGCAGCAAGAGCCCAGGAGGATTTCAGCATTCAGTGTGTGGCCCATCAGCCAGTGTCAAAGCCATCAGTGCTCCCTCCCTTCAGGAATTTACTCTCCTGAACCTCACGTGCCAAATAAACTGCGAGAACGGGCACCAATACTTTGGTTTCTGTTCCTTGCTGCGGTTTGGGGCTCTGCTTTGAAGTCTGGGCAGCATCAGGAGCAGTGAAGGACCGGGTTAGCATCGAGGCAGTGCTAGCAATTGTTTTGCTCCCTGTTGCTGGAACAGTTCAGTGATTGCTGGCTGCCGGATGCGGCGCTGCACAGTTCGGGCCTTGACCCGAGGTTGATTGGAGTGTTTAGAAAACAAAAACGTGCTCGAAATGCGGCTTTTACCTGGTTATTTGCGTGCCTTCACCGGGCTCCTCCTGTGCTGTGCTTGCAGGACATTGAAGCCACCATGAACTCGGCCCTGAACGAGCTGCGGGAGCTGGAGAGGCAGAGCAGCGTCAAGCACACGCCCGACGTCGTCCTCGACACCCTGGAGCCGCTGAAAACGTCCCCGGTGGTGGCCCCCACCTCGGAGCCCTCCAGCCCCCTGCACACGCAGCTCCTCAAGGACACTGAGCCCCCGTTCCAGCGCAGCGCCAGCACGGCCGGGGACATCCCCTGCACCTTCCGGCCCGTCAAGTCCGTCAAAATGGCCACGCAGGTGAAGCCCCCGGCCACGCGGCCCAAGCCCGCCGTGTTCCCCAAGAGCAGCGCCACCAGCCCCGGCGTGGCCTCCTCTGCGCCTCAGCAGCCCCCTGACAAGTCCTGTACTGTCTGACAAACCCCGTGCTGCTCCCTGGGTACAACTCCCGCTGTTGCCAGATGAAGAGACTCTGTCAAAGACATTAAAATTCCTATTTAACGAATCCTTGGACTGAAGGTCGGTTGTGAACTGCTGCTCGCTGCTGGGAGCTCCTGGGCGGCGACAGCCTCGTCCCACGTCCCTGGGACGGCTCCTGCCACGCTTGGGAAATCCACAATCCACGATCCACTGTGAAGCTGAGCAGGAAAACACCAAGGGATGAGTTGGATTTTGGTTTCGATGCCTCGTTCGAGTGTTCGGCCGCTGGAAGGAACATTTGGTGGTGTCCTGTTTTTGGATACTGGTGTAGTGACTTCTGTATTCTGTGTTTCATTTATCACAGGGAAACAATAGGATAGATTTTAGTCTATTGCATGTTTTGGTGCCACTGGTTACGTGGAGCTTGGACATGCCTGTTTCTTGTGCATTATTATTATAATTATTATTATTATTATTATTATTATTCCGTCGCCCGCTGGTGCCACGGTGGTTAAGGGTCTGTCTCGACTTCCATCACATCCTCTGGTTTCGTTTGTTTGCTCCCCATTCCTCCCCCTCAGGGCCAAAGCCCTTGGCCATCCAGCCTCATGCTTTAGTTGTCATGAAAAAATAGTTTACTCTGGAACACTCTTAGATTTTGTGGAGTTCTACGTAAAATGTGTCTGTGCAAATATAAACAAACACGTTCCTGAGGTCTGGGAGCACAAGAAAGAGCCCAGTTGTTGCTTACGGACAATCTTCACTGGTTTCCCCCTTTGCTCTCCCGTATTTAAAAGCAGCTTTATTGTTTCCAGTGTCATTTTCAGCCCGTGGGCTCTGATGTGGTGTTTGGTCTCGGGAGACTGAATGTAAAAACAAACAAAAAAAACCCCCCCAGACCATTTTGAAAACGAGCATCCTCTGCCGGGAGCCCGTTCCCAGCACACGCCCCCGGTTTGCCCGCGCCTCAGGACGGATCCCGACCCGAATCCCAGCGCCAAGCACTGTAAAAACTTCGCTCAGGAGTTCCCAAGCTCCCTGCCTCGTCCCTCTCTGCTTCGGGCCGGTGCCTGCGGCCGCTGGGAGCTGCTCTGGGGATCTCTGCTCTTATAGAGCAGCGCGGGGAACGCTGCTGGGGACGGGAGCCCTCCGGAGGGGCTTCCCTGCGGGCTCCCTGGCACGCCTGCTCCGGGCAGGACTGACCTGGGAACGAGTTCTTTGGTATTATTTGTATTTATCTGTAGCCAGCAGCATCCACGGACTCTTTTGTACTGCCCCGGGAATTCTCTCCGCGGTGCCCGCGTTTATTTAATTTAATAATTAAAAGGCACGTGCCACTTAGGAGTGGAGACTGGCTGACCCTCGGCTCGCCTCGTTCCTCAGCTCTTCTGGGATTTCAAACGAGCTGCACGTCTTAGGCTTCCATCGAACAAATTCAGGCAAGGACAAGATAAGAAAAGTCATTTTTCTCGCCCGTTCAGCTGAGTTTCCTTTCAGTTTGGGGGTTCCTGGTGACTGCAAAGTCGGTTTAATTGGCACTTAAGGAAGAAGAAACAAAGAGGAGTTGCTGAAATGTCCTTTTCTGGTGCATTTAGGATGTTCCTTGGAAAAATGGAACAGGGCCTTCTGCGTCCCTGTCCGTGCCCACACGCACAACCCTCTCTGCAGAAGCAATCAGTGAATGAGTGAGTGAGTGATGGCTTCCCAGAACGCCAGCTTTCCCCGGGCCCTGGGTTCAGGACCTGCCCAAACCGGGCAGCACTGGGAAGGTTTTGGTGAGAACGCTCCTCGTTTCCCGTTCCTCCTCAGCTCTCCCTGGGGACCGTCCCTGCCCCCGGGAGCTGCCACCAGCGACCTTTGCTCTCAGGTTCCGACGGACTTCTACCACCAAGGAATCACACGTTCTTTTGGGGAAAAAAAAAAAAAAGAAAAAAAACCCAGAACGACTAAACTTGTAATTTTTTTGCTCAGGCAGAACTTTCTGGCGTTTCCTTTTTTTAGTAAGAATTATTTTTTTTTTTTAAATTCTTTTCTTTCTTGGGTTTTTTTTTGTTTTTTTGGTCGCGAACGACCGAAGTTAATCTGTGTCAGGAGCAGGATCTCTGTAAAATTGACTTTGCCTCATTTTAATGCCTTATTTTCTTTTTGTATTTTTATGCCTAGCATTCATATTCCTAAGAATAAGTGTCCGGCCATGCACAGCACGTGGGAGGAGCTGCTCTTCTCCAGCTTCAAGGTCTGAAGTGTGGGATTAGATGGAAACAAAAAATAAAAAATAAAAATAAAAAAAAAAAGACTTCAGGTTACTGTAACAGCAACTGTCTGTATCTGAATCATTACTGTGCTTCTCTAGCATCCACAGCTCTGGGACAATCCTGCTGCCAAGGGCAAGGTGCTTGGCAGGATCACCTGGATATGGAGCAACTCAACTGGAATTCTGGTGTGCACTGTGATTGACACAAGCAATAGGACAGGCTGAGGCTCGTCCTTCCTCTCCCTCGGGCGGGAAAACCGCGCGCGGGGGGATGAAACAAGAAAATCGCACGTGAAATAATTCAAAAAGGAGATTCCAGCTTGTCTGCCTCGCTCTGTGAACACACAAGGCTGAGAGGACGTTTGCCACGAGTGTTTTACGAGCGGTCGCTGCCGGAAAGGTGGGAAGGAGGACCTGGAAATGCTCCCTCCCTGCGGACAGGTCCGACACAGTGCTTTGCTTGGGGAGGTACCGATGGCACTCCACATCTCCATATCCCGAAGAAATTCTAGCTCTTCCACGGAAATCCTGTTTTCATGACTTTCCTGTAACGTTTGTGTCAAATGTAAAGACGAGAGAAGTGTTTGATAACTGGAATTAATGTCTGTCTGTTCGATAGTGCTTTGTATGAACCTTGTTCATCAGGTGTTGGATTGAAATAATCCAAAGCAAAAAAAGAAAAACCACAACAAACTTTTCAAATGAAACACAGTTTTAGGTGATCAGTCTGAATGGTTTCTGAAGCTCAGACCTTTCCTGGGTTGTTTCCCTAGTTGGGAACGGAGCAGTGTGCTTTCACCATTGCTAAATCCCTGCCTCTCTGAGGCCGTCCAAAGGCTCGCAGTTCCTGAATTGTAAATTTGTCCTTCATGCCCGAGCAGGGGGACACGAGCAAACCCTCTCACTTTATCTGTACTGGGTATTTTATTGCAATGAAAATGAGTAAATAATTAGAGTGCACTGTGACAGCAGAAAAAAAAAAAAAGTTGTTGTAAATGTCTGTATTTTGATACCTGTTCAAAAGGAGTCTTTGGGTTTCCTGTGCTGAATACCTCATGTGTTGGGTTTTGGGAGTTTTTGTTGATTTTTCTTTTGAATTTTTCTTTTTTTTTTTTTTTTTTTTTTTTTTTGCAAATTTTTTTTTTCCATAGAATGGTTAATAANTTTTTTTTTTTAAGGCAAGATTGTTCTTGCACGAAAGTAGGTTAAGATAACCGAGTTCTCATAAATTTATTTACTGAATCAAAACACTTCAGCTTGGCAAGAAGTTCCATCTGTCGTGGTTCCCCACCTTGCACTTGGTACGGGGCCGGCCCGGCGCGCTCGGAAGAGCTCCAGCAATACTGGGACAGGAGAAGCTCATTGCAGGTGGAGTTTGCTGCCTTATTTCTCTTCTTCTCTGTGTCAAAAACCTCACGTTCAGTGGGACAGTGGCGTAGGTTTGGGGGATTTATTGAGCTTTTGGGAGATGTTCTTCTGCAGAAATCGACGTCTCCGGTTCTCAGCGCTTCGGGTCCTTCCCGGGCGTGTGGGCCGGGGACGCTGGAACGCTCCCTTGCTGGAGTCCGTGTGGAGGGGACGCTGCCAGGAGGTGATGCTCTCAGTAAGGAATCAGGAATGATGGAAAAACACCCCAAAAACCCCCGCTGAGACAGTTTGATCGACTCCCTGAGAGGCTGAGCTCCGGCCCCTTGTCCAGCACGTCCGTGAGCACGGGCGGGAGGGGAGGGAGGTGCCCTGGCCCCCGGCGTGTGGCCGGCTGGGGGGCACCTGTGCTTGGCAGGACCAAGCCTGGGGTGTACAGGGATGTGCTCCAGAAACACCCTGAACTCACCTGTGAGCCACAGCTTAGGAAACTGCTTCCAAAACTGCTTCAAAACCAGAGGGAAATGGGAGCATTGGGGCAATTCCATCACTTAAGGGCCTGTCCAGAACAGAAAATTTGAGTTTAACAAGCCAGGGATTTATTTATTTTGAGATTTTTAGCTTTCACAAAAAAAACCCAGCCCTTTCTGGGGCTAATCTGGCCTTGGCTAACGCCCCACAAATGCAGCTGGGGACACAAAGCTGTTCCTTTGGTGGGCACAAGAGGTGGAAAGGAGGGAACGTCGTTCCCCCAGGGACGCTCCCGGTGCCGGCTCCGGGGAAACACTGAGCGCTTCATGGACTGAACTTTGGGGTTTGAGCTCTTCCCAGATCGACTCTCTGCGTGTCTCTGTGTCTGTGTGACAACCTGGTACTTGAAAAAAAAAAAAAAAATAGAAATACTTGACCCTCTGCCTCGTGCCTGCGGGGCCGGGATGGCCCCGGCTGCGTCACGCACAAGCGGCTCTGCCGGCCGCCCACCCGAAGGCAGGTGGATTCTTTTTCCAGGCTCGGTTCTAGCAGCAAACCATCTTACTTGGGTGGCTCTGGAGATGCCAAAGCAGCAGTTCAAGGCCTGGAAAATGTAAGGGGTTTGTTGGTTTTTTGGTTTTTTTTCCTTTTCCTGTTCAATTTTGTGCTTCCTCTAACGTAGTTTGGGATGAAAGTGTTGTTTTTCAACCATGGGCCAAAAAGGTGAAGGTGGAGAGGGAAGGCAGCTTCCTGCCGTGCTAATACTTGATCTGCCGAGCTTCGTGCAGGGTAAACGCTCAGCAGTTTGCGGTGGGAATCGCGGGTGGGCACTGCAGTAACCTCACTCCCAGAGTGGACTTCACCAGCCTTCCCTCAGGCACAGCCCTGAGACGTGAAGAACAACCCAGGCCCGAGGGGCTGGGCTCGTGAGCGTGCCAAACTGCTGGAGCAATACTTGGGAGCAGCAGCTTCTCCGAAAGCCCAGCTCGATGTAGCTCAAACGGGGCAATTGCTGAAAACCATCTCAGATTTCCGAGGGTCGCGGTGATGTCGCGGTCCCTGCTGCGAGGCAGGAAAATTGGGTTGCAGAGTGTAGAAATTCGTGGTTTCTGTCCGAACCTGGGGTTATCAACAGCAGTTGTTTTCGTGGTGGGATGGAATGTTCTTGCTAAAACAAGTTTCCCATTGTTTCATGTCTTCTACACCAATATATATATGGTGTATATATTAAACTGTGTAAAATTGTACTTTGTACATAGAACTCTGTACAATATGGAGGTACAGCCTTTTTTTGTTGTTGTTTTTGGTTTTTTTTCCCCCCCTTTTGGTACAGTATTGTACAGTATTAGGAGTCGATGTGTTGGAAGTGTTAAATCCATACTGGGGCAACGAAATGTATCCATTGTCATTAGCAATAGTTTTGGAGAAATAAATGTTTTGGGTATGGTGGAAACACTGACCTGAGGGTGCCGGTGTGTGATGTCCTGGGCTTGGGTGGGAGAGAGGGAGAGCATGGCCTGGGGGGAGCCCTGGAATGCTCGGGAATGATGTTGGAGGTGCCGGTACGTGGGTGAGGAGGGGTCTGCAGGATTCGGGAGCGCACGGTGCCGTCCTGGGCACCGGGACACTCGATGGCAGCAGGGCAGGAGCAGCGTGGTGGCACGGAGAGAAGGGGGACACGGAGGATGTGGTGATGGGACAAGGGAATAGCCCGAAGCTGAAGGAGGGTAGGTTTAGATGGGATATTGGGAAGAAATTCTTCCCTGTGAGGGAGGTGAGGCCCTGGCACAGGGTGCCAGAGCAGCTGTGGCTGCCCCAACCCCAGGAGTGTCCCAGGCCACGCTGGAGCACCCTGGGATAGTGGGAGGTGTCCCTGCCCATGGCAAGGGGTGGAATGATAAGATATTAAATTTCTCTTCTAACCCAAACCATTCTTTCTGTGACCCCACTGATTTCTGATTCCAGCCCTGTGTTCCCCCAGCCCGGGCTCGCACGCACCGACCACAGCAGGAATCCCCGGGGCAAACGCTTCCCTGGCAGTGACCTGATTTAAAAATGCTTAATCTTCATCATTTTCCTGCGGAGGACGGACCCCCAACTGTCTCAGGAAAGAGGATTTAAGATTGAGATTATGGATTGGATCATTATTATCATTACCAGCTTTCCCCCATCTCGGCTTTTCAATGGGCCTTTTCCAGAGCACAGAGGGGGAACGTGGCAGGGCTGTGTCATTTTGGCTTCCTTTTCTTTAGATTCCTAGGAATTACTGATTTACGGTGAGGTTTGATGTTTAACTGAGGCATTTTGTCCCCCTGTCCCTGGGGTGAGCATCCCTGCGCTCCCTGTCCCACATCTCCTCTTGCAGGGGTTCAAGAGCTGGAAATCTGGGATGCTTTTACTCCAAAATCACAGCAGCCTCTGTGGTACCGCCCTAGAGCAGGCTGGGCACAGTGGTGGTGGCTTTTTGGTTTTTAAAACATGAAATAGGAGTCCGAAAGCAGTGGGGTGACACAGATAACAAAAGGGGGGTTTTGATTTTCCCTCTGTCACTGCCCAGCAGCAGAAGCTGTGATTACCCCTTAAACCCTCATCAAAGCACAGGTGGGTCCGACCCTGCCTCACAAACCCCATCAGGGTGGGCGTTAACAAAGAAGCGGCGTGGGGAGCGCTGGGAGGGCTCAGCTCTCACGGCCGTGTCCCAGGGAGCGGGTTTGGCACAGGGACGCTGTGGGGACATCACTGGGTGCGTGGGATTCTCGGGTTTTCTGACCCCAAGGACGAGGTCCCTGCTGCACACAGAGCTCGCCGCTCGCCCTTTATTCTTTGGGCTTTGCTGCCACCAGCTGGAACAATTAATTCTTGTCACAAATTGCTTCCAAGGCCGGGTTTTTGCTCTCTCAGCCTGCGCCAGACGGGCTCTCCCACCACACCAGGGGTTATCCCCCGTGGGCACACCCAGTCCTGGGGGTCAGATGGGACTGGGGGGGTCAGCTGGGAGGAAAAACCTGCTGATGGGGCAGCCAGGGACAGGAAGAGAGATGGGAATTTTAAAAGGATAGCAGAAGAAAGGAGAGCGGGGCTGGAAGAAGCTGGGCAGGTCTTGGGGGCGAGTTCCCGGCGCTGCCACCCACGGGCTTGGCCAGCACTGGGGACAGACTGCTGGCCCTGATTGAGGACACAGCACAGAAAATAAAACCAGACGCGATTTCAAGAAGTCACCCCAGCCCTTTCTCTTCCTGTCAGCTGAGCTGCAGCAGAGTGACTTCAATCAAAACGATTTCAAGTTTCGTGTGGTTAAACCGACGTCACTGCGCTCCCGCAGCTGCCGAGACTCTGCCGTCCCTTCCCAGCCCCGGGCATCCCTCGGAGAACCTCAGGGGAAGGGCCAGGCTGTGCCCTCAGTCAGCTCTCCGGAGGCTTTTCCAGGCACACTCACCCGCGGCTGGGAAAACGAAGCTCACAGGAATTAAGGAACTAATTAGGGGTGGAGTTTGAGTGCAGGCTGGTGAAGTGGTGTCGGGTTTTGGATGCCCCACACACTGATGAACTCTCAGACCTTTGGAGGCCTTATTGGTGAGGACGGAGCCTTTGGACACATCCAGGCCAGCCTGAAATAATTCCTGACAGGGGGAGCCCGGTGCTGAGCTGGTCAAGGTGAAGCCAGAGCGAGCAGGGACAGGAGCAGAGTGCCTCAGCAGAGTGCCCTGAATCCCACATCCTGCCCCGCATCCTGCATCCCACCCTGAATCCCACATCCTGCATCCCACACTGTCCCACGTTGCACATTCCACCCTGCATCCCGCATCCCACCCTATCCTGCATCCCACATCCTGCTCTGCACCCTGCATGTCACCCGCATCCTGCATCCCATCCTGTCCTACACCTCACCCTGCATCCCACCCTCCATCCCACGTCCCACCCTGCATCCCACGTCCCACCCTGCATCCCACGTCCCACCCCGCATCCCACGTCCCACCCGCATCCCACATCCCACCCTGCATCCCACCGGGGCTCCAAACAGCTCAGTGTCAGCCTTGCCAGCTGTTGCTGCGTCCGTGCCAGGGGCCGAGCACTGACCCTGTGCTGGCACAGGTAACAAGGGCTGGACACCGACCCCGGACACGGATCCTGCTCCGGCTCTGCTTCCCAAATCCCCGCCCCGCAACGCCGATGGCAGCCGGAGCTCAGCACCTTCTGCCGTCACCGGAGCCCGTCCCGGAGGAGCGGCTGCGGAGCGCGGAGTGCCCGGGGATGGCTGCGCCGCTGGGAAGTTTTTTCTCGAGCAGGAAGCTGAAGCATTTCCTCCTGCAGCGTGGCCGGTGCTCGCCGGGCGGGTTTTGCAATCCGCAGGTTTCAGTTCCCGGGGCGGGGAGGCGCCTCCGCCGCTCCGCGCCCGCTCGCCCGTGGGTTCTGGCATCTGTCAGGGCTGTGCTGCCAGCCCCGGCAGGTCCCGGCCGGGCGGCTTCTGGCAGCACCGAGGGCTCGGTCCATGCTCAGCCTTGGCCCGGTGCTGCCGGGGAGGCTGCCCGGGGAGCGGCCTTGGCCGGCGTTTCCCGGAGCGCTGCCAGGCGCAGAGCGGTGAAGGCTGGGGCTCGGTGGGCAGCGGCCCCCGGGGCGAGCCCTGCGCTTCCCGCTGGACATGCAGAGCACCCCCAACTACCTGTGGAGCACCGAGGACCTCCTGGGCCAGGGGGCCACGGCCTCTGTCTACAAAGCTCGCAACAAGGTGAGCGGGGGCGACTGGGGGGGCAGGAACCCCAAAACTACAGAGCCCCGGTGCCCCCCATCCCTCCCGCCCCACGGGATGCCCGAGATCCTGGGCCGGGGAGCAGCTCAGGGGCTGCTTTGGGTTTTATTTTCGTTTTCTATGGGCTCCTTCCCCTGGCTCTGCGGGTCGAGGGTGGCTTTTGGGGTGCTCACAGCCGGGTCCTGCTCGCAGCGTTCCCGAGCGGCGCAGGGGGAAGGAGCTGTTTCCCGGGGAATGCCCAGAGGTTTTGAAAACCCCATCCTTGGTCATTTGCATACTTCATGCAAGCACTTGCCAGCCTTGGAGCCGGCTCTCCTCCTCACCAGCCTTTGAAGTTTATTGAGCAAACTGCAGGCGCGGGGCAGGAGCGGCGGCTGCGAGAGCGGGCTGGGAACATCCCCGGCCCCCGGGGAGCCGCCAGCCTCGGCTCCCGACGGGAACTTTTTGTGGAGCCGGATAAACACGGCGCACGCAGCACGGGGGTGCGGGGACAGGAAGAGCAGGGAGGTGAATTACTGCGGTTTGTTTGTGCGGCGGAGCAGCCGCGGTGCAGAGGCAGCATTTGCATCCCGAGTGGGCTGTGGGAGAGTGACAGAGCTCCCGGAGCTGCTCTGCACATGAATGACATCGCCATCGTGTTTTCTTTCCCTCTTTTCCCTCTTCTCCCAGAAATCGGGGGAGCTGGTTGCTGTGAAGGTTTTCAATAATGCCAGCTACCTGCGGCCCCAGGAGGTGCAGATGAGGGAGTTCGAGATGCTGCGGAAGCTGAACCACAAAAACATTGTCAAATTATTTGCCGTGGAGGAGACGGTGAGTGGGACCCCTCTGGGAAACCCTCGGGCTCACCGGCCGAGGGAGGGGACCTGGTCCTGCCTGGGCGGGGGGACAGCCCAGCTGCTGGCACGCGGGGCCGGCTGAGCCCGCCTGGCATCTCCCCCCGCAGGGCAGCAGCAAGCAGAAGGTGCTGGTGATGGAATACTGCTCCAGTGGCAGCCTGCTGAACGTGCTGGAAGACCCAGCAAACGCCTTTGGCCTGGCTGAGTCCGAGTTCCTCATCGTGCTGCAGTGTGTGGGTGAGTGCAGGGCCCGGGACCACCGGGGACCGAGACCCCCCCCCAGTGGGGACCTCGCGTTGCCGGTGGGACCCTGCAGGCACCAGCCCTGGGCGATGGAGTGAGGGGTCAGAAACTGCACCTCTGAACAGAGTGGGGCTGAGCTCTGTGTTCAGGGAAAGCCAGAGGGTTTCTCCTTGCTCTGGGAAGCTGCTGTGGGAACGGGCTGTGCCCCACGATGGAGGGCACGAGGGCAGTGCCCTGCCGTGTCCTCATCCTCTCCATCCCCCCTGTCACACTGATCCCCATTTAAGTGCAACCACCATGGGATTCATCCCCTCTCCAGCCCTTCTCGCATTCCTAAATTCAACCGGACCCCTCTGGAGCCCAGTGCTGCAGCCCCACACACCAACGCTGCCTCCCCCCCGTGTGCCCAGTGGCAGGGATGAACCACCTCCGCGAGAACGGCGTCGTCCACAGAGACATCAAACCCGGGAACATCATGCGGCTCGTGGGAGAGGACGGCCAGAGCATCTACAAACTGACGGATTTTGGGGCCGCCCGAGAGCTGGAGGATGATGAGAAGTTTGTGTCTGTCTACGGGACAGAGGAGTATCTCGTGAGTAGGGCATGGCCCAGGCTGGTGGCCCCCGGGGGAGGCTGGTCCCCGTCCCTCAATCTGACAGCTGCGTAATTTGGGAAGAGCAGCGACTTGGAGAGACTGATCCATATTTTTGGAAGGGGATGGGCTCAGTGCTTTGTGGCAGGGTTGCAGGGGATGGTTTTTGGGGAGGACCCAGAGCTCTGTGCTTCCCCGCAGCACCCCGACGTGTACGAGCGAGCCGTGCTGCGCAAGCCGCAGCAGAAGGCGTTCGGTGTCACTGTGGACCTCTGGAGCATCGGTGTCACCTTCTACCACGCTGCCACCGGCAGCCTCCCCTTCGTGCCCTTTGGGGGACCCCGCAGGAACAAGGAGACCATGTAGGTCCCGTGTCCAGCTGTGCGAGGGGAGCTGGGACAGCGGTGGCGGCCCCGGGGCTGTGCTGGTTCACTGCTGGTTTAACCCCACACGGCCTCCAGGCCCTGACAAGGGGCCCGTGGGGAGCGGTGTGTGTGCTGTGTGGGGAAGAATCCGTGTCCCATTTGCCACGTTTTCCCTCTAAAGGGCATGGCTGGATGGGGTGCTGACCATGGGGGATATCCCTGCCCACGGCAGGGCGTTGGAACCAGATGACCTTTAAACCAGATGACCAGATCCCAACCCAGATAATTCTAGGATTCTGTAAAAATGCATTCCCATGACCTCCTGGCCAAACAGCTGGAAGAGGAGGCAGGGCTCATGCTCTCTGGGAAGGTTTTGACTGTTCCTTGCAGTATTTTCCCTCTGGGCACTTTATTTTCCCTCAGTGAATCACGGCTTTCCCAGCCCTTCCCCTCCACCCGAGGGATGCGGCGCCCAAACGGAGCTCGCTTGGCTCTGTCAGCAGCGAGCAGCTCCCTTCCCACAGGTACAAAATCACCACCGAGAAGCCTCCCGGAGCCATCGCGGGGATCCAGAGGCAGGAGAACGGGAACATCGAGTGGAGCTACGAGCTGCCCATCACCTGCCGCCTCTCCGTGTGAGTGTCCCTTGCCGGGGCTGCAGCTCCCGTGTCCTCACATGGCACGGGGGGGATTTAAAAAGGCAGAGGAACTTTTTATCTTCAGGTGTCACAGCTTTTCAGAGCAGATCTTTGCTTTCCAGCCGGGAAAAGCGGCGCAGGGCAGGGCAGTGGCTCCCGGTGGCCCTGCAGTCACCGCGTTTGTGGCTCGGGGTTGCACCAGCCCGCGCAAAACCTCTCTCCTTCCGTTGCTGCTGCAGGGGCCTGAAGGACCAGCTGATCCCCATCTTGGCGAATATCCTGGAGGTGGATCAGGAGAAATGCTGGGGATTCGACCAGTTTTTCGCAGGAACCAACGACATTTTGCACAGGATCGTGGTGGACGTGTTCTCCCTGCAGCAGGCGTCCTCCCATCGCATCTACATCCACTCCTACAACACGTAAGGCTGCGTCAGAGCCGTGTTTGGGAACGGAGCTGGGAGGCCTCAGCCCCTCACTTTGATAGGGGAGCCTGGGGGCAGCACCATTCCCTGTGCACCGCTCCTAAACCGGGTTGGAACACACCAGGCTCGCACCAGCCTTTGCTGGGAGTGCGCTGACGGAGCTGCGGGCACACAGGGAGCCCCGGGGAGGTGTCCAGGGGGCTCTGCTGACCTTGCCTGATATTTTGCTAAAATAAAACAGCAACATTTTGGTATTTTGAGGGCAGCAGGCTGCTGAAGTGATGGAAATCTGTGTGCTCACCTCATCGCTTATCCCCATCCTTTCGCTTCTCTCTCCGTTTCAGTACCACCAAGTTTTTAGATGCCGTCTTCAAACAGACAAATATAGTCCCTCACCACCAAGAATATTTTTTTGAAGGACACCTGTACGAGCTGGATCCCAATCTACAAGCTCATAATTTCTGCAAAACCACGGAGTGCAGCCCCCTGACTTTGCTGAGCACCTCTGAGCAGCCCGAGGACGTGGTGGGGGTCCGGTACAGAGACCGTGAGTGTCACGGCAGGGGAGCGGCTGTTGTAGGAGGGATTTGTTACAATCCTCACCCCAAGAGATTTCCCATTTCCCAGCTGGGTGATGGCCCCATTTCCTGTGTGATCCCAGGTCTTGGTGCCTGGGCGGTGTTGGAGCTGGATCCCAGTTCCCAGCGGGGTTCCCAGTTCACCGGACTGGTCGCTCTTGCCGCTGCCGGCTTGTGCCAGTCCCCATTCCCAGGAGTGACCCCAGTTCCAGCAGCAGGGAGTACTGGTTCCCAGTGCCAATTCCCACTCCTGATGCCAGTTCCCAGTGCCAATTCCCAGTCCTGTTTCTGGCCCCTGGGGCAGAGCAGGAGCTGGAGCTTTCAGGGTCAGTTCCCCCCTGCCCTGTGTGGGTGTTCCACAGCCGCGTGCCACACTGGGCTTTGCAGGGAATTCCCGCCTTCATCCATGCTTCCAAAATACCTTGGAGGGCTGCACTGAGCCTCCAGCGCTGAGGCTGAAACCCTGAGCGGCCCCAGGGTTTGCCAGGCGGGTGGGAGCTGCCCACAGCCACAGCCTGGGACTGAGCCCCCCGACCCCGCCTGTCTTTGCAGCGGCGCTGGAGTTCCCCAAGTTCGTGCCCAGGGTGGACGTGGTGGCCGACTGCAGCGCAGCCAAGGTGGGTGTGAGTGCCCGGGGGCCGGGGCAGCCCCTGGCACTGTGCTGGCACAGGCCCTGGCAGCGCCCTTTGCCTTGCAGAGCGCCGTGGGTGCCGCTCACCAGACCCTGCGCGTGGGGCAGGCCCTGCGGCGCGGCCGGGAGCTGCTGGCCAGGGGCCTCCACTGGGTGATGTGAGTGCCAGAGCCGCTGCTGGGGCGGGGGACAGAGAGGGGACACGGCCCTGCCCAGAACCGAGGGGTTTGGGACTGAGTTAAGGGTTTTCCAGCCTCTTCCACGTGGCGTGGGACCAGTGGGGACGGTGGGGTGGGGTCTGGGTGACTGGGAGGGAGCAGGGCGTGAGGGGCAGTGTGTCCCCATAGGGCTGCACCTCCTTTGGCGCTGGGAGGATGCTCCTGTCCCCTTTTGTTCCTCTTGGGTCACTTGGGTTGTTGTTATCATCATCGCTGTGCGTGCGCCTGTTGGAAGCGTTCCTGCCCGGGGCAGGGGTTGGAATGAGATGGGCTTTAAGGGCCCTTCCGACCCAAACCGTTCCATGATGAATTTCACTGCCCTACCCACTCCTTTTGGGGCAGGACAGTGAGCAGAGGGTGAGAGACCCTGAAACCAGCAGCCACACCCAATTTTAGGTCCATGCAGCCCCCACTGTCTCGCGAGCAGCCTGAGAGAAGCCACCAGCTCCATCCTCACCCCCTTCCCACACAGCTGGCCCCGGGGTGGATCTGTGATCCCAGGGAGCACGTGCTGGAGGGGCTGTTTTCTCTCTTGGCAGCGGGAACCTGAAAACAGAGTGCTCCCGGATTTTGGAGCAGAGGAGAGGGGCTCACTCCGTGCTCGCCTGCCTGCAGCTCACCGAGGTGAAGACACAGCTGCTGTAAGTGAGGTTGGCAGGCTCTGGGCTGTGCCTGATAAGATGTGGGGCTCTCAAAGGTGCCTGGATAATCAGGAATAAGGAAAATGCCAGGAATAAGCTGATGTCTGGGAGGTGGGAGGCTTTTTCACTGTGTGGGAAATGAGCCACTCTGGCTGGTTCTCCCTCTTTGCTTCAGTTTTTAATGACCGGTGCCCGGTTTCACGGGAGCCCAGAGTTAGTCCTGACTCTGCCTCCCGCTCCGGGGTTTTCTGACTGTCACAGCCCTTGAGCAGGAAGGAGCCAGGGCTGCTGCCAGCTCCGGGGAAAGGAAAATGGAGCTGGGATGAAATAAAGAGCAGGACGGCACCAGCTGCAGGGCCCTGCAGGGGTCTGGCCCCCACCACCAGCCCCGCTCCCCGCAAACAGCCCTGGAGAGCCGGGCTGCATTCCCGTGGATCCAACACCATCCACGGGGAGATGTCCCTGTTCCTTTCAAGAGTCTCCACTGAATTATGGAGAAACTCTTGGCTGCCCTCAAACCTTCCCCTTCCCCACACACCTCTTCCCACCCGGCCACCCTGGGCCAAGGTGAACCCGTTTTTATCTAAAGCAACCCACGGATATTTGGCCTTTCTGACGCTTTTTCTGTTGTTGTTGTTGTAGTGGAAAATTCTTTGCCACTGGGTTGCTGTTCTTTCATTCTTTGCCATGAAGCGAAGTCTCTTAATTTCCATTTCATCAGAAAGAACCCAGGGACACATGGTTCCCATTGAGCTCAGGGCGGGGGTGCCGAGAGCGGCGATGCTGCAGCTGGGTGCTCCGGCTGCTCCAGCCCTTCCAGGACTCTGGATCAGGAATATTTCTGCTGACTTAGCCGCTGTGCCACGCTCAGCCCGGCGCTCCCGTGCCAGCTGCAGGGACACAGGCAGCATCCGAGCTGGCCTGAGGCCAGTGGGTGTAAACCCAACAATTTTGGAACAAATCTGACACAACGGGGCGAGTTTTTACCAGATCAGCACTTTGCATCTCGTGGCTCAGATCTGGTGCTCTGAAAGCTGAGTTGCTGCCCGAGGAAAGCACTTTGCACCCCCCAGGAGCCCAGCGCTGCCTCCAGCACGGGCTGGATTCCTTTGCCCCGGGGACAGCTGCCTCTGGATTATTTCCTCCTTCAGGAATATCCATTTTCTGTCGTTCCTCAGGCACGAGGCCGTTCCTGCAGGCAGCAGGGGCCCGGCCGGGGTGGATGTGGCCCTGGTGAAGACAAGGCTGCAGAGGGTGAGGAGCATCCCCAGCCCGAGGAGCACCCACAGCTCTGGGGGCAGCTGGTCCCAACCTCTCCCCTCCTCCGCAGGTCGACGAGGAGCTCTCCCAGTGCTCCCACAGCATCTTTGACTTCCAGGGGGCACTGGATGGGATCCTGGCCGAGCTGGTGAAGGACAGGCAGCGAGTGCACGAAGACAAAAGGTTTGTGGTGCAGTCCCTGGTGCCGCTTCGCTGTCCCCACCCGGACGGAGCAGCTCCCCTGGCAGCCCCTGGAGCCACCCCCACGCACGGGGGGTGCTGGGCAATGGCCCCGCACACAGACATGGGAGCAGAGCCCCCGACTCGCAGCGGGCTCACCCCAAAGTGATGGTTTCACCCCAAAGTGGTGGTTTCACCCCAAAGCGATTATTTCACCCCAAAGCAATGATTTCACCCCAACCTCAGCCCCTCCCTCCCGAGGGGCCTCACGCCTCCTTCCCTGTCCCGTTGCAGCATCCGGCAGATCGAGTGCTGCCTGGAGAAGATGCAGCTGATCTACAAGCAGTTCAAGAAGGCCAGGATGTGTCTGCGTGAGTGCTGGGGCCGGGGCACACGGGGCAGGAATGTCCCTGCACCGCCCCTGTGGAAAAACGGATGATTTCGGTTTGCTGGGATTAGCGGTTATTGCATGGAATCTTCGAACCGCAGAACGGTTTGGGCTGGAAGGACCTCGCAGATCATCTGTTTCTGTGTCCTGACCGTGGCCCCGGGGGCTGAGCCAGGAAAATCCCCTTCAGCAGCCTCTGCGTGTTGTGAAATTGCCCGTTTATTGGGCTGTGAGCAGGAAAACGTGTGGTGACGGTGTCTTTCCTCCCCAGGGCTGGGCTACAACGAGGAACAAATCCACAAGCTGGATAAGTGAGTCCCAACCCTCTCCCCTCCCCGGGACCTGCCCCTTGCTGAGGCCGGGCTGTGTTCGGTGGTTCTGATTGGATCCCAAAGGGGTGTAGAATGTCCCTGGTGTTGTCAGAGGGCAGCTGGAGGTGGTTCCTGTGCTGGTTCCTCCTTGCAGGACCTTTCACAGCGAAGGTTTCAAGCCGTGAGCTCTTTCAGATGAAGCTGTGGGAGAAGCTCTGCACAGGTGGGGTCAGGGAGCTGCTCTTGGGCCACATCCCTGCTTTGGATGAGGGGACAAACTCATTCCATGAGGGGACAAACTCATTCCAGGCTGTTGCTCATGCAGGACTTGGTCTGAAGGCATCTATTTACTGAGATGCTGGTTTAGGAAATGTCCCTGCTTTCCCATCTGCTGAACTTCCAGTGGGAGTGAAGGACCTGATGGGTTTTGTACCTTTAAGAATCCTCCTTTCAGTTTCCCCCGAAACCAGGGGGATTTATCTCAGGCAAGACATAAAATTCCCTCTTCAGCGTGCAGCAGGGAGGGTGAAATTTCACAGACTCCTTTGTCTCACTCAGTGCTCAGTCTAACCTCGAGCATTTGCCTTAAATTCCAAGGCAGAGACTTCTCAGCAGTGCCCTGGGGGGGACAGGGGGCTGTACCCCCCAAACCTCCCTCCCCATCCCAGTTAGGGTTTGTTTCGTCTGTCATTCACTTCTGAGCATCCAGCCCCTCTTTCTCCGCTCCGCTTTAGGTCTCCTGTGATGCTCCTTTTCACACATTTAAGGAGATAATGGTGTTCTCTCTTCTATTCCCGGGTTCAGGCTGAATTTGGGGAACCTGGCCAGGAAGGTTCTGTCCATTTTCCAGAACGACTGTGTCCAGCAGTACCAGGAGGCCCTGGCCCTGCACGGCAGCAGGATGAGGTACGGCCCCACAGAGAGACTGCGGGGAGGGGGCAGGATCAGGGCTTCCCAGTGCTCTCTGCTGGGGATCGGGAGTGGAGATGGGGAGGGAGATGGAAATGGGGATTTTGGGAACTGCTGAGGGACTCCAAAGGGGCAACAAGCCCTCAAACAAAGCTCTGTGAGCCCACGGGAAATCCCGCTGCGTGGGCTGGCTCCTGTGCCACAGCTCTGCCCTGCTGCTTCCAGGTCATTTCTTAAAAAGCCCCTGAACTCGCGGCTGCAGTCTGGGCTGGGGGGAGAGGTGGTTTTACCGGGACAAAATCGCTGCTGAGCCAGAGAGCTCTGCTTCCTGGGGATGATTTCCCGCTAAACGGTGCTTGGGGAATAATGCAAAGAGCAAATTACCCCGCGGTGATTGAGAGCAGAGCAGGGAGGGGGAGAGGATGTCGCAAAAATTGGATTTTCACGGTAAGGTTGCTTTTCCAGAGGAGCAGCCTCCCCTGGGCTGCCGGTGTGGGTGGAGGGAGGAGGAGTTTCTGGAATACCTCACAATTAAACCCATTTTTTTGGCCTGGTCCCGTGTCTGGTGGGGAGGAGCTCTGTGCTGGGTTTGATAGCGGAGGGGATTTTTAGGCTGGAACTTTGTCTCGGGTGCTCGGAAATGCTCCAGGAGCTGAGGGCAGGGTCTGCCCTGTCCCCCGTGTTCTCCCTGCCTCCTCCTTGCCTTTTCCCTGCCCCGTCCCAGTTTTATCCCAGTCTTTTCCCACCCTTCTCCCGTTCCCAGCCCCAGCTTGTGCCACCAGGGCTCTCCCTGCCGCCGGCCCTCGCCCAAAGGCAGGTTTCACCCTGGGGACAAAACTGCGTCCCACAGTCCCCCCACCCATCCCACCACAGGCACCGAAATCTCGCTCGGTTTCAGTGGGAATTTTGTCTCGGATTGGGATTCCCCGCCCCGGGTGTGGAGCCCCACAGAACCCACGCGGTGCAGGAGCCCTGTCTGCATTAAACTCTGCTCACAGGGAGGAAAAAACCTTCCCCGAGTTTTCCTGGGGTATTTCTGTGCCTGTTTTCCCGTCCTCGTGGAGAAGCACCACGAGCCGCAGCTGGATATTTTTAGTTTCTTGTTACTTCAGTTTTAATTGTCCTGTTTTGTTTCCTGCCGGGGTTTGTGGGGTGGTGGCTGTTTTCCTGGGGACTTGAGGTGGATCATTCACCTGAAATATTCTTCCCTTCGTTTTTTTTAAAACCAAAACAAACATTTATTTTTTTTTTATACAACTCATGGTGTGCCTGCTGGGTGTGAGGAGCCTTTTTTGGGTGGATGCTCAGTCCTCCAAGGGACAAGAGGCCCAGGCTGTGCTGGGGGAAGTGACGGGCCGAGCTGCCTCATTTACAAGCAACTTTCCCTGATTAATTAGCTTTGAGTGCTGTTTGGATAACCTGGCCTGTGGTGGCTGTTAGAGCTGTAATTACAGCACTGCTGAGACTCCTTTGCTTTCCTTCAGGATTTTGGGTCCAGACAGGGCTGCAGAAAGCAGCGTGCAATTAAAACACATCCAGAAATTCATGATGCTGAGTGCTGACCGGGAGTTTTGTCGTTGTGTTTTTTTTTCCTTTCCAGGAAAGTTTGTGAGATAAAGAAGCACCTGAAGAGGCTCAGCAACCGCATCAGCGCCTGCAGCGTGCAGATGACGGAGTGCCAGGACTGCCTGCAGGGCGTAGGTGTCCGGGGATGCAGCTCCACAGCCTCCTCCTGCTCCCTGAGGATGCTCCTGCTCCCCTCTCCAAGGTCCAGGGGCACCTGGGTTACGCAGGGGAGCCCTGGAGTGTTTTTAAACCCCTTGCTGCAGTTCTTTGTGGGTGATCCGAGCTGGAGGTGTTGTTTTGTCCCGCTGGGTGAGCAGGGAGTGGGGAAACCTCTGTTAGGGGCACTCCTGGTCCCGAGGATTGCCCGGCACAGCCGAAAAAATGGGAATTACGACAGGAGGGAAATGCTGCTTCACCTCCAGCCACCAGAGCAAAGCTGCTGAGCTGGGGCACAACCTCCTGGTAGAAGTCCTGGTCCTTGGGTCACTTAACTCAGTTTGTGCTCGAGCAGTGCTGGGTGTGGCTCCGCGGGTGCCTCTGGGCGTTTGCCCCGGGCTCAGCCCCACAGACGGCCCCGGTGTGGGCACCGGTCAGCCCCACAGACGGCCCCCGGTGTGGGCACCGGTCAGCCCCACAGACGGCCCCTGGTGTGGGCACTGGTCAGCCCCACAGACGGCCCCGGTGTGGGCACTGGTCAGCCCCACAGATGGCCCCGGTGTGGGCACTGCCAGGACTCTCCACCTCCACAGGCTCTGGACAGGTTTCTCCACATGGAGAGATGGAGTTTGGCCCCAGCTGCTCCCGCGCCTGCCCCCGTCCCCCTGAGCCAGGCACGCCAGGAGATGGCTTTGCGGTGAGTCTTTGGGAACAGGGATTTGGGGACAGCCCAGCTCCTTGGGAAGGAGCAGAACCTCCTGCTGCTCATCCTCGGGAACAGGGTGAGTGCTCTGTGCCCACAGGACTGGGAAACTGTGACCCTGCAGGATGCAGGAGTTAGGGCTGGTTGTGTCCCTGCAGGATGCAGGAGTTAGGGCTGGTTGTGTCCCTGCAGGATGCAGGAATTAGGGCTGGTTTTATCCCTGCAGGATGCAGGAGTTAGGGCTGGTTGTGTCCCTGCAGGATGCAGGAGCTGCTGGAGCAGATGAGGTCGGTCACCTGCAATCTCCAGCTCAACAACAGCATCATCGAGCGGTGAGTGAGAGCACCCGGAGCCGCTGCTCCGAGCAGGGATTCCTGCTCCTTCCACCAGGAATGTGGGCACGCTGCCCTGGGAGGGGTGCAGGGTCTGGGTGCTGCCCAGCACAGCCACAGTCGCTCCTGGAGTGGTTCACATGGGGTTTTAACCGCCCCAGGTTTGCACCGTGGTCTGGCAGCAGCAGAATTTGTCTTTCTTGGAGTTTGAGCCATGAACTTCTCCGTCATTTCTTCACCCTCTTTTTCCCAGTCTTTTCCCTGTGCTGCCCAGCACTGACCACTGCTCACTGCCCCGGGGAAGTGATGCTTTCTCTTTCTGGATGAAAATCTCTGCAAAACCCAGCGTCCAGTGCTGAAAACCCCCCTGGTTTTCCTCCCCTGCAGCCTTTTCTTGAGGCTCTCAATGCAAATGGACAGTGGGAACCCGTACATCAGGGCGTTCAGGAGTTTTAAAAGAAAAATAAACAAGAAATTGGGAATTCAGCGCTGGTTTTGGGACCACATCTAACCTAAATCCTTTGGTTTTGTCCCTGCAGGTTGGGTGGGGCTGCTCCCACTCCCAGCATTTGAGGGACATGAAGGTGCAGCTGCTGAAGCGAAACCGCTTCCCACCACAGGGAATTCGCAGCGCCTGGAGCCATGGGATTTCCGTGCTCTGGGAGCTCTCTGTGTCCTACCTCTCTGCTCCAGCACTTTGCACGGGCACCCCCATCAGCTCCGAGTGCCCTGAGCCTCTGGAAGTTTGGCCAGAAAATCGAGTGGGGTTTTATCTTCTTCTTTTTAAAAAATGCTTGAAGGACTGGGTGTTTTTATGGCTTCTCTGTATCACTGTGTCAGGTGAGGAAGAAGAAGAGGCTGGGCCTTTTTTCCTCTTCCTTATTTAGGGATTATTCCCACTTTTAACGTGCTGGAGTGGGGCAGGAGGGATGCTGCTGGCTGTGAGTGCTTGGAGCTGCCCTGGGAAGACATTCCCAACACTTCCCTGCTGTTATGCTCCAGGGAAATGGGTTGGAGGGGGAACACATCCCTCCCACCTCGTTGTCCCTCGGGAATCGCCCAGAGAGCTGCGGGAGGACCCTGGAGACCCACGCCGGGGCGTTCCCAGCCCTTTGTTAGGGGCGGTGATTCCGCTCTGGTTTCCCGGCTGTTTTTTGACCTTGGGCTTGATGAGGAGCCGCAATTCCCCGATTATCAGCCGGGGCAGCGTGCGGAGCAGCGATAGGGACCGCCGGGGTCCGGGAGTGGGAGATGGTGTCAGGAGGTGTTTGTGGGAAGGGTCAGCCACGCTGCCGCTCACCCAACCCCCCCTCCCGCCTGTCCCCAGCGTGATTTATGGGCTGTCACCCCCGTCCCACACCCCCAGCCCGTCCTGCAGCATCCGAAGCCGGGCGGGGCGGCAGATCCCACCCTGCTGGGCTCATCCCAGCCATCCCTGGCACATCCCAGAGCCGGGACACATCAGTCCCGGCAGAGGCAGCCAAAGGAAAGAGGAGCGGCAGCTGCAGGGCTGTGCCCGGCTTTCGTGTAGGAACACGCCAAGGGTGCCCAGGAGCCTCCCCCGCCCAGGAAACCTTTCCCCGGTGGAATTTGGCACCGAAGCTCCCCATTCATTTTAATTATAAAAACCAACATCCTGAATGTCAAACCCAGCTATTTGCTGTGGAGAGGTGGAACTGATCCATCTCTTAAAAGCTTTTCTCCTACAAATCATTTCCTAGGATTCTCCGAGTTTTCTAAGGGGCATTCTTTTTAATCCAGCCAGGATTCACTGATATTCCCGCAGGAACGGGGCAGGGAGCCCAGGCAGGGTCCCTGCTGCCCCTCCTCGGGTTCAGTGGAGCTGCACTGACTCGCACCAGCTGAGCATTTGACCTGGAACATGTTTGGCTGCAATAAAAAGGGATTTATTTCTTGGCAAACGGAAAAAAGAGTTGTTGCTAATAGCCCTTGTCATGCTTAAACTGCTGTAACACAGCAGCTGCAGAGGGGACTTCTGGAATCCAAATGAAACAGGAATTTTCCTGCCAATGTTAATTACTTGGAGTTTTTCCCTCCCCCCCCAAAAATATTTTCACCTGTGGCCTAAAAGAGCTCCCTGTGCTGTCAGCTCTGAATACCTGCAGGGACAGCTGGGCAGGATAACGACTGTCATGAGCCTCTTGTGCAGGCTGAGCCAGAGCTTGCTGCGGGGACAGAAAATATTACATTTATTTAAGTGCTTTTATCCCCCGAGGCTGCAGAACAGAGACTGGAGCTGTGGATGGTGCTGGAAAAATAAAAATCCAGAATGGCTTTAGGAGGTTCCCGGCCGGGTGCCAGGCAGGCCTTTACCCTCAGAAATTTCCTTTATTGCAGCTGATTCCTGATACAATGAACAGTTGGTGGAGGACATGGGATAAGACACCGAATTTTTGTGGAACAATTTGCTGAGGGATAAATCTGCTGCTGTTTTCAAGCAGAAGCAGAGGGGGCATGAAAGTGAATCAGGATCCTGAATGGGGAAGGAAAAGACCTTCCAAAAATTAATCTTGCTGCTCAGCACAGGACAAAACTCGAATTCTTCCAGCTGCATAATTCCTCCTTCGGTTTGAAGCTCTTATTAGGGGCTGCTTATGGCACTAGGCTGCGGTAATTCAGAGCCAGTGTTTTAATCCATCCTTCAAATTAGAATCCTTGAAAAGGATTTGGATATCCTTGGCTTATCCTGTCCTCAAGACTACACGGGAGACGTCAAATTGAGCTTCCCATAAACCCAGAAGCCAGGATTCACGCAGCCCGGCTCTGCCCTCATCGCGCTGCCCCTCGCCTTCCTGCTCTTCCCAAAAGCCAGAGCAACTCGGGGTTCTGTCTGAATTAACGTGTTTCACACCAGGACGGGTGAGAGCAGCAGGGAAGGAAGGGCCGGTGTTGCCCTGCGTGCCTCAGGGATGTGTCACCCTCTCCATCCACACACGGGAAAGGAGCAGGAGGGGGGACAGGGACCTTCCCATCCCCTGCGGCGTGCCCGGCGCTAAAAGGAGGGGGTCACTCGCAGCGGCAGGGGACACGCAGCCCCAGGTCCGGCCACCCCCATCCGTGCCCCACAAAGCCCCCTGTGCCCAGGGGAGGTGTGACGGCAGCGCCCCGGGCACCGCTGTCCTCCGAGCCGCAGCACTGCCGAGATTTGGCCGCGATATTTTCCCTCTCAGGTTTCCCACAACCGCGGGAGCCTCAGCTGGGGGGGACAATTCCTGCGTGTCGCACGCTGGGAGCCCGGCCGGCCCTGCAGAGGGGACGGGGTGTTCTCCGCAGCTGCCCCGGTGCGGTGCCCCAAAGCCGGGACCAAGCGGCTGGGACGCGGCTGCGCTCCCGCAGGAGGCGCTGGGGAGAAGCGCCGGCTGTGCTTCGTGCTGCGGGACCCCCGGGGGGATGCACGGACCCCCCCGGGACACCCCAGACCCGCGCGGGTGCCGGTCCGGCGGGGAGAGGCCGCACGGGAGCGGGGATTCCCGGGCAGAGGCCGCTGCGGGGACATTCCCAGGGCGCGGAGCGGGGAACCCCGCGGCGAGAGGCGTCGCCACGGGCAAACATCGCGCGGGGGGGGCGAGTGCGAAGCGTCCCGATCCTCGGGGGGGTCCCCACGGGAGGGCCGCCCGGCGGGGCCGGTCCCGGTGCCACCCCCGCCCCCGCCGTGTCTC